>CM075271.1:2405000-3005000 GCA_037678475.1 x Bolboschoenoplectus mariqueter
TTTATTGGTCTAAACTTTTCTCTAATTATAGTTATATAATGGAATTCTTACTTAATAAACTACTGACATCTCAAGTAGTAACACAAATTATTTTAGATTCCAATTACTGACATCTATTTTGTCCATTTTTTGTAATTAAAAAAATAATGTAAATGTGAAGAAACAAAATATACTAAATTAATGCGACGTTCAAAAATAGTGAGTCGCATATTTGCATAGCTGTGTTGTAATTCTCTTTATTACAGTTAGCCAAGGGTTAATTAATTTTTATTTTGATTAGGGGTGTTAATGTTTTATCTGTCCCAACGGCCAATCTGTATTTTATAATTATATCGGTTAAGGTTTAGGATTGTTTTTTATACATCGGCATAATTTGTGTTGTATTGAAAGCCCCTGTATATTTTAATTAGTTCTCATAAGTAGTGTCTTTTAGAATTAAACTGTTTTTTTAGGGGACTTGTACCTCAAAAGAAAAAAAAAAAAGACCACCTAGAAAAATGCTCGTGCCAGTTGGTTTACTCTTCTTTATTTCACTCCATACATGAATTACAGGGCTTCTTCTTCTTCTTTGCCTTCCCCCACAGGATCCACATTTCCAGGTCACCAGGTTACCTCGAGTCTTTCCAGGATCTCCGTTGTCTTACACCGACATATAGATTGGGAAATAGGAAAAAAGACTCCAGCTCAAAGTACTCTATCCGCTGCCATGACTCTTGCAATGGATTTTCCAAGTGATATTGTAACCATCAGGACAAAGATGCTTCGACTTATTAACCGTAATTTTTTTGCCTGATATATCAAGTTCAGAAGATTAACAGCCGACCACGCAATGGACTCAAAATTTAGATTGATAACCAGATGACGATTCAACGCCAAGACCTCATGGAGATGACATACCGATCGAGACCAATTTTTTTAATCTTATTTTTCTCGGTGCATTGGCCACGAACCTGGTACAACTAGAAAAGCCTCATTCGGATGGAGACATCATGCACATCAAGTGATCAATGCCACCAAATTCTCCCTGCATAGCCATGATAATTGGTTCACCAACCACTGCAAAAGAGTGGCTGCAGTACGTCTACTCAGTTACTCAATCTCAAGTGACTGAGATTATGTTGTGTCTCCATTTTCTTTTTCTTTTATATTCATTTTCTGAATGGTTTGGGAACAAGAAAGAAACGCAAGACGTCAGTTCATACTACATGTATCTAAGTATATATATTGTTTGAAAAACTTATCCAATATTTTTTTTTTTTTTTACCGAAACACTCTCATATCCTGAAACCTAGCATACATTTTGCCTTTACCTAATTTATCAATACTCATAAAACAAAATTTTTCGATAGCCTCCTCAACTCAATAGAAAACATAACATTACTTGAAACTGGACGCTATGATATTTGTGTTTATTACAAAACATAACAATTTTTTCTGCTGCTGACGTGGTTTTGATTTTGAAAAAGAGACAAGCAAACTCTTGTTCTAGCAAAATAATATTATCTTTAATCCAAACAAATCATCATGCAAGATTTGACCAAGAAAAATAAGACTTTACTATTCATTTTTGGACCATACGATTTAAAACGAACGAAACGTATCGCTCCAATTCAGAATTTAGGATGATAATTTATAAATTTGGTCTGTGTTTTTCTTTTTTTTCAATCGTACGATATGGCTTCACGTTTCTTTGAAAAGGAAGAAGTATTTATGCAGGCTATCCCTACCTCTATTTCTTTATGATCTCCTTCTCCTCTTATTCTTATTCTTATTCTTTTTCTTTTTCGAAAACTAATTAATACTATAGTCAAATACACAGCTAAAAGAACCTCTGTATGTGAGTTACTCTTTTTTGGAAACTTTTCCTAATTTTTTTCATGATTCATTCTAATGCAAGTTAATTATGATATACATAAAGGTAACAACTAAAAATGTAGAAAAAAGTTTCATAGTATGGGATCTATGAAGTAAAGAGCCAACCTAAAATCTGCATTAACCTAAACAAAAGAATTATAATATATGAAGCAAAAACACAGGGACAGATGAATGCATGCTCCTCATATTTGTCCATGGATAATACAATCCAATATTAGACACACGAAAGAAATTAACCAATTAACCCCTGCAGGCATAAAAGGTGTAAGAATGAGCACCATGAATCGAGCACAAACAAGGAATGCTGCTGGTGGCTTAACAAAAGTCGACAACGACTGTGTGAGAGGTGCTCCTCAGACTGCCTTCTTTCCTCGTTAAGCCCAAGTACAAATTCATGGTCAGAGTTGGCCGAACGTGCAGGCTCAGCTACAATTGTCTGGGAATTCTCCTGATTCCACGCCGTCGTCACCGTTGAAGAACAAGATGGGAAGAAGTATTACATGATTCTTCATGTAGACTTATAAAATTTCTTTTGTGCTTTTCTCAAATCCATATTTTTTTTTTCTATATCTGTATCAGAGTTAACTAATTATATTAGCGCAAAGAACAAGAGGTATGATGATTCTGATGTGTATAACTACAGAATTTATTTAAATGAAATGATTCAGTTTATCTGCATTATCATCGTTTATGCAAAGGACTCGGCATAAATTAAATTAAAAGTGAAATCAATTGGTAATAAGCAGTAAAAATCCATCAGTTGCTTCGGTATTACAAAACTATAAAAACAAAAAGGAAGGAAATAATTTGTTGGACCTGTAATCTATCCACTGTTGAGAGTAGGAGATAGTTGCTGCTCCGTGAAGCCAGCCTCACACTTCCCCTAATTCCCTTACTTCTCTAGGATCCACTCAATTCAGGCCTTCCCCTGAATATCTCAGATCAATGCCCGACTTGGACCGGGCGGGTCAAACTGATAGCAAATCAGACCTGGCCTAAGGAGTTGAACCAATTGTCTAGATCATCCAGTACCCCCATTTGGGTTGCGAGACCACACACTAAGATCCACTTTCTGAGTTTTGAGATCTGATATTCCAAATCCTCCCTAATATTGTGCTTAACTTTTTGATAGGTTGCAATTATATATTAATATTGTTTATCTTATCATTATCATTACCATTATTATCGTTAATTATATTTTTTATATATACAACAATTAATATAAATAGCATTTTCTTCTTATTATCTTACTTGCAAAATCAGATGAAAATAAAATATGATGACATAAAGTAATATATATAGCATAAGGAGTTACCAACCAAACATAACCTTAGTGGAATGCTTTACTAACAAAATCATTCAATTGGAGTGAACATGCATGCAATATCCTCGTTAATTATTATTTTTCTCTCTGTGACATCCTTGAGTTCACATCTTTTGAAGTATTGAGTTATCCTTGCATGCTCTAGGATTAATCTCCGACAGCTGCGAGATACTGAACCTGGCTTCAGCACTTCATGCACCAACTCATCGAGTTCTTCTTCCATCTTTGCGTGCAGTGAACTCAACGCCTCATGTTCTGTGCAAGCCTTCTCCTTTGCCCACAGATGGAGAGCATTTGGTTCTTCTTTGAGTACTTGCATATTCTGAGATAAGGAGAAAATGGTGATATTGAACTTGAGCTTGTATCAGCATGCGAGAAATCTTTGACTTGCATATTCACAATATATCTGTGGTCCTTATCACCTAATACCTCTTTCATAACATTTGGAAAAAGAAGGATGATAAATGTTTTACGAAAGCTCACTCAGAGATGATAAAATGGCTGGGAGTAGTGTACTGGCATTATAGGTTATACCCAGGCCTTAAATTGTCACGCCTACTTTTCAAAGTGCAGCAACAGCACTAGTTAGGCCTGTTCAATTTTATTCTGGGCTTCCATTTGTACTTTTAGGTGTCTTATATTTGGATTAATTATACTTTTTAAAGTTATGTTCTTCATTTGGATACATGCTTGAACGATATAGAGATATACCTCATGCTTTTGAATGTCAATGAATAAGGCTAGGAATGAAGCCAAGTTCTTTTGTATGATAGAGTTTTCATCCAAAGATCTGATTTCAAACTTCCTCAAGCTCTCCCCCATAAGAAACATAGGTGGGATCACTCTTATTGCTGCACCGAGGTCTCCTTGGCATCCTTCCATATGATCATTGAATGATGTCGTTGACTTGATTATTTTCTGCTCCCTTCTCTTCTTGTAATGTTCTATCTGTTGTACTCTCTAATAGAAACCAAATTCTGAAGGTTAGATGTTTGGATGACAAAGTAGTAATATTGTCAGAAAAAAGTAGAAAAGATACGATACTTATTTTATGATGTTCTAATCAGAGTTTGCCTGTAAAGAATCATTTGACAGGATGCATCATAATTGGAAGCAAAAATAGGTCACTGTTTCAATTAATCCTACCAGTTTACAATTTGATATATGCATGAATAATTTATAAGGACTGGTACGATCATTGGTCTTTAACCAGCCCTACTCCCCTCCAATCCTCGGTTTCTATAAGCTAAATATTTAGGAATGCAACATTTAGTACTATGGTGTAATCAGAAGGTAGCTTTTGAAATATTAAACTAGGCATCAATTCCTCTTAAATGCATACTTTCTAAGTTCAGAGAGGGTATTTACTAAATTACATACCAATTGATGCAAATATGTAAACATGTCTTGTCCTTGAGCATTGCTTATTTGTGCAGCTGTCTCATTCAATGTGTCATATGTTGCTGTCAAAATAGTCTTCAGAGAAGCTGGAAGTGACATTGCCAATTGAGGATCCCATCTAGACAGAAACAAATTTTATTCATCTTTCAGCAAACGATCACTCAATTTTCTTATGCAAAATATGAGTAAGATAAAGTAGCATACTTTTCAACTGCCTGAGAAAAAAGTGTGATGTCATTGTCGGATTCATGTTGTTCAAAAAGGTGTCTGATCAAGTTCTCCGTACAATTGAATTTGGTATAGGCTACCCGGCTAACTGAGAACTTGGGCTCATACAGCATTGCTGCAATTGCAAAATGTGTCTCTCTAGGGCCTGCTTTGTCAAACAAATGGTGTTCAAAACCACACGCATTCCACCATCTATGAGAAGTACATCAAGAAAATTGCAAGTTGATATAATAGCATTCAAATTTATTTAGGAGACCACACATGTTGACAACTCTATGTTTGTTTTTTGAATTTTACAAAAAGTGATGCTTACGTACTCTAGAATGGAATTGATCTCCTTCTTGTACAAGGATATAAGCCAATTGTAGTCTAGTTTTGCAAGCTCCAAATAACTCTGATTATTTACATTGTACATCCTAAGTATTAGAAGGATTTGTTAGTAGTTAAACAATCTACAAGTTTTTATCTTGAATAATTTTACAAGTCACTTTTGCTTACCAGTAAATGTTTTTCATAATCCAGACATCCTTCTCCCCATAATGGTCAATGTATTCTCTTACTTCAAGTCTGTTGAAGCTTGTCCTCCAAGGAATATCCAAGGCTCTCACGACCTGCAACAATGCACATTAAAATCCAACTGCATGCCATATGGTAAAGAAATAACAGTTATGAAACTTTTGAGTTTGAGAATAAGGATGCAGATAATTCAGACACTGATAAACTTCCATTTCTGGTAAACTATTTACTAGGAGCTCTGTCATGTGAAAGATCAGTGAGCACTTGGTAGTTGGTACAGATATCACTTTTTATTAAGGGCCAAATGGTTACCCTTGACAGTTGCATAATAATATTACCTCTTTTTCCAAGGACTTCTTTAGGGACCACTTGTCATTATTAACTTTTTTATTTTTCACACAATTCTTTAGGTACTCCTCTAGAAAGGCCTCGGCTTCTTTCAGTATTTTTTCTCCCGGGAAAGCTATCTGAGTGTACCGGTACAGATTGAACATGTCAGAAACACCTCTGTGTGACTCTCCGGGGAAGCATATAAAGTTTCCATCATCATCCCTGAAGTTTTCTAGAACATCTGCAATGGAAAAGCATATCGGTATATGATCCACCATTAGTTCACATCACTTATTCACAGCTTGATAATCCAAAAATTAATTTCATTGGATCAAATATTCAAGATGATTGGTAATGGAGCTGATGAATGCTTGTCAAACTAAAATTTGTCAAATACAGTAGTACCTGATGAGACAGGGTAACCATGCAATCTCATTAGGCGAAGTGCCATGCAAGTGTCATCAATATCTGGAACTGGACAGTCTTTTCCCCATGATGTGCCTTGTTTTCCAGTATGCCTGTACATGCCAGGTATATGTGTAGTAACAAAAGAGCAACATTTATATAGTTATCAATTAATATCTTCTATTTAAAGGGGCAAATGTTTAATAAGAAGTAAGAAATTATTGTCCTCACTTATAAACATAGTCTAGCATGTCTGAGATTTCTGTTCGAAAATGACGATCAATCCCCAACCTCTGTATTGCGTCAACAGCAAATATTCTTTCTAAGAGGTCAATGGGATATGAGCAAGCCACTACAAATGATATAACCCATGAGCATATATATATATATATATATATATTTCTCAATAGGTAATTAATAACCTGAAATGATCCATATTTTTATATCTAAATGCCGGTTTACATACCTGCACCTCCAAATCGGCTCGTATATGTTGTCAAAAAATCAAGGCACTTTTTATCTTTAGTATGAATATAGGCCACGGCAGTAGCAGCTGGCGAACTTAGGAAACTGCCATCTCTAGACTGAAGTTTCATAATTTGGTCCCATTGCACCACATCTTGCAACCCTTCTAGGGTGAACAATAGTGTTGTGTGTGTCGAGTGCAGAATATCCAAGGGAATACTGAAAAAACAAAACCAATCCAAATGTTTACAATTAATTGAAGCATTACTGTCAATTAAAGAGAGATCTGTAATTACAATACCGTCATATTTATTTTAATGCAATCATCATTTTTATAGCCATCACTTTTAATGTTTAATTAAATTCTACTCTTCAAGTGTCTGTTTTCTTTATATTATCTTACTTACTGCAAGCAAATGTTGCTTCTACAATCTAAGACAAGAGAAAATGGTTCAGTAACTCGGCTGATTTTGAGTCAGATCGGCCGGTTAATTTGGGTCAGAATCAGTTAGGATTGAGTGAAATATTTCCCGGTTGAGCTCTTTTCTGCATGTGGATCAAACACTGCTAGGCGAATTACATACAAAGATGAAAATGAGGAAATTGGAATTTTTTTTTGGTATGTAGTTGATTGAATTAGTGGGGTCTGTAATAGTGGATGGTTCAGGGGAGGGATGTTTGGATGTATTGTAATGTTGTTAAGGTCCCAGGAACTCCATGATGTACACAATTATTTTTCTTTTCAATAAATATTTTGGCAGCCTCTGCCAACTTTTCAAAAAAAAAAAATTCTTTTCTGCATGAAATTTATTGGCAGAGTTGATTCGACCAAACTTGGCGGAGTCGGCCAAATTCCCCACTCAATCTCTTGCCTCTAGAGTATAATTACACTAGTTTTTTTTTATTAATCCAACATCCATTTTGGTACTAACTAGCTAAGATTTCTCTTATAGAAAAGAAGTCCAATGCACATGCATTTTAGAGCTGTTGGCAGTACATTTCTACTGACCGATAATGCAATTCACAATCTATTGTTATGTTTTGTCTTTGTTTGTCTGCAATGATTTGTGCATATTAGTACCTCTTAAGTTTCTTCTCTCTGAGATTGACAATTTCTTGCAAGCAAGGATGGTCATAAGGTAGATCAAGACCAAAATTTTTTGCTTCTTCAAGCATCCAAGGGAGAACCAGTTCGAATCCGACTGTCCTTCGAGTTTTACTCTCTTTGTCTAAATGTTTGATATTTTCCCTTAAATAATCGACACCTGTTTTTCATTACCAAATGTTTTAAACAAAGTAACATAAAAGAAAACCCATAGAAATTTAGTGTGAAAGACCAAGTGCAAATAACCAGAGTCCCTCTTGTAACCATCACAGAGCAAAATTTCAGGCTGTTGATTTGGCCTATTTTCAGACTTAGTAAACAAATTATTACCTTTCAGCATCTGTTGCTCTCCAGTTCTCCAAATCTTTAGTACAAGAACACATGCCAATGTATTAACAAGCCTATCGTAAAGAAAGTAGTAGCTACTTTCGCCCCACGACCCGTCATCCAGCTGGTTCTCGCAGATCCAAACCAGAGACATCGGAAATTGCGGCTTACTGGCATCCCCCTCAGATTTAATCCTGGCCACCCATGCCGTATCATACGATGATGGACTTGTTTCACCATCATTCAGGCATGCCAGTTTCTCCTTTATCTGTCTTACAAGACACTCTAATTTATTACTCTTTGCATGTTTGTCCACCTGATGCAATGGAAAACTTCTTTACTCTCTATCTAAAACATGATAGTTTTATCTGCTATAACAATTTTATCCACAGGAACAAGTATTTTTGTTAAATTACCTTGGAGGCGCTCCATGCAATAGAATATAGCTCAGCATGAGATGCTTGAATTTGTGAACAAGCCCCTATATAACCAGCTAAATTTTATTAGTACACTTATTGTGATAACATACTCAATTAATGTTCTGCAAATAACACATAATATGTACAAATAAGGTACGTAAAGTTGACTAAATTAGCTTCAAATTGTGCAACAATAAATGCACTGAGAATAACCATGCATCAACTAAATGTAACATTAATTTTTGTCTAACCACCGGCTACAACTTCAAACCTAAAATTTAAAACTCAATCCATGTGACAGAATTTGGGGATCCATCGAAAGCGAATCGGATCCCTGGCCTTTCATTGATTGCGATGTTGGCCGAGCATCTGTGTTTATTAGAGTTCAGGTTGAAATTTTTGTTGTTTATCTGATCCGTGTTTATATTGGTATCATATTAGATAAAAATAAGGTGGATATGGGTAAAACTTTTTTTTTTTGGTCATTGGTATATAAGAGTACAGAGGTATTACAAAATAATGAGACCGATAATTATATTTTTAATATTTTATGATATTATGTGCATGATATGCTTTTAAAGTAACTTAATCATGGATATTAGTTATTAATTTATTAAATTTCTTATCCATATATAGGTTATTTCTTAATCTTGACAAGTAAAAGCAGGATAAAGATACAGCTAGTGTTTAATGGATAAGGAAATGAATATGGTTACAAAAGCATCTTCTCCCTTGTATTATAAGTTGCAACACCTCTAATTCTTGTAATCTTATTGATACCTTTTCCATCGTTATTTTCTTATATAGCAATTTATCACTCTTTGATTGAAACCGAGAACCTGTTTTTCATGATGGGATGATTTCGAAATATACAATTTGAACCACTATTCAAACTAGTCTTTTTTCGGATAAAAATTCTATTTACATTAATCCATATTTCCTTTTCATTCTATGACAAATTTATCATAAACTATATTTTATACAAGAAGAAAATAGGGTAACCCCCTTTCCTGGACCTTTCATGATATATTTCAATTTCTTTGTTTTTTTTTTTTACATAATGGGTTTACCTCGACCAATACATGATATTCTTGTGGTATTTCTGAGATCAGTTCTTGTATTAGGGAGTCTAGGGGTAGTATTACTTACCAATCCAATTTATTCTGCCTTTTCGTTGGGATTTGTTCTTATTTCTATATCTTTATTCTATATTTCATTGAACTCCTATTTTGCAGCTGCCGCACAGCTCCTTATTTATGTCGGAGCCATAAATGTATTGATCTTATTAGCTGTAATGTTCATGAATGCTTCAGAATATTCCAAAGATTCCCATCTTTGGACCATTGGAGATGGGGTTACTTCAATGGTTTGTACAACTATTCTTTTTTCACTATTGACTATTATCCCAGATACATCATGGTCGAATTAGTATGTTCGAAAGTAATTTCTAATGCCTTTGGGGATCACCAATGTGGCTGGCGCCCTTTTCCTTTCTTTCGAAACCAGCCCTACTGCTTTTTTATTTTGAAAAAGGACTGCTTCGGCATCAACCACAGCTTTATTTTTGGGATGGACAATGTTTTGGTCAGTCAGGCTTTGGCGGATTGCGGGGATGACGAGCAGCTAAGAAAGGAGGCTTATTTAGCTACGGGATAGGGGACAGTATTGCTCTCAGGAACTTGCATGTAAAGCATTTTTTTTTTTTTTGAGAAAACCCACAAATTTCAAAAATCCAATCTTAAATATGGACTTATTCGGCAAGGTTAGAATAATGCAATAGTGGAGAATTATTTTGGAACAGTAGCCCCATAGAATTGGAATTGAATGATTTGTGAAAAAAAAAGTGAAATTTTGAGAAGAATTTTTAGTTTTCTTTTTTTGAAGTTAAATTAATATATTTTGCACTTTAATCCATCAGTTGTCAATTTATAATAAATAAGTTTTATCATCTTGATAAAAATTTCTAGTCAAACTCCTGTATTCACAATTTAGCACATTAGTTTTCAATTTGTTCTATCATTATCGTTAGTTACAAAAAAAATAGATCCCTTCCACATCCATCTCAAAATGATATAATATTTATGGTAAAATATATGTAAATATTATTTGGAATTAATTTATGATGATTTAGTAGTATTAAATATCACATAAATAGGTACCATATTAACTCGGTGCAATTTAAATATCATTCAATGATCAAAATAGATTAAACTAAAAATTCTTAATCTTTCAAACCCTGAATCAGCACAATCTAGAGAATTAGCCTTCGATACAATGAGAAACACGATATATGTTCTCTGTATCTGAATAAATGTTCATAAAAAAATGGGTGCTTAGAGAGTAATTAACGAACCATGAAAGCGATGGCATGATTAAGGATCTCATCGATCTTTTATATTAAAAAAGAAAAAGAAAAGAATGGGTGCTTAAATTAATTAGAGAGTAACGTATATACGAACCATGAAAGCGATGGCATGGTTTGAGCAAGAAAGAAAGCTTGCCGGGAGTTCTCCGTGGTGATCGGAGCTTAGTGATATTGTTCGTGGCAGCCAAACGAAGTCGATGACAGGAGCAAATTGTACTTCCAGTTTGGACAAAGAAAACGGAACTCTGCATTTTATTTATTTTCTGTCACTAACAAAATTAAACTGCTGATGATGAGCTGAGCTCTCCGTTTTTTCAAGGTTAAGGGTGCTAACGCTAGGTTTATACGTGTACTAGCTGAGTGCCCACACGTTTTGTGGAGAGACTGAATTTACAAATAAATGATAATAAAAATTTAGTTAACTATTGGTGTGGAGCCTACATATGAAGAGGTATTCAAGAAAAACGCACATTAAGAAACAAACAAGGGAGTTTTGTGAGTGCCAAATTAAAGAAGGTGTCGGTTAGTGTTTCTTTCTTGCGAATATTGTACAAGTTAAACTACGTAAATACAATTACATGCCAACTGAATGATTGAAAGAAATTAAATAGTCTTTTTACTTGATTGATTGTGACTTTTCAGCTTAAAGTTACCGTCTATTTACTTGATTGAAGGAGAATTACACATTTTATAAGACCAATTCAGAGTCTTTGGAGGAGAGAGATCTTGAAAATTTGGTTTGAGCTGTAGGTGGGGTCTCACATGAGTGAATTTATGGAGTTGGTGGTATGATTAACGTGTCCAAAGTTATTAAAAACAAGCGATCAATGTGTGAGCCAACCCCACCACCTCTATCACCTCCACCATCATGTGTCTACACACAAGAAGAAGTTGATGCAATGATCTTGGAGGAGAGGCATTGCACCCAAGAAGAGGTCAATGCAAGAATTCTCGAGAAAATGCGTCACTATATAGAATACATAGCTACTATATGCAGCCATATTGGGCTTGAATTTGTTGAGGTAAATGCGTCAGATGCCTCTTGTCGTCGAGGTAAATGTTCTTGTACCCTTTGCTTGAATTTGTCATGAATGTTATTTAGATTTGGGTCTTTTAATTGATATAGTGGGGGCATGGTTTAGCACCATTTTATATAATTAATAATAAAAATTTGAATTTGGGTGTAGGGCCCTTCAACGGTGTCTGCTGAGAGTGCGCAAGAGGGCCGAGACCATGTATCAGCTAATGAGCAAGAAGACTAAACAAATGGCTTTGTTGCTGTATGTTGTCTTAGATATTATGTTAAATTCTTATGTGACAGGATAACCTGATGGTACTTTTTGTAGATAGTATTATGCTAATTTAAGATTTTGGTTGAGTTTTAATATGGATATATGGTGGATGTGTTTATGGATATTTTGATAATATTGTGATGGTTTATAGTTTTTTCTTTTAATATGGGATGATATGGTGAATGTGGTGTAATATTTAGCCTTGTTAAACAATTGGCCCAAGTAGCAAACTATGATAGTTCAAATGTTACTTTTGACTAGTTATAATTTCGGTATTGCCTTTATTAATTGGTGTGATTTATGTGAATCAATCATTTTGTGTTATTTTTTAATAGTACTAAATGATTTGTAAATTATCTATAAGATTTTTATAATAATTATGAATGTACAACATAATCTATTTGAATGAGAATAAAAATTTGTGAAGGGTTCTAGCAAAAAAAATTTGATACTGATAAGAAAAACCATCCTATCATATGTCCAATCAAAATTTGTCACGTCATAAATCAAAACTTCAATCAACTACAGCCATGTATCATATTTAAAATCCTATTTATAAGAATTTTGCATCAACCGCTCAAATTTTTAGTTCATATGGATCCCTTTGCGCTCCTATACAAAGAGAAAACTCCATCGGCTTCATGCTAAAAATCAATAATACCGTCGAGCGAAATTACATCGGAATCATCTACATGGGCTATCCATGCAACTGAGTCAATTGCATCAGTATTTTGATGCTAGTGATGCAATTTTTACCCACGCAACTGTTATATTTTTTTGTAGTGGTTGTTAATTTCTCATATCACAATACAATCGCTAAATAATAATTAGAAAAAAAAAAGTTAGCTATTACTTTGGAAACATTAAGATAAAAAAAATATTGAAAATCACTGATGATCAAAAGGCAGCGATCAATACAAAAATGGAAAAGAAATTAAGAAACAGGAGCTACTTTAAGGAACCGAATTTCCTGTCCAGGATTTTCCTGCTCACCATTGAGTTTAGCTAATTATAAAATGACACATGGCATATACAGCAAAGTAATAGATGAATTTAATGGTATTGTTTCTCTCAATCATTAGTTCTACGTTTGACAAGTAAAATTGAAACGAAGTATATGTTAAAATTATTTTAATAGTGAGTAGGAATATTCTGCCTACAGGAGATTCGTCGGTACCCTAATTTAATTCGCACAGTTCAAGCTGCGTGCGCAATAATTAAAAAATATTAATTGAGTTGTCAATGTGGTTCATATTTTTCTTCTGCATATTAACGTATAGCTCATTATCTAAATTAGTGTGGACCTCATCTTCTAAAGGTCGAGCTCACAATTATTGGTAATAATAATAATAATAATTGTATTGATATATCAGCTGCGGGTTCAAAATTCGAATTTGATATACTTTCAAATAAATTTAAATATGACCGGTGTCGAATTTCATATATTATATATCACAAATAAAATCCAAATATAAAAAAAGTATTTCATAATATAAAAATATCAAGTGAATTCATTTCATAACAACTAAAGCATTAATATTTATATGCCTGAGCTCTAAAAAGGGCCTCTATTATGTGATGAGAGTTGGAGAATTCACGAAAGAAATAAAGAAAAGAAGAAGAGAAATGAGAAAATAAAAGTTCTTCATAAGAATCTATTCTAATTTTCACTATGAAAAACTCTCGAAATCTAACCCCTTTCACTCTTTTTATGGTATCTATTCTATTCTCCTTGGAGAAACGAATCTGTAGGTTCAAATTTTATCGAAATCGGAATCCAGAAGTACAAATAATTGCCAAAATGCTCTAAAGTACGCAATGCATAAAACTGCTTGGCTCCAGAGTGCGCCTTGCATCCCTATGATGAGCCCTATGGTCCTGGTCGTTACAATCGTGAGAAAATCTCCTGCGGTCGTAAGGAAAATACTTCGCAGTCGCAACGAAGTAGTGGAGACTCCAAACTTGGCATTCTTGACATGTGTTTTATCCGATTTTCTTTCAAATTGCTCCAATATCTTCGTATCTGCAATTTAAGTTTGGAATATAGCAATAACATGATCTTTGGATAAAAATAAAATAAAATTCATATAAGACTTAGTATTTTAATTAGAAAATAAGGGTAAAATTATACAAAAAATAAGTTCTTTTTCACGATTATCAACTCCACCAAACTTAAACTTTTGTTTGGCCTCAATCAGAAATATAAAACTTGAAATGAGTTTTGGTCAATATCCCTAAAAGCCGGACAAAATTCCTAAGGAGAAATTGAAAATGATGCTTATGTAAAAGGAAAGGGTACAAGGAAATTGGATACCTCTCTGTAAAAATTTCCAAATAAAATGGCGAGGTGATCTTTGAAAATTTTTGTATTCTTCCCACAAATATTTTACTTGAAAAACCCCAAAAATAATCCTACCCAATATCTATGTTTTGAAATTTTCTTAAAAATGAAAGTTTTTAGATTTGTCCTTCCCTTTATAAATTAAACCTTCAATATAAAAATTTTAATTTTTCTTTAAGCTTCAAGTGTTCATTTTTTCAACTTTTTTCTTTTTATTTGGATTTTAGTATGAATTATTATCGATCTTTTTACGTGAATACAAACATGGAGCATATGAATACACCGGTTACTCAACTGAAATATTTTCATAATATAAACATACTTATAATCTTTAAATACTGACTTTTGCACAAATACAAACATGAGGCATATGAAATGCATCCAACTACTTATCGGATTTGTTCAATTAAATATGTATATTTATTAATTATATAAATAAAATTGTCAATCACATTTGTTCAATTATTTTTTGTATGACATCATACGATGTTAATTACTCGATTAGATCTCTCCAATTGAATTGATAGAGGTGGGTAGAGAAAGAAATTGCCTTTATGACATGCTCTTTTTTCTTGTGTAATTTTTCATCACTCAATTAGATCTCTCCAATGCAATGGATAGAGATGGACAGAGAAAGGAATGGATTTTAGGACACGTTCTTGGTTTAGTCTATATATAATCCGTTTCATTATTTCACGATCGAATCTGATGAAGTATCACTGATGTATTATTATTTTCATACCATTCCAAGTCAAGCTTGAATGGAGGAGAAATCAATCATAATTAATTAAGAAATACAAATCAAGTGTAGATATATATGCCGCTAATGATAAATTAATAACATAAAAAAAAAGACATGTTTAATTGGTTTTTTTGTCGACGAAGAGATTTGTTGGAAATTGGAATACTGTTGGTAGATGCAGATTTTTTTATGTTTTCATTAAATTTTCGTTTTTTTAATTTTTTTAATAATATAAATTTTGAATTTAAAATATCAAAATAAAACTGTTAAATGTGAAGGAAAAAAACTTCAAAAAAGAAATAAAAAAGAAATAAAGGGGAAGACTCCGTAAATTGAAGCATACTAGATTCAAAAACGAGTAAATTAATAAATCGTTAATTATTGAAGAATCAGAATTAGAAGAAGAGCGTCAAAAAAAAAAAAAAGATGCCAACTTGATTGCACAATTACATCTTCCATCCTACGAGCTCAACATGCAAACTGAAAGAAATTTATGCAAAGAGGAGAAGACAACACCAAAAGAACAAAAATAAATAAATAAAGAAGAGGGAGAAGAAGAGAAGAAAGTCAGTAGCTTTACAGAAGTAATTAATGGAGAGCAAACAGTTGCATAAACGGAAGGATTCAATTGAACCAAATAAAATAGTTTAGGTAGCAATTTGAATCAAAAAATAATTTATGGATTTATTTGAACTATAATCAATAATTTAAGAACCAAAATCAGATTTTCTCTTTAAAATTTAAGTTATTAAATAATTAAAAAGTAGAGGTACGATAAGTTAGTCATGAAATTCGTACAGAAATACTCGTGCACATTCAAATATACATGATCAAAGATTCATATCTTTCTGTTATACTACACTATATATTATATATTATCTGTTCGTTCACATCGAAATTTATATAAAATAAATCTAAATTTTTTTTATATACATAATTTGTTTTTTCATATAAAAAATGAAAACCCGTGACCAATGACCCAAGAGCAGAGTTGGTACTCTTTTCATTTAAAAAAGCTGTTTTAAGATTAGACTAGATGCGATATTACAGACGGAGACGAAACGTATTAAATTTAGCTCTTCGTTTAAAACGTTTTATTCCCGTCTGTACAATCAATCAAATCAAAATGATACTCAAATTAAATATCCACTCTATAGCGGATCTACTGTAGTGACAGCACAATAGATGGTTCATAGTCGGCATTAACGGTTCGATTTAATTTCAATTTAAATGTGTTGGATTTAACTTATAAAGAATTTTTTTTATTTTTATTTTTATTTTTATTTTTATTTTTATTTTTATTTTATTGAGATATACCTATCATAAAAAACAATAACAATATACTAATATTACTAACTATGATAGCAAGTATAAGTTCTTTATTTTTTTTATTTTTGTTTTTATTTTATTGAGATATACCTATCATAAAAAAACAATAACAATATACTAATATTAGTAACTATGACAGAAAATATAATTTTAACTAACAAGAGAGTTGAGTTTGACAATTTTTCGAACATTTTTTATACACCTAAGATCTTATTTAGTTAATCAATGATTTTTAAACCAATCAACAATCAATAGCTATATACAGCATTAATCAAGAAATTAGAGATCAAATTAACCATGCATTAATCACTATTAAAGACCACAAAAAAGATGGAAAATACAATATGTTACCGCAGAATAAATCTAGTGACGAAAATACACAAAAAAGCAACAATATCAGATTCAAATAGTTCGGTCGAGACCTACTTTATCGAGAGGTCACGAACTGACAAACTTTATTATTTCAAAGAAAAGATATAAAATTTGTATACAGTCGCTACAACCAAACAATCATTAAGCCTCTCAAACTGACTCTCTTTCTCTCTCTATAATGATATCTCTCTCACTCTCTCACAAAACCGAAACTCTGTTTCACATAAAAAAAAAATCTAAATACCAAAAATGAACTATCACATTATATCTCCTAATGTGTTGAATTCGAACACTGACGCTGTTAGTAAGTAATAATTTCAGTTTTTATATAAAATTAAAATTTAAGGTTAATTTTTAATATACCCTCAAAAACTTCTACAGTTTCTCATTTACCGCTTACAGATTTCAATTTATCTCATCTTCCTTTCAACTTTTTAAACTCTTTTTTATTTACCCTTTATGTAATTAGGCCTAGATAGCTCCACTTGATTTATGAAAAAAAAATCTTGATTTCCTTCTGAATAATAAATAGAAGATGAAATTACCCTTCATTATTTTATATTAAAACACAATACGATCACTCCCTTCTGAATCGTGATTTTCCCCCACATGCTCTGTTTTTTCTCTGTAGCCCTTCAGAAGCAGAGCAACTTGCAGCAGCAGAAGCAGAGTAACACCAAAACTACAAATAAGAGTAGCTCTCTTTCTCTTTCTGAAATTGTAAGTTCAAAAATAGTTTCTGATATGTTATAAAAAATGAGCAATGAATCGACCAATATTTTTAAGTAAATTGTCATTAAGTATTGTGTCACTTAGAACTGATTGAAATATAAACTTTTGTCATTGTAAGTTGTGATTTCTACATAGTATTTTTATGTGAGACAAATAAAAATAATAACATATTTGTGCATTAAATATCGTTTAGCCTAATGATATAAAATTTATAATCCTTGTTTCTTCCATTTCAAGTAGCCAATACATTTACATAAGCTAAATATAAAGCAGATTAGATAGTTACCAATAAATCTAATTGCTTTTGCAACACCTTAGAAGGGACAAAAAAGAAAAAATAAATCTTTAGAGTTACATAATCTAAATACAAAGCAGATTAAAAATTCTGTCAATAAATATATATCACATTCCTCTACCACAAGTCGCCGTCTTTTCCAGCCTTTTCACGCAGGCCATCTCGGAGTGCTGCTAATATAAATGACAGGTTCGACACTTCATCTGCTAACTCCGGCAACTTATGTAGGACATCCTGAGCGGAAGTAGGTCTTTTTCTCCGAGTTGTCCTCAACCCCGGTATCCTAGCTGTTACCATACAATAAATGCAAGTCACAAGATGAAACTCACATGTACGTACATGCACTTGTTTAATTATGCACTCAAATCAACCCCTTTTGCATGAGAGTTGTTTTGATTCTTATTGTAATCACCACCAACCAAACTAGATTTGGTGACAAATTATGAGGCCAAGGCAGCATCATCAATTACTGATATGCTGCTGTGGAGAAATCAGACAGCACTGATATCCTGGGGGCAACAGGAATACCAGATTGAGTTCAATTAACAAAAGTATAATACAATGCCCCCTGCTATGCCCCTCCACTTCCGCCAATTTAACTACACGCGGGGCCCATACGCTGATGCTTTTTAGAGGGCCCCATTTGTCAGTGACAGTTCAGAGCAAAGTGGGGCATGATGTTCGAGGCAAGGTATATATTTCCTTAACAAAAAGGAGCTACTGGTGGACATGTTACATGCGAGATAAAGAGAGTGGTAAAAGTTAAACAGGAGCATAGACGTCTAACCATCACGCAAACCCCCGCATTTGACTATGTGATGCCTCTGCTCATACGCTATAGCAGATATGAAACACTGAACGGATGATGCGACATTCTGCCAAATCTTGTGCAGGAGTTGCTCCTCCTCTTCGTCTATTCGGACATCTAAACCTCCAACATATATGAGATCTTCAATGATGCCAGTTAATATTTTCAAATTCTCATTTTTTTCTTTCCGAGAACCACATTTCTGCAACCACTTATCTTCTTTTTCAAACTCCACGCGAGCTGCACAAAAGCACAAACACATTGCGAAGCATTACAAAAGATGAGGATTCAAACCAGAGAATAAAGATATAACAAGGTAGCAACGGATATACAGATAAATCTAGATTGATGATATGATTATCATGGCCATAGAACAAATAGAATTGTAAACAGAATCAGCCGGACGACATGCAATAATAGCTGAAATATCTCAGCACTTGCAACTACAAGTGGAAAAAAATACCATTCTTGACACTTACATACTCTGGGGACCACACACAGATAATAAGCATAGTCAGGAGTTAATATTAGTTTCTACTTTAAATGCCCTGTTCAGTAAGGCTATAATCTGTCAAAAAGGAGGTTAGTAACTTGTGATTACCAGCTAGGGAGGGAGAATAATTATTTTAAATGGTGTGCTTATAGCCAACAAAATAAAAACAAAAGGGAAAGGGGGTGTTTAGTATTGAACATATGAACAGAGCTTTTGTTGGGATATGGCTGTTTAAATTAAGAAACGGGAATGAATGATATTGATCCTTTTCAGTAGAGCACCATTCATACCTCTTTTCTTTGAAATCTGCGCTATGGAATGCTCCCGTAACACTGTCCCAAATAAAAACCTTCCTGAAAGAGGATATGTAAAACGGGTGATTGGATGTGATCAAAGCAGTGAAAAAGATGACAAGTTTTGAGTACAAACTCAGACTAAAAGAGCTCACCCTGTTTCAGTAATGTCAGGGCATGCAGAAAATCCCATCCAATTTCCTCGGTGTAAAACCCGCTTTCCAAGAGATTAAAAAAACAATCGCAGATGCAAATATTGCCTGAAAGACGGCTGATTATGAACACTGCAACATTAAATGCAATGCGTTGGTACTGATCAACACATCTAACATAATCTGGCAGCTCTTTGGCAGGGACTCCACAAGTCTGAGCCAATTTCCTCTTGAAATCTGCCAAATCCGTTCCTCCAGAGTCAATTTCTGCATAATACATGCCGTAACGATCTTTTGTGTCTAACTTGAATTGTTCAAGGATCGACTCGTATCTCTCAGTAAGGAAAAGATTTTCCAAAATAAGATCCTTAATTCTCTTGCAGTGTCTGTCCAGATCCATAACCTCTCGTTCGACCCTTTCAATGAAGTGGCAGCAAAGCAGATCTGAGAAATTTTCACCTCTGAAGCACATAACAAAACTATTAGGTTCAATAAATGACAAAAACCATAAAGGGACTCAATCAAAGGAAGGTTGGCAAACAATGATAAAACAAGTTGGTACCTGTTATTGTTAGGAAGGTTATTTCATAAATTCAACAATTTGCTAGTACAACAGGAATGTGATACAAAAGAAAAGGCTAAAAAAATGCCAGCATCCAACAATAGATTTGGCCGAAGCAAAACACCCATTCGCCTTGACAAATTAACGAGGAAGGATCACTTGATGCCATCACCGCCCCCCCCCCCCAACAGAAAAAAAAATAGATTTGACTGCGGCACGGCTCCCATACATGAGTCACTGGTTGATCAACAAACCATGAAGGATTGCTTGAAGATACATCAATTTATAACTTAATTAATCCTCGCTACTGAGGCAAATCTCCCATAAAATGACAGTACTCAATAACACCGACCTCATTGAATGCTCACAAAATGCTGAAACCATCCTATAAAGTATTATTCAAAACCAAATGAAAAAGGAGACCAATCTCTTATGCTGGCAAGAAAATTACCTTCAACTGCAACGGAGGAAGGCAATGCCAAATCATCCAGTAACTGTACATAAAATCTCTTCTCTTCCTCTGAAGGGGGGCTGTGCGCAAACTCTGTAGAACGAAGATCAAGTAGAGCAAGATGAAATTTGTCATGGTAAAATGCATTGCTCCTCTCTTTACTCCCAGTAATTAATGCCGGCACCTGGATCTTCTTCTCATTTATACCCATTAAAGGTGTGACTGACGAACCTGCCCGTCAAGAACAGTTGGTATTAGATTACATATCTGAAAAGGGGACAGAGAAATAATGTCCTTTGAAAACATAAAATTAAGTACTTGCCATTTCTGATATCTGCCTCTGACACAAACACTGAGAGATCTGCCAGATGTTTGTTCAGTTCCGAAAGCTCCTCCATATGGTGCATATGATATACTGGTGTGTAACATTCAAATTTGTCATCATCACAATCCTCGACTGCCAAACAAGTAACACTGAGAAAATTAGTTTTACAAAATGTTTTGAAGATATCGGAGCAAAACATATTGAATGTCAGTCGCCAATTTGACAGTCCCGTTCTATTACAAGGTTCATGGGAATAGAAAGAGGCAAAAAAAAAAAAATACTAGAGGAAACAGATAGTACCATAAACCATTCCTATTTCAGGACCTGATGCAAAGAAAGTGATGATTGATCTGATATATCTCTTCATAATCAAATAGTATCCGATTTCATCTTCTCCTGGGGGATCATATAAGCGTTCACGCTGAAGGCGAATAAGTAGGCTGTGTATCTCCTTCAGGACATCTTTACGGTTCCGCCTTCGACTACATCTCTCCATATGACAACTCCGGGGAGTAGTGCCTGTTAGTGTATTCATTAGTAAAAAAATTTCTTAGACAACAATATTTCCACTTGCTTCACTATCTTTTAATTAACCTTCAATTGTAAGATGCAGCAAACAGACATTTACCTCCAATTGGAGCAGCTCCTTCTCCATGGTCTGAAATAGCACCGACCAAATGGCGCAGCGTATTTTCATACAATTTCTCTCGGATTGCGGTTGGAAATGACTGCTCGGCTTTGGCAACGGCAAGGCCCCTGATAATATCACGCATGTACTTAAACCGAGTGATTTCATAATTATCTGATCCTCGAAAGCGATCCATGTATGCTTTCGCCAACTATAACTGCACAGGTTTAATTTGAAATTAATAATTACAGTTATAATTGCTGTAATAATTAAGCAGCAGAAACTATTGCATTATTGTTTGTGGAAGTACCTTACTTTTTTTTTTGATATAAGGGCTAATGTTAATCCGATATTTATTTATTTTAAAATGTTTTTTACGGAATTTAAATTCACCTCTCTTCTTAGAGAGACGAGACCTATCACTACTGTGTTAAGCCTGTCGTTTAGAAAATACCTTACTTAATTAAAACTAACTCAGAATTACCTTATACAATTGTTTCTTCTTTTTTACTTCCCTCTTCGATTCTTGGAAGGTTATTAAAGCGAAAAGGGGGATGGGATGTGAATATGTGATTGATGAGCAGCGGAGATATTTGGAAGGATAAATAAATGGATGTGTCTATATATAATAAATTATTAAATTGGCTGCTGAGGAAAATAAAATTAAATACTCCATTTTTTTGGAACGTGTAATTAAAGTTTTATTGGTCTACGTCCATTTTTTTTAATTTATTTTTGAGTAGATATAAATAATAATTGTCTCTCTTTTATCGAATTTTAGTACATTTATATTTGTCTTATTTGTTCTCTATTTTTGTCTTCAGTTATTTAGATCTTTTCAAAATTATATAAATTGAATCCAAAAAATAACAAATCATGCAGGATTTGCCCAAGAAAAATAAGACTTTACTATTCATTTTTAGAAAGGTCAATATAATTAACAAATGGAGTACGCTCCGCTGCATCATGAAGAATTTTTTATTAATTTTTTTATCACGTATAAAATATGATCATCAGCTAATTGCATATAAAATATGAATAATATTGTAAATAAATAGTAATATTCTCGGAATACTATTCTTTCGCTACTGTATATGAACAACAATCGCTATTGTGAATGAATAGTAATCATCTCAGAATATTATTCCTAGCTACTGTAGATAAATAAGATAAATAGTATTTTTTTCTAAAAATTTATATAATCATAGATTATAGATAAGTTGATTAAATACTATTTGAACAGAGGAAACTCATGACTCCCGTGAACGCATACGATTTTTAAAAAGATTTATAATGATTCTAATGATTGATAAATTTAGTAACTAGGGGCTTACGAGCATGCAAGTCAAAATTGATATATTACTAACTTAAGATAAAATAATTTATATTTCAAATTGATTATGAGTTCATTTTCTTTCTCAATTAATTAAAAATTTTAATCATATTATGAATTTTCAAAAAAATTTAAAAGTTATAAATATTGCATAAGGCATCATAATGTTCTTGTAAATTATGTAAAGACAATGATTTAAAAAATTAAAAAAATAGTTAATGAATTTATAATGTATCATAATAACATCTTTCCAAAGTATTTCTTGGACCTCACTAATTTTTCATGAAATTCATGATTTATTTTTAAGATTCCTGTAATGAAATCAACAATCATATAAAAGTACGTTTAAACTGTCATTTTTTTTAAATTTAAATCAAAACTCTATCTGCATTTTCAAAATGAATTTTGAATGAAAATACCTTGCATATCTACGATTTTGAAATTCGCCTTGCTTTAAATTGAACGTACAATTTTCTTCATTTATATTTTGGCTTCATAGTATTAGTTAGCTTAAAAAAGCTGTTTATGTAATTCTATTCATTTGTAGAAAGGTCAATATAATATCTTATATCCAAAGTCTTTTTTTTTAGAGAGAGAGAGAGAAACCCGTAAGCAATTTAACTAAAAGATTATAAGCATCTTCATCCAACTTTCAAATTAATTTATTTAATTCTATATAACAATTATAATTATAATTATAATTTCGGAGATATAGAATGCTTACTTAAGATCATTTTGTATCCATTAAAAATTATCACGTTATAATGTTAATAAATTAGCATAGAGACGTTATAAAATTAATATGTAAAAAATTACTTAATTGAATTAATAATTGTATTAATAATTACATAATGTTACAACATGCTTTCATGGGGTGTTATGTAGCAACACTTTAAAAATAAAAGACTCCATATCTTATATCCGAAGTCACATGAAATGCCCCACGCTCTCTTTCGTTCCTAATCAATCATTGGTATCTTTTGTGCTGCCCAAATTTAAAATAAACAATAATTAAGTCAGAAAAAAGTTTGAATTCTTGTGCTGGTGGGATATAGACTGCCACATGGTGTAACGAGTTATCACATCTGGGGAATTAGGATCTCATAACTCTTGCTATTTGCTAATCGTATGCATTCATTCAAATATTTCTTTTTTCCTGTCAGATCATCACTACACGGCGTCCCATTCCGATGGTTTCTACATAAAATCCGTATTTCCGGAAAGAACAAACTTTTATCCTGTCGGAAGAGGGGGAGTTTCAACGCCTAACGGACGAAATTTATGTCCGATGGGCTGAATAACCGTTGGATCATCAAACTCTATATTTGCACGATTATTAATGCGTGGGAGTGAAACTTTTGTGTGACTTTTAATACCATCGGACGGTTATGAAACCCATCGGACCCAAATTTAGTCCGATGGCGTTGGAACTGACCCGTTTCCTTATCCTGTGAGGCTGTGACCAGTCCAGTCCAGTAGTAGAAGTAGCTCACAAAGAGACAAACCCACACTCCTCTCTAAACACTCTTTCCATCCTCCTCTCTCTGCTTACAACCGCTCTCGCCTTGCGCATGGCGACTCAAGATCTCGTTCGTCGATCAGGTGCTGACGTGGAAGGACAGGTCAATCACGACCGTCTGATCACTGCAATGGAGGTAGATGAGAAAGATCAGAAGCCGCTTCGATCGAAGCGCGTTGCCTCTCTCGACATCTTTCGTGGCCTCACTGTCGCTGTCAGTGCTCTTTCTTCTTTGAAGTTCCAATAACATAGTAGAGGATCTATTTTATCACTTTCATGTTGGAGATTTCTTGCATGGTTTAAAAATCCAGGAGAAAAGGTGGATAGTAGTACAAGGATGGATGTTGAAAATGATATTTAAGATTTCCCCCTTTTGTTATTGATTGTTATATGATATTAGAGCTAGATATCTAATAAGTGATGAGTCTATGATTGATCGTAGCAGTCTGGCTGCATGACGATTGACGAATTTGATTAAAATACAGGATATCTTTAAGTTCTTAAAGGTTTTGGTTAGTAGTAGTGACAGGGGAAAAAAGAAATGGATGGAGAATTTTCCGAGGGAAACGTGGGAAAAGCGTCTACTCTACTAGGCCCACTTCAATCAAAAGAAGATTGGGAATTTTGCACATTACTCCTTGAGAGAATTTTAAATTAAATAAGACTTGATCGTAGTCATTCAATTTGGCCAGTTATACCTTATACACTTTACTGTAGTATCATCAAACACTTTGTGCTATGAAATAAAATATTCTCATCTGGGGACAATTAGTAGTAGAGTAGAGTATAAAAGATGAATAGGCCGCTGAATCAAAGTTCGCATATATGGTTAATAGAATAGAACATGTTTTTAGTTAATTTCTTCTTTTTTGACTATTTTTATGTAATTACAGAACATGAACTCACCTGAAATCTGAAGTATTTGAACCAATGGTCTCGGTTATTATATGTTACAAGAGCTGCCTGGCCAGAACATCTCACTCAACAGTCAACACAGACTTTTTTCACCATCCCTTGTTTAAAGAAAAATCCTAATTTTTTTTTAATAAGAGCTTCAGTTAACCCCGACATTTATTCCCTTTCAAATGTTTTTTGCAGAATTTGAACTTGCGTCTCTCCGTAAAGAGGCAAGGCCTATCACCACTGTGCTAGGCCTATGGTTCTAAAAAAAAAAATTGACTTTTATAAAATCCTAATTGTAATCTTATAAAATTGACTCTCCTGCTGTTGCAACATTTTTTCTCCCTTGTTTCTTCAGCTGATGGTGTTGGTGGATGGAGCAGGTGGTGAGTGGCCAGTGATAGGCCATGCACCATGGAATGGATGCAACCTTGCCGATTTTGTCATGCCTTTCTTTCTTTTTATTGTTGGCATGGCTATTCCTCTCTCTCTCAAGGTTCTTAATTTTCTTTTTCTTTTAATTTCTTTCTCGTCACTTATCTTTAGTGTAATAGGGACTGTGTGTTCAGTAGGTGAGTTATGAATTCATTTTCTGATAGTTGATCTTTTCGGTGGTTGTGCGGGTTTCTTTTGATAGCCTCTATTTGTTTCCTGAAATCGGAATTGGGACCAATGTTGTAACACAGCTTTTTTACAATGTAGCAATTTCCTTATTCTCAAAAATTGTGTGCAGAGAATACCAGACAGAGGCAAGTCTGTGAGACGAGTGGTCATCAGAACAATTAAGCTGCTGTTTTGGGGAATTCTCTTGCAAGGTTTGTGCTACGCTCCCTCTCTCTCTCTCTCTCTCTCTCTCTCTCTCTCTCTCTCTCTCTCTCTCTTCTCTCTCTGACTCTCTCTCTCTCTCTCTCTCTCTCTCTCTTCTCTCTCTGACTCTCTCTCTCTCTCTCTCTCTCTCTCTCACACACACACACACACACACACAAAAACTCACTTTGCATGTGTGGGGCACTGGTAAATTTAGAGTTGTAAACAAGTTCATGTTCTAAACCTTTTTTGGATGGGTCCTATTTTCAAGGGACAAGAAAAATGCTTGTAATAGTTTTGCTTTAGAAATATTCTTGTGTAATTCAAAGCTAGGCTAGAGGATTGAAATGTATAGACACAGTTAAGCAAGATGCTTCCATATGCAATTTGGTCTATTTTGAGGTACAGGAATGAATTTGAGGGAATTGAAGCACTAGATGTTCCAAAAAAGAATGCAATAATTGAAATGTACTTTCCTATTGAAAGTCTAAATTAAGTTAAGCACCTATTCATTTCTTTATTACTTTGTCCCTACTGAGGTCATATTCTTTTGTGAACTTATCATTCTGTAATTAGAACTCAAAGGCAAGCCGAAACACATGAGTACTGATAAATACAAAGTTTGAAATAGAATTGTTCAATTTGATCTAGAAAGTTATCTGCAGGTGGTTACTCGCATGCTCCTGATGACCTATCTTATGGTGTTGATATGAAGCATATTAGATGGTGTGGCATTTTACAGGTAATTCATATTCATCGTTCTTGTTACGTGTTTGCATAAGTGAACTCTTTGTGCTAATATTTTCCTTGATTTTAGAGAATTGCTCTTGCATACTTAGTTGTGGCGATTTTGGAAATTGTAACCAAGGAAGCAAATGTTGAGGATAAGCCAACTGCCAGTTTCTCTATATTTAGGCAATACTACCGGCAATGGTATAGCAATAAGTCTTATCTTCTCCTTGTTTACATATTTATGGATATGGAATCTCACTGTTATGATGGTGGTTTTGTGCATGATATCAGCAACAAGCACTTCTTTTTACTAACTAAGCCAAATTACTATTGTTTGTGCGCAAACCAGAAGACAGACTTCAATATGATTTTTTTTTCTTTTTCAATGTATACCCTTGCCCCACAACAGAGATGCAACATTCAGTATACTTACCACTCATTAATGTAGTAAAATTTAGACTTAAGTTGACAACAGTGACACTTGGTGAAATAATTTTGACGTTATAAGTTTGGCAGGATTGTTGCAGCTTGTATTTTTATAATCTACATGTCACTATTATATGGGATATATGTCCCTGATTGGGAATTTAGAGTGCAATATGATGATAGCCCTGACTATGGAAAGGTTTTCAAGGTAAATTTTCTCCTTTTGCTGAATTTATGGTAACCTCTGTTTATTAAGTAGTAGAAAGTACTGGCCTCAGTTCACTTCCCAAACTAACCTATATTGGTTGTACATATTCTAGTAAATTTCCACACAAGCTCAGTCCAATATGAATGTTCAAGTAACGCCCATAAAGAGTATAGAAATTATAACCAGGAAATCTTTTTAGATGCATTTAAAATTCTTAGCTAAATATACATGTCAGAGTAAAGGAAACAAATAATTCATACAGTTTCTCAATTATCCTGTTTTGACACATAAATGACCGTAAAATTTTAAGTTGGTTTGAAATATCTTGATTTATTTATGCTATTTTGTCCCTTAGCACTCGTCGGATGTTTTTATGTAAAGAAACCATTAACAGAAAAGAAACCATTAACAGAAATAATAATCTACTGAGACATTTCAACAGAAAATGCTTGTACCACATCAGTGCTCTTCATGTTCACTGCCCATTTTATTGATTGAAAAATGGACTAGGCCCAACTCCCAAGTTGTTCCATATGGGGACCACTTAGGGCCAAAAAATGATAATAAGATGATACTCTATGGACCACTTGTGTTATTTACATATATGAAGGTCTTTATGTAATTTACATACATGAATTTGCCATTCTACTAGTTAAAAGAGTTCCTTTTGTACATAGGTGATATGTGGTACAAGGGGAAATTTAGATCAACCTTGTAATGCTGTAGGCTACATCGACCGCAAAATACTTGGAATTAATCATATGTATAAGCATCCTGCTTGGCATAGATCCAAGGTATCTTTTCGTCCTTTTTTGGTTGCTTCAATTTCTTTTCTGATGTCGTATGTCTTGGTAAAAACTGATTTTTCATTCTGCAGAAAGATTTCTGATCTACTATGCTTAGACCAAATATGTTTTATTTTTTATTGCTGAAAGCTCAAATCAGAAACTACCACACCAGACGCTTCTGTATTACCTTGCAAATTAACACTGTTTATAACTTTTTATTAACAAAACAGCTGTTCAAAAGATTTATCAATTACTTGGTTAAGCTTGAACTATTGCCCTGTTTATACCTTTTTATTACTATTTTCTTTTCTTTTCTTTTCTTTTCTTTCTTTTTTGATGAAAATGAGTAGCCATGCACTGAAGTCTCTCCCTATGAGGGCCCTTTTAAGGCCAACGCCCCAGCTTGGTGCCTTGCACCATTTGAACCAGAAGGGATTTTAAGGTATCATATACGGCACCTTCTGTAAATCTAATAGGAAGCTTCATCTTTATCTCAGTGACTGCACTCTTTCATATATTTTCTTTTTTGTTATGGCCAGTATGGTTGTACCTTTAATTATGGTATCCACTATGGGTTGAAACAAACTGGTACTGTAGAGTGTACAGTAATACAGGATATTGTTGTTGATCTATGTTGTCTTTGTAAAATGAAAAGAAGAAAAGAAAATGAGATTGTGATTGGCTCCTTTTGCTCTAGGCAGGGCCCAACTAGTCGTAGATTCTAGTTATTAAATCCCAGGTTTATATTGTAGAAGAAAAGAAAGCAAGAAACCCAAATACCACCTGCACTAGGCCTGAAATGTTTTTTCTGTTAAATATTTACAAGAAAGTTGGCTTTTTGGCCCCTGGATTGTTGCACTTGGTGCCATTAAACCCCAACAAGAGTACCAGTATACCACATCA
Organism: x Bolboschoenoplectus mariqueter; assembly: GCA_037678475.1. NCBI lineage: Eukaryota > Viridiplantae > Streptophyta > Magnoliopsida > Poales > Cyperaceae > x Bolboschoenoplectus > x Bolboschoenoplectus mariqueter. Next base: position 2,434,192 of record CM075271.1, read on the forward strand.
TTGTTGAGTCAGCATGATGTCATCACCAAACATCACTTGAGTACCATTTTTGCGAAATGTCAGTGCCATGTCAGTATCTGGTGATGCTGCTTTTGTTTAGTCCAGTGCTAATGAATGGAGGGGCTTGATCGAGTCAAGCCAAGTTCAATAGTTCAGGGCTTCCTTGAAGATTTTAAATTATTGGGTCTTATACATTCTTTTTTCAAAGCTCTTCTTCCTCCAGGTTTTTTGGAACTACTTCATTTACTTGTGCAGTTGTGCATACAATTTGTGATTCATTTTTTTTTTCTTTTAATAGCTCAGTGTCTGCTATCTTGAGCACAACAATTGGGGTGCATTGTGGCCACGTGCTTGTGCACATGAAGGTCATTTTCTTTTACAACTTCATAAAAGAAAATTAAAAACATTTGCATTTTCATCTTTTTCACTTAATTTTTTTTTTCCAGGCACATGCGGACAGACTTAAACATTGGGCTTCCATAGGCATTGCACTTCTTATTCTTGGGTTTATCTTGCATTTCAGCCATGGTGAGGTTACAAAATCTTGTCAGTTATACTTCCAAATGAAACCAGATATCTTTTATGAACCATTAATACTAAAAGAAAGGGAAGTGAAAGTTGATTAAATTAAGCCAACCTGGGAAAATTAGTTGCTAAGTTGATCATTGCAACACATATTGAAAGAATCTGTGACTTGATTTTAAATCAATTTGGTTGCAAAAAGAGGCTACAGTTGGAATTAAGGCAAAAATTTACGCTTCTTTACATAATACACATATTGCTGTGAGATTTGGTTTTGCAAATAATCTTGAAACTTTCTATGTGTAATTTAAAATACATAAACGAACTAATTTGTCTTTCTTTTGTGGCAGCAATTCCACTTAACAAGCAACTGTACACCTTCAGCTATGTTTGTGTTACAGCTGGAGCTGCCGCTCTTCTTTTTTCCTTGTTCTACTTCCTGGTATGATTAATTTGGTTGCGAATTGGATTTATCATTTATTTTTTTGAAAAGCAAGTTCAAAGTATTTCTTTCTAATAATAGGTCGATATTGTCGGCATGCGTAATTTCTTTCTCCCTCTGGAGTGGATAGGCATGAATGCGATGCTTGTCTATGTAATGGCAGCTGAAGGCATATTCGAAGGATTTCTTAATGGATGGTATTATAAAAGCACAAATAACACACTGGTAATAAACCCTTGCCCCAAATTTCTTGACTAAAAGAAAAATTGGATCTTATCAAATCATCTACTGATCTGCATGAAATTTAACTGTACTCATGTGAACAAATATACGGTGTAGCAATATATCCAAGATTGGCTCTTATCAAAGCACTAACAAAGAATATAACATAAACACAAACATGCGGCAAGTACTAGACAGAAGTGTATACTGAGACTTGTAAACTGTTCACTGCAAAAAATTAGCTTCGTGCTGGTTGTGCAGATCTTATGCAACTGAAACATTTACCATATCATTTTTAAAAGAAATTTTGATGGCAGGTTTATTGGGTTACAAAACACGTATTTGTCAAGGCTTGGCATTCGAAACGGGTGGGTATACTGCTCTATGTGCTTTTTGCACAAATTTTGTTTTGGGGGATTGTGGCAGGAATTCTTCACTGTGTTGGTATCTACTGGAAACTGTAAAAAGTAGGTGTCAGAAGTTTGTATTCTTGATTTAGTGAATATGCATACATGTTTTATTTTTCATTGGATTTAATTAGGTAAATGTTTGTAATTACTGTCCCTGGAATTTAATTGTTGATAAAAAAGTGTGAATAGTAGTTATTTGCTTAGACCAGAACGAGTGATTTGATTTGTGTACAAATTGTTTATCAAGATCAAGTGTTATTCAATGAAATTATTGCCATTGTCGTTTTTAAGTTTTTTTTTCTCCTTTCCCTCCTAGTACAATAAACCAAAATTGTCATGCCAATTTCATTGTACTTGATTGTCATTCTAAAATCTACAAGATATAAATTGAATATAAAGTTTTTAAAGGAAAACATTTACATTTTTTATATCGAACTTAACGTGGAAACCCTCTGCTTCTGGGAAATCTTTTTCAATTTGTATTGCAAACTACCAACAAGTAACAAAAAAAAAGAAAAAAAAATAAAATAGATTCAAAAAGCTCTCTCAAAATTTTTTAATATAAGAAAAAAATCAAATTAAAAATATAAGAAAAGAATGGGGAAATTAAGAGATGTGGGCAAAATGGGACCGGGAGTTATAATTTCAGGAAACTGAGAATGTTATTAGGAGTAAAGCTTTTAGAGATTCCTTTTAATTTGAATTATTTTGAATTTTGTCTTTTCTAAAATTTCAAACGGTTCGAAAAAAAATAATTTAAAAACCTGAAAGTATGGGTAGCAGGAACGGCTTCAGTCTTAGGAGCTCCAATGATAATAACGGTCTTAGGTCTTCCTAAAAATATGACTCTCAGTCCCGTTTTGTTCGCATCCCGCAATTCTCCCCATCAATTTCTTATAATTTTAATTTGAATTTTTTTTTTCTTATATGAAAAAATTTCGCGCCATCTCAGACACACTGTTGTTGTGAGCCCAGTTAACTTGCTCAATCCAAGCCCAATTTGAACCCCATTGAATTCAACACGACACGAACCTACGCCAGTTTACGCTTCAATTGAAAATTCACGCGCTCACTATAGTATTGGCCTATTGTGATGTAGCTATCTTTTTTCATTACGGCCTCAAAAGGCAAAAACCCCACCCTTTCCCCAAAACCCTAGCGCACACTCGGACGGAGCAGCGCGCGCAAAAACCCTAGACAACTCCATGGGTCGATCTAGAAGAAAGTACAAGAACTCTCGAACGAAGGTTCGCGTTGGCCTCCCGAAGAAGAAACCGGGGGTTTTCAAGCCCTCCGTCGACATCCCTGCGGCGGCGCTCCGCCTCCTCGCCGCCGGAGAAGCCGCTGAGTGGGACGACAAGGGAAGCGTGATTCAGAACTATAAGTCGTTCGGGGTGGTCTCGAACCCTAATTTGTTAGGGGTTCGCGCGAGAACGCCGCATCTGGTGCAAATCGATTCGCTACAGGTCGTAGATAGGGAGAAGCTGGGTGCGCCTGTGTCGGAGTTCGATCCGATTGATAGTGGATCTGATCTTGAAAACGATGGTTAGTATCTGTTTATTCCATTGCTGATTAATTGAATTATCTTTTTTTTCTTTGAATAGAAGCCATTAACTGAGAAAAATGAACCAAGTCTTATGGTAACTTGTTGTGCAGAAATTTTCTTTTTGTACATTTAATTATTCAAGGGTTTTTGTGAAATAAGTATTGAAGAGGGTTCGTTTCAGAAAAAAAAAATCATTTGGTGTGGAAATAAATTAGGATAATATTTCTATTCAGATAGCACCAACCTAGGAACTGTGTTGCGATAAATAGTTGTTGTTTCAAGATTAATTCGTATCCACTATTTCGAATGAATTATCCAATGTGAACGGCTGAACATCCTGTCATCCTTCTTGAATTGTTGCCAGAATTAAGATAACTCTTTTTTTTTCAGATTTAAAATCTGCTCTTGGGAAGAAGAGGAGAGATGGTAAAACCATGCCTTTGCTACCTCTGACAAAGATGCAACATGTTCACATCGGTAAATTAATTGAGAAGTATGGAGATAACTACCAGGTAACCTGAATCTTCTCTTGTGGAAGACTTTTATGAATTACCTTCTAAATCTCAACATTTAAATGCAGATTCTAAAATGGGAAGTATCTCATATGCATATCTAAATGATAAATGTTGCTTGTTTCTTTAAGAATAACCAAGTTACCCATTCTTCACTTGTAAAACATAGAGGAAAGAGAATGGTACTTTCGGCATAGTTTTGATGTAAAATGACCAGGAATAGGAATATTTATCAAATTTCTAGCGGTTGCCTTGAAAAATACTATGCTGTTGGAATTAGAAAAGCAAGTTGTTAAAGGGGTATATGTGTAATTTAAGGGGTAGATGGGAATTTGCTTAAGTCTAATACCTTCTTATTTGATATATCATCATTTGAAATTGCTCCCCTAATGAAGCCCCACTATATATTGTAGGCAATGTTTATGGACACAAAATTAAATACAATGCAACATTCAGTGGCAACATTGAAGAAGCTATGTGAAAGATATCATGTAACTGATGGGAAGCACTACATCTCCAGAAGTAAAATATTCTAATTAGGATTTTTTTTCATCGGAGCACTACATTTTGTAATATCAAGCAACTATGAGGATTAATAGTAATGACATTATGAAAGATATTGGAGAGTTGTGCCTTTGTACTTGCAGTTTGTGTTTTCCAAAAATTTTACACAGCTGAATGAAGTGTATTAATTGTTTGCAATATCTCATTGTTCAAGTTGGTTCAAAATTGAATCCCATTTGTAAGGCATTTATCAACTATACTTTTATTCAACATTGATAACCAATGGACCGCGGACTCGACCAAAGTTATTTCACAAGGTTGATTCCAGTTCAAACTGGAAGCACAAACTGAGTTAATTTTCTATTTGAATCTTTCTATTCACCTATCACGATGCATAGGTCAATTTTGAGATATTAGATCCAAGTTTCATCTATCCACTTTGTATTATTTTCCTCTTAAATTTGTTATCTTGTTCTTGTCATGCATTCCGAAGAGAGAGTTCTTATGGTTTTCCATTTTTCTTTTATTTGCTTCCTTTTATAGTTTTTTGTAACAAGCAAATAACTATTCCATGCATACATGTGGCACAGCAGTAACAATATTCTACACATCAATGCATCAGTAGCCATATTCTACACACCAATTCTCTCTCCCATGCATGTTGTTTCCTTTGTATCTCTTTTGATCTTCTAACTGAATCAATAGATCTCTGAACTGGACTCATTGATTTGCTCGGTAACCAGCTTTTTGAATATTTCTGTCCAAAATTATTTCAGTTTTGCCCTTCATGAAATTGGAGTACCAGTGAGCAGACATCTTCGGCTGACGTGGCCGGTTCTTATCCTTGAAATCAACGTAGTAGAGCCCATAACGGGTTTGGTATCCCATTATGAATTCAAAGACATCCATTAATGCCCACACAAAATATCCCTTCACATTAACTCCATTCCTATGGAAAAAGTAATGAACTTCTATACTTTGGAGAAGAAAGCATTGAACTTATTAAAAAGAAAAAAGTTGAAGTGTACGCAAAAAAATGAATTGTGCTTGCTTTTAGTTATCAAGCTATTTTTTTTTTATGTTAAGTTTTGATTACCTGAGAGCAGCCAGAATACTGCCAAAGTAGCTACTTATGTACTTGATCCGTTTTGAATCATCATAATCTGTGATATTCGCCGGCTCTCCGAGACCTGTTGAAAGAATCATGGAGTGAATCCATAAGAAAACAATGCCACACTAACAAAATGAATTTAATGTTGACAATTTTACATGATCACTGATTGCATATTATGTTATGCTATTGGCACATTTGTTATCTTCACATATCTATCAACAAGCTACTGGTAAAACAGAGTTACTCTGCAAACAGGATATTTCAAAGGTGGAAATAGGTGAACTTGCCATTTTCTTGGATATAAATAGGAATATTGCCGTAGAAATCTCTGAAGTACTCCAACAAGAGTTGTAGTCCATTGGGATCACCTTTCAAGTGAAATGGTAGAAACTACTTGATAAAAAAAGAAGAAAGTATTCATATATCATTATCATTCCTTGATTGAAACATTACACTTAACATGCCTCTTTTTGTTGATGCCAATAACTGTAGTACCGTCACAAAGGTCCCTGTACCAAATATCAATCTGCTGGTAGAGATCTAATTTGTATTCTTTGGAATGAACTAGGAAATATAAGGCTCAAAAGTTTCTAACTAAAGTAGTAAACCAAACTAACATAAGGTACTAAAAAGTGTTAACGTAAGGTCTAATTTGTAATTTTTCTCTCTTTTCATGACTAATATTGTGATGTTAAGAAAAACTGGTGAAACATTACCGCATTAATTGGTGGGTCTTCCAAGGACACTGTCAAAAAACAGTTAAAAAGCTATTGGTTAGAACTCAAAAACTAACCAAGGGGCAAGTTGCAAATCAACCGAATATTTTGCTGTTGGTCAGAACTCAGAAACTAAGCAGGGTGCAAGTTCCAAGTCAACCCAAAACTATTTATAACTTAGTTTACCAAAAGAAAGCTTTGCCACAAATCAAATATCTATTCCGAATAGTATACTGGTAAGAAGAAGAAAAGAACAAGAGTGTACTTCTGAACCAAGCAAGTATGTCAGCGTTGAAGTCACGGAGCTCCGTCATGTCTACTTTAGAATTATCACTGACATAACAAGATGCATAGTGGTTTATGCCGATGAAATCGGCCGAACCCTTCAGTAATTCTGATTGTTCATTGGTAAAATCTGGAAGGCGAGTCCCAGCAATCTGTCTCATCACCGCCGGGTAGTCTCCAAACACCACTGGATTTATCACCCTGTGCATGGATATATTATAGTACCCTCCATTAAAAAATTTGGTATGCTGTGTAGGGAATTCTTTGAAAATTAATGAAACATGTGTCGGCACTGAAGCCACATTCTATAAGTATGTTAATATATAGATATCAAGGCCAATCATGAAAGCGAATTGCCGGTGTACGTACCATCCATACATGAAGTCTCTGGCTCTTTGTGCAGCTTCGATATCTGCCGTAGAATTTGAAAATGGGTAGCTCCAAAAGGTGTACACATTGATGCCGACATTTCCTTTTTGAACCGCCTAATTAAACACAAGAAAGACAGATCAAAATCTGAAATTTTGAACTGAGAATACTAAGCTAGCACTGTATGGCCAACAAATTTAATTCCATGGAAGTTTACTTGTTGCAAATTCAAATAAATGCCATTCTTTATTAAACTTGAAATAAATGGTTCTTTTTCTCTGTGTTATATTGAAGTCACCAGCTTGTCTGTTATTTCTTATTATTTTTCTTTTCTTTTTTTTAACCATAGGTTTAACACAGTAGTGATAGATTTCGTTTCTTTATGGAGAGATGCAGATTCAAATCCCACAAATAACATTTAAAAAGGATAAATATCAGAGCTACTAGAAGTCCTTACTTCAAAAAGAAAACATAGAAGCAAAAACCCAACTAAAAAATAAAGAGAAAAAAAATGGAAACAAAGAAAGAAAAGTGTTACCTTGTACTTCTCTCTATACAATTTGGCAACAGAGGCATGAGCTAATAATCCATTGTGAACCACAATGTATGGTTCAACAGTTGAGTTGCCAACTGATGAGGAAACATTGTTGGTGCAAAAAGGCATGGAGCAATGCATAGGAGGGAAGGTGCCGGTGTCGTACGATGCAATGGAATCCACATTCGGCTCGACCATCGTGGTCCAGTGCAAAACCCTATCTCCAAATTCTCTGAAGCACACATCAGCGAATGCCGTGAAATCATCCCTGCATTACATATGTTTTGGTACATATATGTCCTTAGTGGTTTCGATGTTCTTTTGCACGCATGTACTGTCATGCTATTAATTAAATTATTACAACTTACACGATTCTCGGGCTAAGCCAACCTCCATACTCGTCCTCGAGACATTGGGGAAGATCTAGATGGTACATTGTGATATGTATCTCGATTCCTTACCAAATGAATTTGAACTTAATTATCAAGCATCGAATTTGTTACAAAATAGAAGGAAATGAATGATCGGAAGCAACTCGTGAGTATGAGGGATCGATATGCATGAACACTAGCATTGCATTTTAATTAAGCCATTTATACGCACATATATAATCTGAATCAATTGAGGATTTAAATATTTGATGCATTCATGATCTAATTGTTCATCTTTTTTTTTCTTTTTACTGTATGTTTTTGGGTTTGTTAAAGATATTAATTAATTCAAACCCCTCAAAATGAGCTTTCAATTAATCAATCCCTCTATCATCAGTTTGAACTCTTAATAAAGTGAATAAAACAAGATACAGAAGTTACCCTTTTGTACAAGCCCATTAATTAGATTGTTATAGAACTCTAATCCTTTGGGATTAACTGCTCCTCTTCCATCTGTATTTCTCAGCAAAACAAGAGAAAATAAAATGGCTTAATTTGATATGCCACCTAAAACATATAAAGTGATTTATCAAGAATAAATGTTTGCAAATAACAAGAAAGGAACCTGTTATATATCATCGTAGTACTTCAATATCATGCAAATAATTACAAAATCATTGTTTGAACCCATATATACGTGTGTGTTTGTTTGTGGAGTTATAGATTTCCATTGCAAATATTGTAAATGATGTTAATTAATTACTTGGTATAAGCCGTGGCCAAGAGATGGAAAATCTATAAGCCTCGAGCCCCATTTTCCCCATCAGTTCCACATCTTCCTGCAATCAATATTAAATTAATTAATTACGAGTTTGTTTGGTAAGTAGATATGTATATTACATGGTTAAGGTGACATTAATTAGTGTACTAATTAATATCCATATTTGATTAACAGTCTGTATCACAAAAAAAAGATCAAATAGAGTTTATATTTTGTACATTTAATACAAGCATTTGATTTCAATTTTATTTAAGATAATTGTGTACACAGCAGAGTGCTGACTTCTAAGTTCTAATCCAAGTGACACTATTTACTGAAATCACATAGCATCATATCAATATTCTCACTTTTACTGATTTACCATTGTAAATCTATATACATATTGGTAAAAACCCTATGAATTATTTGGTTGAAAACTTCTCCTAGTGATAAAATGTTGGAACAGTAGTAAGAACAGAGTCAGGTATGACCAGGCTAAGAAAAAGAGCACTGATAAAATTATTTCTTTAAGAAAAATCTTTGCATTTACATAAGAGTATCCATGTAATTTATTTGGATCTCAAACTTGTTTGTCTATGAGAAATATAAGATGCTAACTATGATTCAAAAGAGTTCTTCAGTAAAACCATACACTTAGTTTATTCAATTAGCAAATTAGGATGACATGGTATAAAACAATTTTTTTTGTTTTGGAACTTAATAATCTTTGTTCTTCCCTTCTTGGAATCAATTTTCTTTTCACTAGATTGAAGGAGAAGTTTCCAGAATTGAAAATTAGGCCATAAATTATTTGAAAAAATTGCATGAGACAAATGCAAGGTTAAAGTAAACAAAGGCAATTTCACTATCATAGTTCCGTAAAGCATATGGAAATTAAATAATTAGTGCACTATATGCATCTAGAAAGAAATACATATTATTTATCTTCTTCATGACTGTACTAATTATATAGAGGGGTAAGTAAACCTAATATTTGTTTGTTAGTGATATTTTTTTCATCATTTTTTAATTTTTCACATTTAGTTTCTAGTTACGTTTTAGACCTCTGTATAGATGGATACATATAAAATGACCAAACATTAATTGATTACCAAACACATATAAAATGGCCAAACATATGACCTACTTGTTGCTTTCAATATCCATCAAACAATTAATTAATCATATTTCTTTATGTGAAACAGTGCCAGCTTTTACTTTAATTTATTCTCTGAAAACTGACCTTATTTTAAAAAGTATATATATTTTTTATTTGATCTTCAAGAAAATCCAAAGTCTAAATATATATATGTATCACCTGAATTGCATTCATGTAAAATATTATGATACATTAAATTAATTTGTTATGATGGTATCAAGACAGTGAAAAAAGAGTGTTTATTTTTGGAACTGTAGACGCATTATTACTAAAATAAAACCAAAATAATGCAAATAGTTTTGAAATAGTACCTGGAACTTATGGTAGCCATCAGCAGTTATATCAGCATTGCTCTTGTCTGGCATCAGACCTAATATAATAATTATATAGTACATGTACATTATTACCAATCAATTCAGTACCAAATCATATTTTTCATGCGTAAATTAATTCAATATATAATTTTAACACGCATCCAAAATTTAACATAAATTCAGAATAATGATCATTATTTTCTACAGGGAAGAAAAGTAATCTATAACAATAAATTAATCAAACCGAATACCATTTATTAAGAAGAAAGTTTTTTTCAAAATCTTTGATCTATCTTCAGAATTAATCAGATCTATACATTCAATGCAAAAAATTTATTTCCATCTACTAAGTATGTAACTAATGTAAATACCCTTTGTTGACTTAAAAAAAAAGGGAAAAAAGTTATAATCACTCAATTTAGAATTTAACTATAAGATGTGTTAAGACATGATATAAATTCAACATACTATTACTTATATTATATCATTTTTCAATTAGCTTTTAATACACCATTTATGGTTGTAAAAAAAACTCCCTTCAATTAATAAAATACATCATGATGAAATTGATTAGATACCTTGATGAGTGAAGGTGTCCCAAACACTTGGGCTCCTTCCATCTTCATCCACAGCTCCTTCAATCTACAAATCAACCATTAATTTGGGATTACTAGATAAACAATAAATACATATATACAATCGACAAGTATATTATTATTGTTATATCATATCATATTTCTACCTGGTAAGCAGAGGAGCCTGCTCCAAAGACAAAATCCTTTGGGAAATCTTCTCTTGTTATCTTGAAATTGTGAGGTGGTTGCAATTGCAAAGCAAAATCTCCACCAAGATGAAGAAGCAACACCAAAGAGAGAACACAACACCAAACCATGGCCTTCATCTCTCCCTCTCTCTCTCTCTCTCTCAATCTCTCGATCTCTCTCTCTCTTGATCTCTTTCTCTTCTCTCTCTCTCACTCTCTCTCTCTCCCTCTCCTTGATTTTCACTTATGACAAGGTGAGGATATAATAAGTAGCAAGAAGGGACAGACAACGACTATTTTATTTATGAGAAATTATTTTTATATTTAAAATTTTGTATTTTTTTATCTGTATTTAATGTTAAATATAAATATTTTTTTAAAATTTTTATTTTTAAATTTAAATTTTGTATCTCAAATTTTATACCTCTTAACTTTAAATATTTTAGTTACAAATAAAATATATAAATAAGAGATGTAATTATTATTCCTTTTTATTTATATATAAAAATTTAGCTACAAATAAAATATATAAATAAGAGATGTAATTATTATTTCTCTTTATTTATATATAAAAAAAAGGACGACGCACATGATATAAAACAATAAAATATGATTTTTAGTCTATCTCTGACAGGTGAGCTTGCACCGATTTTTTTTATTGAATAGTTAATAAATATATATTTAAATATTTAGGAAAATGGAACCCACATTTCAAAATATATGAGGAACGTGGAAAAATTTCGCGTGTCGAAGAAGAAGCTACCACGTCAGCAATCGACGCGCTAATTTTTTTCGCGCGTTGCCGAAAATCTCACACGCCAAATAATTTTGCGTGCTGTTGAATGTTGGCCTGCTTGGCTGCTTCTCATCTTCACATGTGAACCCCCAGATGAGTTGTAATGTCACGAGTTCTAAGGTTACAATATAATTATGTTATTTTTTTTTCAAAAACTAATAAAAGAACCATACCGGTTATTATGTATTTAATGACTAAAGAAAAAAATGCATCGCTGTATTTTAAGAATAAATATTATCAACTTATTATTACAAGGTATTGACCATATTAATATACTGTTAATTTATTTAATTCAAGATAATACAAGTTATAAAACAAGTTTACTATGAAAAAAATTTCAATGTTAAAATTGGTCATATAAAAGTATTTGAAAAATTACTACTAATCAAAAAAATTAACTAAGGTCAAGTACAAACAACACTTAAATTTATTTTAAACATATATTAGAAAATTAATATCAGAAAAAAGTTCAAAATTACTTGTGTCAATAATGAGTATGATGATGATGATATCTAACAAAGCACGGTAGTATCGGTGAAAACCAAAAAAATAAATATAGTATCCGTGAAAATATACCACCATCTACATGCAATTAATTCCAATAAAAAAATAAAATGATGTGGGAAAAAAATAAGGAGAAATTCTCCAACTTCACAATAAAAAAAATTATAATAATCCAGACGTCTATAACTTTAAAAGGCTACTACTTTTACTACAGTGAATTTATCGTATATATATAAAAAAAATATTTCAACTATAATAGAATGAAACAAGTAACAAGCAAAAAAGACAAAAAGAATGAGATAAAGGACCGATTATGGCCAAAGATACGGACCCCTTGGGGTACACCTCTTTGCGCTGGTTAGCAACCCTCACCTGTCAGTACATAATTAGTTTCTCCGATTCTGCATTTGCGCTGCCTCCGACGCGTGAATGAAATTCGCGTGCGAGATCTTCTGTGAGACGCGTTATTTTTTCGCGTGTCGAGCTGCCCATGCACAAAAAAAAATTTCATGTCGATCTGACGCGAAAATTTTTTGGGTTTCTCCTATATCTCAAAAAATGTATCATATTTTCTTAAATATTTAATTATGTATTTTTTTTAATTATTAAAATTAAAAAAAAATCGGGGGCTTGTATGTCAAATTTTACGACCGTTCCAAAATATAAACTTTTTTTAATGATTTACTTTCTCTAGGTTTTTCAATAATTTGGCACTGTAATTTTTTTAATCTTTAGATGAGAAGGACACAAGTTTAATTAAAGAAAAAAGATGTTAGGTGTACTAAATGTAGCAAGTCCTTTTTCAAGTTACAATAATCATTTAGGATCACATGTTTAAAATTTTATCCCCAAATGATGTTTAGAAATTTTAACTTTTATTTATACTCAAAAAATATATAAAAGTAGTTGTAGGTCATTTAATTTTTTACTCATTAGTTCATACTTGACAAATCAAATCATCAATGAATATTTTTAAGGGCAGAACTTCTTTAGTCATAATCTTTTCTTACAATTGAAAAATATATATTCAGTCATTTATTTTATAAACTAATTTTTATTTGAGTCATAAAAATAATCTTTTTTTATTTAGTCTCAAATCCTTTTTAATTTTAGCTCAAACTTTGTTACTGAATATTCCAAATCTTTATCAATATATTTTTTTATTTTTTCTATCATCTTTCTTTTTTATTTTCTCTCTTCTCTTTTACATTTTTTTTCTTTTCCTCTGGTTCTCTTATTTTTCTTTCTTTCTACCTATGTTATTTTCTTTCTTTCTACCTATGTTATTTTCTTTTAGTTTGATTTATTTGGGGGGGGGGGGGGGGGGGGGGGGGGGGGGGGGGGGGCGTGGCCTGTGTATCACGCAAGAGGATGAGCCCACATAAGGGGAGACAATTGGGCAAGCCACGTGTTTATATTTTTTTATTTAATTTTTGCAAAATAACCCATAAATTATTCCAAATTGTGAAAAGGTACAAGATAAATTACCATAATAATTTTGGGATGTTACAAAATTTAATATGAAAATATCCTTTTAATAATGTGTAAGAAAGGAAATAGATAATTCAGCTAATTTATGAAAACCCAAAAATAAGAATTGATTTAAAATCAAATTTATTTAAAGTGCAACCAAATTGATCTAAATCCAAGTCATAATTTCTTTCAATATTTGTTGCAATTAATGAACCAACAACTTAGCAACTAATTTTCCTGTGTTGGCTTAATATAATCAACTTTTGCTTCCCTTTTATATTAATGGTTCATAAAAAGATATATTATTTCATTAATTTGGAAGCACAACCAACAAGAATTTCTAACCTCACCATGGATGAAATGCAAGATAAGAACCAACAATCAAAAGGTGACAATAATGCCCTTGGAAGCCTTTTGTTTAAATCTGACATGAATGACCTTGTACTAATCTTATTCCTTGGTTGTCGATTTGTCCTTTTCCAAAGGTCCTTCCCTCAAATTTTGAATTTTTCTGTTGCCTCATCCTAAAAAAATAAATTTCACAAATATATTTCTGTCTGGAAATATTTGACAAAATTATGCCTAAAATATGAATCTACGTTCGCTATTCAATATAAACGCTAGCATTTAGCAAAGTTGGATGTACGAAAAATCAAGCCAGACGCAGTGTCAAAACGTTACGTCTGAATGTAGCATTTAGATGTGGACGTTGCGTCTAGACGCTGGCGTTTGCATAGTTAAGTCTGATAGTTGCATTTTAAATGTTCGGCTCCGAAATTTTTTCTTCTCTCTTTCTTCTTTCTTCTTTCTTCTTCGACTCTCCGCCTCCACAAACCTTTCTCACCCTTCTTCATCATTTTACCCAAATCCTAAATCTCCTCTACTCCTATCAAATTTTCTAAATAAATATAGCAAATTAAACAAAAAAAAGTTCAAGAGGTTCGATCTTCCTTCAAAAAAGATAAAAAAAAAACCTTCTTATGATAATTATTTAGTAATTATTAGTAATACACTTATGTATAGGTTTTTTTATTTTAAGTTAAAAATGTATTTAATTCTTCAAATAACGTACAACATATAAGTTAAGTTGATATATAATGGAGAAGGTAAAATATATTGAATTTAGAGTCAAATCTAAAAATTTACATTGAATTGTTTTTAGCTTTAATAGTTATTATTATGTTAATTTCAAACAATGAGTTATGGTCATGTTTCCATTTATTTGTACTATGGAGGGACAATAATTCAAGATTCAAACAGATATGGTTATGATGACCAAAGATCACATATTATCCATGCAAATTCAAAAATAAAGTTTCATGAACTTAAGAGAAAAATTTATTCAGTTATCAAATGGTCAGAGAGTATGTATAACCTAGAAATTAATTCTAGATGGCAAGCCGGTCGAGGAGGTAATGTCTATTTTGTACTAGTGTCTATCAATGATGATGAATCACTTAGGAGCGTGATTCGTAATACCCAAGCAAGTAAATTAGATTGGTCTCCGGTAGAGTTATACATAGAGAAAATGTCAAAAAGGGCCGGATGTAGTGGTATTACCGAGGAGGTGGTGAACACAACAAATCCCAATTCAGATGTTGAGTTTCATGGTAGATTATCTCTTGAAATAGAGATTGGCAATAATAGAATCGGATGATAATATATGCAATGAACCCCAGGATATAATAGTAGGAGAAGTTGGTAGGATTGTATTTGAGGAAATAAATATTTTTGATCAAGCTAAAGTTAATAACAATCTCATTGACAATGACGATGGTGATGAAGCATATCCAACTGTTGAAGATGAGGAAGAGGTACAGGATTTTGGATCAGTAAAAGGAATTAATCATTTTCAACGGACAGCCCCAAGCTTTTTTTCGGAGGTTGAGCTGGCAACTAGTGATATTCGTGGAGGGATATATGGTTATAACAATCAAAGAAGCAATTTATATGTCGGTCAAGAATTTCAGAGTAGAGATTACCTTAAAAATGCGATAATGGAATGGTCCATTTTTTCACCACCGTGAATTTTTGACACAATTTTTCACCATCGTGAGCTGAATTCGAGATTGAGTCAGTGTCAAATTCTCTTAGTTATTATCCTCTTCTTCTTCCTCTTCCTCCTCTTCCTCTTTCTCTTCCTCTTCCTCTTCTTCTTCTTCCTCCTCCTCCGTGTCCTCATCCTCCTCGGCCTCCACAAGTGCTCAATCAAAGGTAGTTATGCTATCCACTGTGCCAACTACCTCTTGGCAAATCTTGAAGGCTTCAAAGGCAAAACTGGTGTCGGCTGCACAACACATTTTTCTAGCTGCCTTCTTCACAAATTTGATTACATTTTCAACCTGTTAAAATTAATTCAATTTGTTAGCCAAACTATCTCAAAGTATTTCAAATAAAAATATAACTAATATAAAAAAAATTACCATCTTTCGGAGGCTTAGCTCCGATTGATGTAAGCGCTCTCGAGCAAGTCCTCCGTCGGTGGAGAATCCAAGGTAAGCCGAAAAGGTCGATATGGTAGCTGCATTGTATCACTCCAGGTATGCTGCAGCACTATCGGGATCGTAAGGTCGGTCCTCTGTAATCAAAGTACGATCTCAATCATACCACTCATTCACAAAATCCTTGTGATATTCTCCCCAATCTCTTTTCGGAAATTTCTGACGGTCCACAACATGAATATGATGAAGTGTGGACCGATCAGGAGGAGGTACGATCTGATATCGGCCAAACTGTCGCCTAACCCAATCCGGGTGATAGGTCTCCACAATTGCGAAATCAATAAGAGCAGCCGTGCTCAACCAATACTTGTCATGCATCATGCATGACGGAGGCAACTCATTAATTAGTTCAAGTCTATATGACAACCACTCCATGTCGTCGTCCTATAGAGAACCAAGCAACTCGCGATATTTCTCTAATGAACGTTTGTTCTCTATCCATCGATGTCGTCCTGACCAATAAAATTCATGTGGTGGTGTTATCTCAGAGGTGAGTCCGTGTAATATATGTCTACCGATTACCTTTGGTCGAAATGCTGGCAAATACTCCCAAGCCCACATTTGAAGTAGTAACAAACACCCCATATTTGTTTGGCATTCTTCCCACTCCCATGACACAAATGTCTATACAATCTACCCAATACCGCAGCCCCCCAATAGTACGACCTTGTATGGTTCAGATCGGCCAATAAATAAAGATATATGCAAGGGATCGAATCAACGATTAAGTCAACAAAACAAAACTGACCCTAAGAGACACAATAGGTATGCACGTGCAAATTGTTGGACCTGTTGCTCGGTTGCAGTAGCCTCTAACTTAGAAAAAATTTCTCACAAGCAACTTAATGATATGACAGATTTGTTGGCCATTACTTTGCCCTCGGGAGAATTACCCAGATAATCTACCACTAATTGCTCCCAAGGCATATTAGTAACCCCACAAACAGGTGTACCGTGTATGGGCAATCCCAACAAAATTGCTACATCCTCTAAGGTAATAGTCATTTCACCAACCGATAAATGAAAGGTGTGGGTTTTCGATCTCCAACGTTCAATAAATGCACAAATAAGTGCATCATCCCATTTAAAAGACCCAATTATTTGTTGTATACCTAAAAACCATGTCTGACGTATATATGGTTCGTACCTATCATCCCAGGGAAGCATGTGGTACCCATGATGTATCATCAATTTTGGAGCCGACACACCATCAATTAGCGCCTTTAGACAGTGATCGGCTTGGAGAGTGAGTAATGGATGCAAATTAGGAGTTTCTTCAACTCCTGATTGCCTTGACAACTCATTGAGTTATGTCATAGTCTCTTGAGGCGACGGAGTTCGTCCCCTACCACCTCTACCGCGTCCCCTGCCACGAGCTCACCCTTGATCTCTTGTACGAACCATGGTGATTGTTCTAAAAAAAATGTACATAAACAATATAAAAATGAGACAATTAAACCTAAAATTCTAAACTCTAATTTAATAAAATAAAAATATTACAAAATAAATTGTGGCTAATCATTCTTCTCATTCTTAATAATTGAACTAACATTAAGTCCTAAAATAATTTTTCCCATTCTCATTTTAAAGATTCTGCTAAACTTACCTAATTCAAAGGTTTTACTAAACTCATTTAACATAACCTAATTTCATTCTAATTTCAATTTTATAGTTTCCAAATATTTTATACATACTAAACCCTAAAACCTAATTTCATACCCTAAAAATAAAACATCAAACTTATTCCAATTTCTACTAAAATTTACCTCATAAATTTAAATTAAACTTGCTATCAATCAAAATCAATCAATCAAAATCAATAAAATTTGGAAAATAAATTGTTTACAAAATTTACCTAAAGCGTGCAAATCGGAGGAAGTCGAGGTTGGCCGCGAGCGTTTGGACATTGCGTCTGTACTCCTCAGCGAGCAGGGGGAGAAGAGGCGGAGAGATAGATCAATGAGCAGATCATGAGATAGAGAGAGAGCAGATCGCGAGATAGAGAGAGAGAGAGAGAGAGAACGTTTCTGTGAAAGAGAGGAGAAATAATTGGGATGGGTCGCGAGAGAGTGGTTTATAATTCAGGTGGTACACGGGTTGGAATTAAAACTCGTTAACTGAACGCCACATCTAAACATGTGTCTGAATATAGCATTTATATGCAAACTCCATTGCGTTCACGAACTGGGCATTTCATTTATTTATCCACTGAACGCGAGCGTCTAAAGTGAACTGTGAAAGCTCGCATTTACAATTAGGCATAAATTTGTCAATTTTATGTAGGAAGGGATATATTTGTGAAACTTATTTTCTTTAGGATTAGACAAAAAAAATTCTCAAATTTTGGGAAGTTAATCTTTGTCGATTTGTGTTGCATTTGCGTAGTAGTTATCATCAATAATTTGATCAGAAAAGTAACATGTTTTGAGTCCTTATTGAGAAGAGATTAATTGCGGTTGCAATATCAACATGTGCTACAAAAATTTATATAACTATGATAACTAATAAGATTTTTATTAGAAAAAATGTACTACAACCCCTATCTAAATTATAAAAAATAAAAAAATATATATATTCAAGACTGATCTTTAAAGAGAAAATGTACTACAACCCGTCATCTCCTTTCTAAATTCTTTTATTATGATGTAGTATAAATACTTCGTATACATCAAAATTAGAGATTATGTCTCTCCCTACAAAAATGAATCAGCATTTACATTCAAATAATCCGGTCATATATATATATATATAAGAGGTACGTTAAGATGCTTTATGAAACGCATCATATCTCTTACTTCATACTTATATTTCGGGTTTCAAAATTCAAACGACTGATTCAAACTATTTGACATAATCTTCATATAAGAATCTATCTAGAAACCAAATTTTTTTTTGGGAAACTTTTTGTTATTTTTTTGGGTGGGTAGAAATTATATTAATTTGACAATATATGAACCATCCAATATTAATAATTTTCTATCCCTCCAAATAAATAATAAAAAATTTCTACAAAATATAGAATTTAATCTTCAAGTAGATTTTTTATATAGATATCATATTGAACGGTTTGATCGGCCTTTAAATTTTGAAATCCCATATACGAGTGTGAAGTAAAAGAGATGATGTGTTTTATAAAGTATTTTAGCATACCTCTATATATAAATGTTAGCACTATGTATAATGCAGTCCCTCAAAGATACTGATCAAATTCTTTTAGGGTCCTTTTGTCAATGCTATTATAGAGCGAAATAGAAGAATAAAAGTAGCTTGTTAAATATAGAAGAACAAGTCAAGATAACAACCTGAATAGACTATTCTATTATTCAGCCATGTAATTCGAATAACGGAATAACTCTCAAATTATTTCATACGAAATGACATTAATTACACTATTTTAATTAATATTCTATCAAGCACATTTTCACTCTTCCTAATAATGGAAACAACTATTTTCATGTATTATTTGAATAACATTATAATTTTTATTATTTGAAAAATATTATTCTAATATTATTTTTTTTTTATTTACTGAACAGACCCTTCTAATTGAATATATATATCATTTCAACTTTATCTAAAACCCGACCCAATTAAATAAATTCCTCCTCTCTGTAAACCAAGCCCAAATACGGCCCAAATAAACAAATTCCTCCTCTGTAAACCAAGCCCAAACCCGGCCCGACTAAACAAACTCCTCCTCTGTCAACCCAAACCCGGCCCAATTAAATAAATTCTACCTCTCTGTAAACCAAGCCCAAACCGGGCCCAATTAACGGTACCACACAAATAAAAGAAAATTATTAAGCCGCTCAAACCCGACCCAATTAGTTCCATTCCATACGCCTCTAAACCCAAACAAACCCCTGCTTCCTCTCTCTCCTTTTCTCATTTTCTCATTTCTCAGCTCTCAATCTCTCCTCTCCAGTCGAAAGTGCGACAAGTGAGAACCCCCCTTCTTCCTTGAATCCTTCCTTCCTTTCCCTTCCCATCCCTTCGCTCATATCGCTCTCTCTCTGTCCAGTCTCACTGCCCGATCGCTGTATAAATTTACTTATCTCTTTTGATTTGGGAGTTTCTAGAAATTGAATTCTGCGATTTCATGAATTTGATTCTTGAAATTTGCTCATTAAACAGCGTAATCTTGCAGAATTTTGATTTCATCATTTCGTGTGATATCGGTCTGTTAATTTTAAGGCCCGATTCCTGTTTTTCTTTTGTTTTGGTTACTGCTTGTAGGCCGAGATAATTCTGTGGCTCAAGAATTGATTATTTGCCAAGGTTTAATTTCTTTTCTTTGGAATCTTGTCTCAAATAAGAGCTGTCCTTGGAATATCTAATTTTCTATCTGAGGGAAAATTTATTTAGGCGAATTCTAATTATCTTTATTAAATTCTTAGTTCTCTCCATTTGGGGAATAACTAAATCCTTCTACATTGTTAATTAATTTCAATCTTAAAAGAAAGAAAAGAAAAAAGAAGGAACGATAAAGTCACAGCCATGTCTTGAGGTATTTCTCTTATGATTTGTTAGCACATGGTTCTCTATACTGTTGTCTTGGTAAATAAAAGAAATAAAATAAAATGTTTGATCTGTTCACAAACTTAAATATGTACATGCCATGGGATGTTACAATGTGGTTTGTGTTTGCATGTACTTGTTTTACAAGTTCTATATTGAAAATGCATGGAATTTTGAATGAACCAAAGTTCTTTCTCTACGATTTATTATACCTGACTGATTTTGGTTATCATATGTAGGTGATGAGAAAATGCTATATTCATTGGTCCTTCGCAGGTCGAGGCGAAAAAAGGTTGCTCCGATAATTGGAGTGGATCCCCTGAGTGATCTACCACCATTAATAAAGGAGAACATTCTAGTCCGCTTGCCGGTAAAAGATGCCGTCAGAACATGCCTCCTATCCCGCTCCTGGAAAGAGGCATGGATTTCGATTCCAGAAATTATGCTCAGAGATGAGCACTGTGTGTCTGTTTGGACCGATCACTGGCGACATAAGAATTCTTTCGAAGTGCGGCAGTTCAAAAATGTAGGTGACAAGGTACTAGCATGCACTCGTGGCTCAATTATGAAATTTGACATTTCAAGCGGTCTGGATATGTCGCAAGCAATGGATAAATGGATCCCCATTTTGGTAAGAAGAAAAATTGAGCACCTTGTCATTGAGCTTAAGTGCTACAGGATTCCCCTGACATTCTTCTCCTGCCATTCGCTAAAACATGCGTCTCTACACAAGTGCCGTGTGGACGTACCAAAGAGCATCAATGGCCTTGAGAAGCTACAAACCCTCGATCTCAACTGCTGCCAGATTTCTATGGAAGAAATTGAGAGGTGGGTCATGAGCTGCCCTTCACTACAGAATCTGGTACTTGACTTTTTCGTGCCGAAGCCAGATTCAAGTTTGAAGATCCGTTCGCGGAGTCTTCGCATGGTACGTTTTTGGGGTCGTGTTGAGGATTTAAAACTTGAGACGCCAAATCTGGAGATTGTGTGCATCAAAAAGTTTGGTCCCTCGGATAACTTGCAAAAGGGCAGTTTTGTTGAGGACTTCAAGTATCTTCATGGTTTAGAAAGGCTGGAGATGAACCATGCTTACATGCTGGTATGTATGTATGAAATTCAAACTTTTTTCCCCTTTCAAATGCATTGGCATCAGTATATGATATCTTCTGAGTTTTTTGGTTTAATTTAAAGAACACCGGGCCAGTTGGAGTTTCTCCCCAGAAAAATTGTTATCCCCAGTGTTGGTTTAGTTTTCATTTATATGTCACCTAAATCTTTCACAAATTCTATAGGAAACTTCAACTTTCAAAAAGCACATTTGTTGCTTTTTAGGGAAATTATCTTGCATGTCTAGGTGATTTTACGGAAATATGCTCTAGGCACACAAAGTTTAGGTGGTAATATCTTTTCTTCTTTTTTATTTAGTTATTCTTTTTTGTGCCTGTTTGTATATATTTCAGCACCAAAGAATGAATTTTTATCTTCACCTTGTGACATACTATGTGGCTCATATGCTAAAGCTATCTGCATTTGTTTTAAGAAACTGGTGGCAGACCCTCCTTTGGAGACTCTTCCTTCCCGTTTCAACAATTTGAAAAAAATTCAAATCGAAATGAATCCTGGGAATTATCAAGAAGCTGGCTTTGTGCTTGCTTTATTTCAAAGTGCTGATAAGCTGCAGTGTTTGACATTGAAGGTACTCTTGCTAAATCTTATCTATACAAATTTAATTTGCAGGGCTTGCTAATATCAATTCTGTGGATGCATGTCTGCAGAGCAGGTGTGCTTAGTTTGTTTGGTTTTAGACTTTTAGGTCAGATCAAGTCGGGTTTGGTCACATCAGTTTCTTAGGTTGTCCATATTGGTTACTCTCAGGATTCCAGTTGGTTCATTTAGTCTTCTCTATATTTGCTTTTTGTGAGAAAAAGATTGATTCTTGTCTCAGATTTATTTGGGGCTCTTGGGTAGTTTCATGATACTACTACATATTCAAAATAGACAGAGAGTTCATAAAGAGCTTTTTGAGGATTGTATATCAATCTGACTACTATGTTTAGGTTTTGCATCAGTCGGGCTTTGGTGAAATGGTCAGATCTGATATAGGCAATGCAGACTTGTAGATAATTCACTTCAAGGTCTATTCAGGTCGGGCGTTTGGTCGGGGTTGGATTTAGTATTTAACATGCAGTTATTGCAAGTTTATGATAAGCATTGCTTACATGGTTTAACTTACAACTTTACACACTGTCATCTGTGAAATTTTGTTAATCTGAATTTCTGCTTATTTTCAAAACAATATGCTGAATATCTGATAAATATTACAGCTCTGTTCTGGCGATAATACGCTCGATACAAATTGGTGGAGCGCAAAAGCCAGCAGATGTTCCTTCAAGCACTTGGAGACTGTTAAACTTCGCTACTTGACCCCTTCTGAGTTTGAATATTCCTTCCTGACATTTATACTGCTATCTGCGCCAGTGCTAAAGAGAGTTTTCCTGGACGAAGTCAGCTCGACAGTGGATCTAGAGAAACTGCGACAGCTTGAGAAGATATCGGAGGAGGCTCAAGTTATTGTTTGTAAAAATGCTCTCTGACTCCTAGATGTATAATGCATTCATAGAATTTTTTTTTTTTGAAGTAAATTGCATTCATAGAAGGTAAAAGAAGAATTAGATAAAGTTGTTCTTTTCCCATTTAATGAACATATGCTTATTATTAAAAGTGGTTAATAAAGTGTGCAAATTGGTTATTAAAACTAATGTTTCGAAGTTGAGCAAGACTTAGACAAGACTAGACATAGATATGTATCCATCTGTGATTTTTGGTATTGAATTTGTATTTTGAATATTAATTAAAAGGAGAAACTGTAGTACCTGAAAACATCATAGTTCAGAGCCCTTTTTTCTTGAAATTTATTCCACAACTGCTTGTTGAATGAATAAAAAGAATGAAATTCTCACTGTCAATGAAGTCAGGCACGCTGTTTTCATGGTACAGAACCTGTTTACTTCTTAGCACAACAAGCACTGTCAATCACACTTCAACCAAAGAGTTGAACTGGGGTCAATATTTGCATAAATGTGGGTTGGTGCATATCAAACTACAAATCATCTTGTTTATTTCTTCCTTCCACATTGACTATATAACCCCCAAAAAAAGAAAACAAAAAGATAACCCAACTAACCTTAATTAATTCCCAGGTAAACATCAACTGTCAATGAAGTGAACAAAAAAAAGGCAGTTCAATCTGGTAAACACTAATCTAACTTTTCATGATCTCTCCAGTTGCGCAAAGATCATAGACAAAGAAACAAAGTAGCAGTGTATTAGTGTATACTTGCACCAGACATCAAAATGGAGTTTCAACTCGGAAACCAGAACTGAAATTCTTTGCCAATTACATATGAAAGGATGCAAAATCACTGCACAGTTTCCATTCCCCGTGCGTACCAGTAATATGTTATAAACTCTTTGTTTCGACCAAACAGCAGCAACAAAGACAAAATTCAGTGAAGATACTAACAATAAGATTTAAAATCATCAACTAGAAAATCTCCTATTTAGTATCCATCCTTATGATTGAAGGAGAATTTATTGGAAAGATCCAAGACATGCAAAATAATAAAAAAAAATTTACAATAAGTAAATACGATCAAATTACTCACCAAATATGAAGCGAAATTATCTTAGATAATACAGGCCAACCAATAAAACCACCAAAACATAATATGCTAAGAATACAGGAAGCACCTCCATCTCTCATTATCAGTAACCAGCAATAGATATATGCTACTCTATTAACCACCCTAATCAAATATCCTATAAAGGTGAACCATCCCAATAATCTTTTCAATTATCTGCTTCCGATATAAGTAGCTTCTAAGTACAGGTACATGGCACAATTAAGTGCACTACCTTCTCTGAATCCAAAATAAAAATTTAGCCATACATTGACCTTTCAGTCCATGCGCCCGATACATGCCCATTGTTGCACACAAAAGCCCGTACCACCGGCTCGCCATCCTCATGAAACCCCATGAAACCTCTCAAACAGAAAGCCGAGTGTAAATCCCACATTTCATTGCACGTGCAATATGCGCAATCGAGTTTTATTTTCCCTCTCTTGGAATCTACGATTGTCTTCCACACCCTTGACTTCTTGAAATCCTCAAAAAGGCCCCTGAAAAGCATGTACTTGCGCTTCTCTTCCTGGTGCACACACCCTGGCCAGTCGCATATGTACAAGGAGTCACCACGAAACCTTGAGGCCAACAACTTGCTACCCTGTTCACGGCTCAATGACCAATTACCACTCGCCAAGTGTGAACCGGTGGGTCCCATCCATTTCTTCTTCTTGCCATGCTTCTTTCGTCTCTTGGGAGATGAAGTATCAGTAAGGTTCTGGGGCTGATTTGATGAGGAACGATCTGTTTGTTCTTCGGCACAATCCTGGGTATCAGCATCAGCAGGAACTGTTTCAGAAGGGGTAAGATTCACTGATTCAGCCCGAACGGTACCATGAGCAGCATTGTCTAGCGTTTCTGACAAATCATACGAAGAATCTAGGTAGAGATCATCGAAGAGAGACCAGGTGGAGGTGGAAGAGATGGTGGCGGCAATAGTCTCGGCAGAGGAAGGAGGGGGAAGGGAGGGGAGAGGAGGGGAAGGAAGGGAGAGGGAGAGATCAGGGCCGATGTCGAGAGAGAGGCCGAAATCAGAGGAGTGGTTGTGGAGGATGACGCCGGCATGGGAGAGGCCGGGGCAACAAACAGTGAGCTTGTGGAGAGTGGAGTGAGGGAGGGAGGAGGAAGGGGGCAGAGGCAGGGGGAGGGAGGAGGGAAGCGGCGATCGGAGGAGGAGGCGGAGACGGCGAGAGACGCCGGAGATCCGAGGGAGGAGGCGGGGGTCAGTGGAGGAGGGGAGCAAAGAGAGGATCTTCAAGAGGAGATCATCTGGCAGGAGAGAGAACAGCGACGCAGACTCGCCGGAGGATGCGACGGCGGCGATAGGGTTTTGTACCGGCGGAGAGGTGGTGGAGGACATGTTAGGATCTGTGTGTTGGTTTGTGTTTGTGGAAATGTGTGGTGGTTGGTAAAAGAGGTAATGGCGCCAATCCTTCCTTCTCTCCTCTTCTCTAGTTCTCTATTATTAGAAATTTAGAACGAAGAGAAACGAGATTTGATTTGTTTTTACGAGTAAAAAGGAGACGAGAGGAGGAGGAACTGCTGGATTCTAATCCAATTTATGCGGTACATGATGGTGCTACCATTTCTGCGTCTGATCACTGACAAAGTTCCATCCTGTGTCGTGAGTCGTGACTTGGGAGAGAGATTTCATTCATCTCCTCTTACTTTATAAAACAGTAATAAAATAACACTGGAGTTACTGCGCTACATGCCACATAGAATCCTACGAGTTGTATACAGTCTCTGTTTCCTCTGCAACAGATTCTTTCAACGAAAACATATAGCGAGTAGAAACTACAAAGGCGCCCCAAAATATCAAATCCGTCACACCAATGAGTGTAAAGAAATGGACAGGATTGATCTCAGGAGTCGAGATCAGATCAAAATATCAGATGGGAATCGGTGAGAGGAACGAATCAAGGGACGACAGAGCTGAGTTGGACCACGCGGATTGAGACCGACCAAAGTTCGACACCAATCTATTTATTTATTTATTTCTTTATTTATTTATGGAGTCCTGTGGCCATTGGTGTGCAACTGTATCAGAATATACATTCACTTTTCAGTGGTCCAGAAATATCGCGCGCTTTATTTTTTCCTCGTCTATTGGTGTTCTGTAAGGTCCCGTTCGATTGTATCTCAATAATCAATTTATAGAAATTCATAAAATATGCATTTTAGTTGCAAATTAAATCATCAAGAGTACCCATAAAATATTTAAATAATATAAATTGATACTGACCAAGGAGAAAAAGCCCACTGATATCAATATCCCACAATTTCTTATGTATTCTCAACCAATGAAACGACTCCGTTATATTTTGACATCCCAACTTCATCTATTTTATTAAGATATTTTGAGATCCCAATTTTATCTATTTCATTAAGATATTTCGAGATCCCAACTCCATCTATTTCATTAAAATATTTTATTAATTATAATACTTTAAATTCATTAATATATAATTAAAATGCCTGATAAAAATGAATGAATAAATAATATTAAAAATAAAAATAACTAATGTTAAAATCCCATAAAATTTTAATAATATACTTCTCACAAACTAATACACAACTCAAAATACACCTAAATTTCAAAACTTAATGCATTGGCCATTGGAATTTGGATTGCCTATTTGCCTTGCTATGAATTATTATCAGCTATCAATCTTTGTTGACAAGTGACAACAACCCATAACTTTCCTTTCCCCAATCAAAACTTCAACATGCACACTTGAGTGTGTTGTACACTTCAAACAGCAAGTTGCATTGATATTTTGATATTTTGATATTGATACACATACATAGTACTTACTATGTTACATGTCTCTTCGGAATGTGAAGAGACGACGAAGGGGGCGGGTGATTGAAGAAGATTCTTTTTATCTTTAATTCTGTGATGGATCTTCTGTGAATGAGACTTTATTGCCTACGAAGCTGGAGATTCACAGATGCTGATATACTGATATGCTTATTGATATCGTTATCGATACGGACTTAATTATATATATTAAATGAATTATTTATGTATATTAATGACTTTATTATGTAAATTCATTTTGTATAGTATTATTATTATGCAATTTAAATGAATTATAATGCATATTAATGGTTTTATTATGGAAATTTATTTTGTATAATATTGTCATTATATAACTTAAATAAATTATTATGTATATTAATGGTGTTTAAGTTAAATAATAAAAATATTATACATAATAAAGTTATTAACATGTATAATAATTCGTTTAATGTATATAAATAAGTTTATATCGATGACGGTATCAATAATGGTATCCTCGTAATATTTTCTTTTTTTAAAGCCGTTTTTGGTGGACTTAATATATGTAGATAGGTATGGTTATATTTCCAATTCATCCTCCCATCCTTCAATAAAATATGAGGAAAAAAAATAATTAGATCAAAGTTTGTGTTTTTATTCCCAAGGCGTTGGTTGGCACATTTTGTTATTTTGCTTTATTGAAATTAGCATTCAAAATTTCTTTCTTTTTTCTGCTACAGTTGTATTTATTTTCTTCTTTTGTCCGCTTAATGACATACTGTTATTTTTATAATCTTCTTTTTTTTGTTTGGTCCAACATCTTGCCAACTAAATTCAAAGAAAAAATTTACTTGCAAGATCATTGAAGTTTTAAACTTAAAAATTTTAATTCATTTTATTGTGTTAATTAGCTTAACTTCATATATATTTCTTTTAGTAAATATCCACATCATTTTATGAATTCTTATGATATCGTCTTGATGAGATATTTAGCATATAAACGCGCATTTTTTTATGTTTTTGTATACATTTAATTCAATCAATGCACTCTATTGATAATAAAATAAGAGTTTCTCACAGTTACTGCCGTGGTGCAACCAAACACTTAAGATGCATTCGGTTATCGTGGAATTACACATGATGAGATTTTACGGATATGAAAACACAGAGATCAATTTGTACAAACCCACACCCATGGAATGAATGGGTCCGATTATGGAAATGTACATAAATAATTGTTCAGTTATATATATTTTCATTATGATCTCATATGCATGGATTCCCACAAATTAATTTGTGAGATTCTATACTCATATGATCTCATCCCATATAAATGAGATGCAAGCGAACTGAGCCTCTGGAGAAGGAATGAGCGATTACAAACACTTCTATTATGTATTATCACAATAATCTTGTCAGGTTAACCAAACGAAAAAACTTATTCAAGCTCACATGAATTAAAGGGTTCGAAATTCCATCATAGACATCCTGAAATATCGAACTATTCAAAAAGTTATTCATAAACTTGTTCTACTGAAAATGCGGTCTTACAACAAAATTGTTAAACATTCACATAATTTTATACCCTTGATATTCATAAGAAAAATTATTCTTATATCCCACATTTTACAACTTTTATCCACACATAAAAAAATATTTTATACTAAATAGATAACTTATTTATATCCGAATTTATAAATATTTATAATTAGTATAAAAAACATTTATTATTACTTTTTTAAATGATTATAGAAAAACTATAATTAAGAAATATAAATTGTATAACTTTTAATGCTAATTATACAAGAAATAAACACTTTTATCATTAAATATAAACATTTTTTTAAAAAAATATAAATATATTTCAATGCTAATTATACAAGAAATAAACACTTTTATCATTAAATATAAATATTTTTTTAAAAAAATATAAATATATTTGAAATACAGATATAAATATAACTATCGGATGCAACTATCACCGTCACCATACTCACCACAAGAAAGCAGCGCGGTTTATGACCGTCAGATCTAATTCACTTAAGAAAAGGACTTGTTTTTTTCATTAAATAGAAAGAAAGAAAATTCAAACCCGCCGCCTCTCATCAGCAATGACGGATTGTTTGGAAAGAATGGATTGCACAATCTTACGCAGTCGTCGATCTTTCTTTCAAAAGAACGCATTGCTCGTGAAATATATGTATTGCCGTGGATTGCACAATTCTAATCAGCAGTACGAATACTCCACTAGCATC
Organism: x Bolboschoenoplectus mariqueter; assembly: GCA_037678475.1. NCBI lineage: Eukaryota > Viridiplantae > Streptophyta > Magnoliopsida > Poales > Cyperaceae > x Bolboschoenoplectus > x Bolboschoenoplectus mariqueter. The sequence continues at coordinate 2,463,251 of CM075271.1, forward strand.
TACATCCTTTTTAAAGGAAACATTACAGTTCAGCTCAAAAACGGGTTTAACTCTCTACAGATCCAAATACCGACTTCAGATTAATCATACCAAGCATAACTCACAAGGGTAGAGAAATTAGTCGCAATACCATACCACAAATCATAATTTAGAGAACTACATAAATTCAACTAGTTCCAAGAGTGCAACTAGGAAATCCATCTTTAAGCTGCTACTGGCAGTTCGAAAAGTAAACCAGATCAGGTTTATTGTAGCTACGAGCTCCAAAGACCAAACAATTCATCACAGTACAAACTTGTACAGAACTCCACTGGATTCAATCCAAATATCTCACAGCTTCAGTCTGAGTTTATCTGATAAACATAGTAACAAAAATGGAAGTTAGAAAAATGGGTGCAAAAAAAATCAAATCACACAATGGGAGAAAATATCACCCAGTCAGCAAATCCAAAATAATTATAATCACAATAAAATCAGACAAACACAACAAACTGAAATGAAGATGGGTGGGGAGAGATCTTTGCTAGCTACTGCTATCTATCACTCACAATATATTAACAATATAAACATTTAATTATTCATCACGATAGATATATCAAAATCAAAGAAAGTTACCGGGGATAGAGAGCGAGAAATGCTTCGGTCACGTCTGGGACTACGCTCATTGGGGCTCACACTACCCATATTTTTTCCTGCCTGAATTTAGAAAATGCAAAATTGCATTTTATTAGGAACAGAACGACATTTTTAGTACACTGCTTAAGGGAAAACAAAATATAGTCCCAATTCCACATATAAAGTGCTGCTAATAATTTGTAACTCATCAATCAATATTTCACACAGCACTCATTCCAGAATTACAATGCATGCACTCCATGCCAGTAGGGAGTACACAATATTTCCCATTTTAGTATTTTACAAATTCTAGAATAGAAAATTTTGAGATTCTGTACCTGAGACCTAATGTTTCTCATTTTAGTATTTTACAAATTCTAGAATAAACTTATAGTTGCCACTATCCAAATGACAAAAAGAGAAATAAAGAATACTTACAGAAGAAACAGGAGATCTGGATCTTGAGCGCGATCTGCAAAATTTTGAAAAAAAAAATTATGCTTCAGATAATATAGGTATCTGGTATAAAGTGCAACACTATAAAAATTTGAAGACGAACTTAACAAATATTATAATTATCCCACGGCAAATGCTGGTGCATATTTATAACTGAAATACACCAAGTCCCATAGCTTTGCTTATATCCAAGCAAATCATTGTTAACATTACAATTTGAATTCACCTTTTGTTTATATCAACAAAATGGCAGTGGATCTGTATGGATTAAATGATTCTTTTACTCAGTTGAGACAGACCCAAAGTACAGACTTGTGGAAAAGAGCATACCAGTCAGGAGATTCTCGTTCAAGCAAAATCAATATAAAAAAACTAAATGCTATGGTCATGATCCACAGAAAGCAATATGATGGGATTCTCCCCAGGTCAAAGGGGGGTCATGGCCCCTGATAAGTTCAGCATTTCAAGGTTAAGATGAGTTACATATTGGTCAACAATTTCCAACCAGTAAATACACAGAGACAGACAGAGAAACAAACCTCGATACAGATCTTGACAAGGATCGGCGAGATGATTTCTTTCCAGATGACCTAATGCACAATACAGTCAAATGTTAAAAATGTTCTCTTCAGCTATTACTACCGCAAGTATGGCTAACTTAAATATTCGGTAATTTATGGATACCGCCTCATCCTTTTCTTCTACTTCACATCTTCTGCATAGAATTACAGATGGTTCCTCTTTTTCCTAAGTTTCTGTAGTGAAGAAGGCTTACATCTATAAAATAGCTTTTCTCCCAATAAAATACTAAAATATGACATACAGAAACCCAAATTTGTTCAGTTCCTTCAACTTTGAATTAGTAATCATGAAAAGTAGTCCCAAAGCTAACATCTATCATCATTTTCTTTACTGGATGATGGACTGTATCATAAATGGGAGACTACTGTCCCTGTGGCATCTCTATTTATTCCTTTGTGTTCTTCTTTTTTTATCAGTTATTTCTCATTACATAAAGGGCAGAATGGGGAACTTAGGTACAAGTTGAAGCCCTACAAGTCTTTTAAGGTCTAAAGCCTTCAGGGATCTGTTTGCGAAGGGAGACAATAGTGGAAAGGTGGAGAAGGAAGAGAATATGCTTCTATTATGCAGTATTCCATTTGTGTGCAGCAAAGACGGTGAAGTGAATGAAATTGAGACTATTCAAGCAAATTGAAAAATAATCTTTCACATTTCCATACCCCCCCCCCATGGAATGGACTTATTTCATCCAAGCAGTAATAGGGACTGAATGAACTGCAAAATGAAATGAACTTCCCTGCAATTCCATTTGGTTCAAACTTTCCTCCTCCATCAAAAGAAACAACAATAATAAATAAGAGTATAAGACATAGCATACCTTGGACTGTGGCTACGGCTCCTGTGGCTGTAGCTACGGCTGTGGCTAGGACTAGGACTCCTGGTATAAGAGCGGCTTCTGCTTCTGCTTCTGCTTCTGGATAAGCTGTTTCTCTTTGAATCATACTCTCTCACCTGTTTATTTGCAAAAATAAGAAGAAGAGTTACAATGCAAGAAGCACCTCAAAATAAAGAGAACAGTAGAAACCAGAGCTCTGCTTTAGTGTGCTCACTCCAGTTTTCATAATCTCCAACCACGGACAAAACAAACAGAAATTAAGGGAAAATCTGCACTAGTTTTCTTACAAGCGCAGGAGAAGAAAAACCGAATTTTTTTCAGATGTCTTTATTTTTTTCCTTGTTATTTCTTTGTTAAACATATCAAACTCGAGTCACAATTCTACAAATCCCAAACAATTAACAAAGGTATGGGACCAACACAATTATATATTGACCATTATTAAATACAAGTACTGATTGCTCCCAACACAATTATATATTGACCATTATTTGATACAAGCACTGATTGCCCTTCAAGTGGTAGCTTATAAGTTAATTCTACAGATATAATATTTGAAATATAGGAGCAGTTGAAGTTCAAATCAATCATTAAAATTAGCACCTGTGCTAAATCAATGTCAAGGCCAAAGGATTGACAAATTAACCCAAATTACATACAAATTCAGCTATAGTTAAATATCAATGCACCTCTTATATCCAACTTATATTTAGCACTCCCATAGTCCCATTAGTCTTTAAGGAAGAAAACACAGCTAATCAGGACTGGGAGCAAAACAGTCCAAATCTCAAAATTCACAAGCTAGGAGTTGGGTTATGTTGGAATGATTAAAAACTAGAGGCTAATACAAGCTCAGCTATAGTTAAAACAACAGTGCACCTTTTACATCCCACCTTATCTTTAGCACTCTCATAGTCCTATTAGTCTTTTAAGGAAGAAAACACAGCTAATCAAGGCTAGGAGCACAACAGTCCAAACATCAAAGTTCATAAGGTCAGGTTAGTGTTGAAATGATAAATATCTGCAGAGACTTACCCGTATATAGGCACGAGAAAATGCATTGCGAAATTCCGAGTCATCAAGTTTTTTTATCTGCAGTGGCAAATATGTAAGATTAATATATAAAAATCTCACGTAATGACTACACTATCTTTGTTCTGGTATAAAAACAATCTGATAGAACTCAAACAAGATCTACCCCTACCCCTCCTAATTTAGGTACAGGTGCTGGCCACCTGTAGCCTATAAACTTTGTTCTATATTGATATGATATTGGTTTAAACAGCTTATCATATTGAATTTGATTAAATTATTTCTCATTTCAAGAGCTTAGTGAATCATTAATGCACAAATATAAGTCGACTAAAATATAGGTAATCCAACAGGAACCATAATCGCAGTAAGCAACTCAGTTTCCTTATTTCAATTAGGTAGAAGGAAAGGCTAGAACAAACACACACAGAAGAAAGCAAGAAGAACAAGAAAAAAAAAAGACAGATACCGCATATTTCATGTCATCATAATTTGTGTAATCCACAATCCCAATGGTTCCTACAGAAGCCAAGTAAACAAAGGTAAGTTGGACCATAATTCCCATACCATGGTAAGCTGAAGGCCTGAAGCATACCGGCCCATACACGATGGCCCAGCCAGCAACTGGTACCGCAATATCAGTGCCCGTGCACAATTCCTAGCTAGCTAGCACCTGCCGGTCTGACCAGTAACTGGTATGGTATTGCACCTTGCTACTGTATTAGAATAAACAAAGGTATGCTCAATAAACTCTACATCAGCCAACAAATTTTGAAAATCAGTACCAATAGTACAGTTCCCTTGAACCTTGGCACCAACCCTGAACAGTTTGAGGCAAAAAATAGGCTGTTCTCCTTGTGAAAAATCAAGCATTACCAGACCAGACCAAATCCTGAAGAGGAAAGCATTGTTTCCCAGTACAAATGAACTGATAGACTAGTAGTCCTACCCAGCTATAACTTTGTTCGACTCTTATACTCACCTCCCCCTTCACGATAGACATCAGAGAAGCAGACATCACCAGCTCTACGCATGTGGTCCTACAAAATAGGATTGTTTTATAATGTACTTCTAATCAAGAAAAGCAGACAATGCCAAATTTGCAATTACATGTATTATGTATATGATCAATATAGTAAAATCTAAAATGTACACACCGAAAGAAGTTCATCATACAATCTTACAAAACATGATTAATATAACACACTTGCTATCTTGTCCGAAATTATTACAGACTATTAGATTTAGGATAGATTATACTGATAACAAACTTATTTAAGAACTGTGACAACAGGCTGAAGACTTATTAAAATTTTAAAAAGCAAGAACTTCAATGAGAAATGTCTTAAGACGAACATTGCAACAACCTATATGAACTTTTAACAGTAGCTTTTCATCTATAATTTCATTTTGGAATATAGATGAATTTTTACAACTAACGTCTTCAGATGGACTTTGACAACTAATGTTGTGGTTGTCAATATAAACTATCCCAATATACACACTTATCTTTTACCCTAGAGCAGAAAGAAATAACAAGCATGGTTCTCAGGCACATATACAATACAAACTAATGTAAGAAGACATAATTGCTTAAGGGAGTAATATATCACTACTCAACATATGCCTTCTATTGAGAATATATCTACAAAATTGGTGTTTTGCAGAGTTGTGTTGAAACTGCGCTAAAATGTGAATTACATGAATTTAATGAGAAATACCTTGAGATCTTGCCAAGATGCTGATGAAGGCAACCCAGTGACCATAACTACAGGCACAGACAAAAAAGCAAGTTGAACAAAGAACACAGCGGGCAAAAATATAAATTTTAACTTATTCAGTATTATGCACAAGAAAAAACATGGTATATATCACATTAAGACCCTCAAATATGAGAGTTATTCAAAAAGCTCCCAGAGAAAGAAAATATGTAATCTAATAGACCACGTCAAATTTCAGGCTCTTGATGACATATCCAGCAAAGGTATAGACCAACAGTCCCACACAACTCAGTCCCTAATCCCTGCCTAGTCCTATAGGCAAAGGATCTTCGACTCCTATTGCATCCAGACAGCTCATGTAGGAACTAGTAAGGATCTAGAAGAAACTTTAACCAAACATCGAAGGATAAAGTAGCAACAGAACAAAATCAAGTCAAAATCTCAGCTAAGAGCACTGCCAATAAGAGGCCTCCCGAAGAAAAGTTCCTCAACAAAGGTCGTACATACTTGCCAAACAATCCTCGTACTCAGCAACATCTGCTTTTGTGAAAAATTTAGACAATTGAACAAAGACACACCTCGATACTCTGAACGTCTTGGGATGGCCCCCCGGCCACGGGATCCACTGCTATAGCTGCTTGGACGATCATGAGAGGAAGGCGCGCCACGCCCAAAATGAGCCATCTCCACCTTCAAGAAATTGAAGAAAAACAAAAATGAAACTTCAGCAATTGGAACAAAGCATCTATAAAGCTCGCAAACAAGACCAATTTCTGTCATCTTTTATAGGCAAGATGTCACCTATAGAAAGACTAAGACTCAAAGATTGCGTATCTCCGGACCAATGTTTCTCAAGGGATGCTTCTTATTACACAGGGTTTATTTTGAGGTTATTTACATGAAACTTACTGTGCCCTTGTCAAAGATCTTTACAGTCAGTCCTGTTGGACATAATAAACGAGCTAATTCAATTCTGAATGAGTTTTGGGTGCTTCACCCAAGTCATCATTTACAAACAATTCATATATCAATTCTTAAGCAAAAAAAGGTGCTTTCCACTTCTGGTGGCACTTATGCTCAAAGCATCTTCTGATAGTGACTGAAAATTAAAACCGCCCTTAGTTCAAACCAAACAAGTTGGATTTGAGTCTGCACTGTAACACATATTGGTGCAAAAGAGTGACACTGGTGCAATAGTCTTTTCATGCACATACCCGCAATCTTTCACTATCAAACTTGTATCCATCACGTCCACGAATTGCATCTTCAGCATCTCTAGGGTCTTCAAACTACAGAGTACAGTAATTTGAAAAAGAAAAAAGAAATTACATGTCACACACACTAACCAATATGATACTCAGCTACAGCAAGTTACCCTTCATATAACCAACATACTACTCAAATGACATGTTTGATACTTAATTTACAGCTGAGAGCAAAATATGTTGATTTTGGTTTAAATTAAGGACATTGATAGAGCTCTAATTTTGACAGTTTAGGACTACTAAAGTAACTTAAATGATACACTTAAAGTCTTAAACAACTGAGGACCTAACAATGTTAAATTTGGATTCAACAGCACAATCAGGGTTGCCAAAACTATACCAGTATAGCACTCAAGTCAGGTGAGAAATTAGATAATATTCATACCTCAACATAAGCATAGGCTGGAGGCCTGGGAGGGATCTTCAAGTCAATATCAACAATGGGTCCATACTGAAAAGCCGCAAAAAAAATATATAAGAAAACAATGAACCAAAAAATATGTTTCATGTTATGAAACTGTGTACGATAAGGACAGACCAAAATTGCCAGTAAAGATTACAATTCCTAGAGATTATTTTTCATCTAGCCATTGCTCCATTCATATTAACCTCCGTGTTATCTCTCAAGATTGCAAATTCCAATTTCCCACCAAATGAGCATAAGAGACAGTATTAAAGTTACCTTGTAAAAGAGATCCTCAACCTCCCTTTCACGGACGTCACCGGGAAGGTTTCCCACGAAAATAATCCTGCCACCGCGTCTACTCATCCTTTCTACATTAAAAGGCAGAGACAAGAAAATTTAGTTATTATACATTCCACATTGCAGAAAACTGATTCCTATAGCAGATAAAAGCATGCATTATAATGAGAACACAAAGCACATTTTTCAAATAGATGAAAGGGATCTGTTTACTGAGAAACTTTTGGCATCTATTTACTAAAACTTAGAAACTAAATCCATATTACAAGATATGGATACTAAAGAACCTTAACAGATTCCTTTTTTTTTAATAAAAGAAGTTGTTTCCAGTTTACTTATTGTCCAGGCAAGCATTGCCTAGGTAGGGTTTATGGAGATATGGTTGGAACAAGATACAAGATTAACCTTCTTCCAACCAACACCACAGAGGCGCCATTAGAGCAACTACATGGAAGAAGAATACAATATTGAATACTTTCAAGATGGAAGAGGGTTAAACAAAAGGAATATGGAATTAAAAAAAAAGAGCAACTATAGGGGATCTGTTGCAAATTTATCGAGGTTAAACTACAGTGTGCTGTTGCCTAGTATAATGCTTAACCTAACTAAAACTGTCACAACCACCTACCAAGGGAACAACAATCTTCATAAAATCTCTTTAAGAAAGGGGGGAATAACACAGAAAATAACGAAGAAAGTAGAACGGATCTGGTCCGACAAACTAGGATTTCACCATTCTAGGGTTTAAGGAAAACTCACTCACCAAGAATTGCGAAATCGAACAGCGAGTGCAAGTGGGAGGCGAGCTTCTCTCCTTCTCTCTCTCTCTCTCTCTCTCTCTCTATCCCCTCTCTCTCAAATCAATTTTTCTCTAAATTTCTTCAAGAAAGATTCAACACAGAAAATAATAAAGAAAAGAAAGAAAATATAGCGGATCTGGTCCGATAACCTAGGGTTTCACCATTATAGAGTTTAAGGAAAGCTCACTCACCAAGAATTGCGAAATCGAACAGCGAGTACGAGTGGAAGTGGGAGGCGAGCTTCTCTCCTTCTCTCTCTCAAATAAATTTTTCTCACCGCGCCGCAGCCGTAAATCGATTGGATTTGGATGGAATGATGGATGGATGAATGTAGCAAGATGAGTTCTGGTATCCTTTCTCGTTAAGGAACCTAACCTAGCATGTGTGTGACTATGGTGTGACGAGTGGAACGAACGGATGCATATGCGATATATCTGTACTCTGTAATGGGTTGGTCCCATGTGTCAGTATGTCGACACACGGAAAAGAACTCTTGTTCTCTCCCCAATCAATCATTCGCTCTGGAGTAGCCTGGATGTTTCTGGAGACTGGAGCGACTAGGCCGCTGACAACTGGGCCCGAGCCGATTCAGAGAGAGAACCATTTCGGGCCGACCGTCTAAAATCTAAGGCGAAATTTCTCGTGTGAAGTGAAAAGGCCCGGCCCTGATTTGGTTAAAGATTTCCTTGAACGAGCCCATATATAGAGATTTAGTACAAATGACAGTTATATACGGTTGTACTTTTCAATTGGATCGTGCAAAAGAGCGTTTGTACGGATTCTTTTTGGATTTCGGTTATGCACTTTTGTTGGATCCTCGGAACCGGATCCGCTGAGAGCTCCGACGGATGCTCTAAAGATACCCTTTTCTTTCTTTCTTATTTCTTTTTGGATAATCCCTGACTTTTTCTCTTTTTCAATTTAGTCCCTGACTTTTATACACCGGGCGGGAACGAGAAGTTCTCGTGTCACCACGCGCGGTGCACGGATCATACGCTCGCTGTTTTTAGTACCTTTACTTATGTACACCTGGAGTAGCACAATACTTCCTTCAGTGGCCCGTTTTCTTACTCACAGAAACCTGCAGCTCGCCAAAAACCAAGTCTAGCGAAAAATAAACTGCTCAACCCCCTCACCCGTAACAAGCTACCACGTGGACAAAAGGTACAAAAATACAAATTAAACGAAACACCAAGTGGCATTCGGAATCCAACATGGATCAATGGATGGATGTCTCTTTCCCTCTTCCACCGTTCCTTTCAAAAAGGAGGAATCACTATTTTGTCTATGTCACAACAAATACCTTACACCTCCCAATCAATCTTTTTCACTTTGAGCGATCATGGCTTCTACCTCCATTGATCGCAGTGAGGAGCGCCTCAAAACCCCACTCATCACCTCCGATTCAGGCTTGGAAGAAGAAGACGAGGAGAGAGCGTACGATTCCGACGAGAAGGTTCGGATCACGATCTCCTCCTCAGACGACGAGGCATATGCCGACGGAGATTCTGTCCCTCCCTTTTCATGGCGCAAACTGTGGCGGTTCACCGGGCCAGGTTTCCTCATGTGCATCGCGTTCCTCGACCCGGGAAACCTTGAGGGAGACCTCCAGGCGGGAGCCATAGCCGGGTGCTCTCTCCTGTGGCTTCTATTGTGGGCCACAGTCATGGGCCTTCTCATACAGGTATTGTCAGCCCGGCTCGGGGTGGCGACAGGGCGACACCTGGCTGAGCTGTGTAGGGATGAGTACCCGTCCTGGGCCCGGGTGACGCTCTGGTTCATGGCTGAGCTGGCACTGATCGGGGCCGATATACAGGAGGTGATTGGTAGCTCCATTGCCATTAGGGTTCTCAGTGGTGGGGTCATCCCTCTCTGGGCTGGGGTCATCATCACCGCATTTGATTGGTATATGTTAACATAATAGAACTCTTGTTCTAAAATCAATTGAAAGACATTTAACTTGGATATATGTTCACATCATCAAACTCCTGTTCTGAAATCAACTGAGAGACGTTAACTGCTTCTTGTTCCCTCTAAGGGGAGATAAGTAATACAAAATAATTGAAAGTCTCTCAGTGTAGAGAAGATGTGTATACAAGTTATGTACAATGACAGTTTGTTGCAGTTAATGAAACAGATTGCAATTGTCATGTTTTTCAAAAAAGAAAAAAAAATGAAATTGAAAATTGTCACACAAGTATTGCTTAATTTTACATAAATAAAAAATGGATAGCAAGGGGTAATATATAGTTAGTGCACTGGTATACTGGCATGAAGGGCAGCTCAGTCAATATGATGACTAAAATGTTTTTCTTCTTTTCTACTTCTTCTTTTTCTACTTGTTATTTTGCCATAATGGATTATGTATATATTTCTCTTATCAGCTTTATCTTTCTCTTCCTTGAGAACTATGGTGTGAGGAAATTGGAAGCATTTTTTGGGGTTCTAATTGCAACAATGGCCATAACCTTTGCTATAATGTTTGGGGAAGCAGCACCTAGTCCTGAGGAACTTATTTATGGTAACAAATTATAAATTCTTTTCAAAATTGATAATACATTATTATTGTCGCTTGTTATACAAAATAATTGATCATTTGTTTTCTTTTTGTTTAAAATATCTACAGGGGTTCTGGTTCCACAATTGAGCTCAAAAACCATAAAGCAAGCTGTAGGTATTGTAGGCTGTCTAATCATGCCGCACAATGTCTTCCTACACTCGGCACTGGTGCAGTCACGAAAGATCAACACCAGCAAAAAGGGACCTGTAAGAGAGGCAATGCACTACTACATGATTGAGTCATCTCTTGCCCTCTTTGTCTCATTCATTATAAATGTGTGTGTTACAACAGTTTTTGCCAAGGGATTTTATGGGTCCAAAGAGGCAACCAGTATAGGCCTTGAAAATGCCGGCCAACTTTTACAGGTACAGTTTTTCTCTTGTTAGTAGTCATGAATTTTACAGTTCATTGCTAGTACCATACCAGCATAGTCATGAATGTTGATGGATTCTGCTCATGTATTGATATTTACTGATCTAGTACCAGAATATATAATCATATCAGTCCTGAATTGCCATGATTGTGTTACTAGAATTCATTGTTATATCCTTGTATAATAAACTTATGTAATCATACCAGTTCTGAATTGCCATGATCATATTACTAAAATTCATTATTATATCCTTATTCTATGCAGACAAAATATGGACATCGGCTGTTTCCTATTCTGTACATATGGGCCATTGGTTTATTGGCATCTGGTCAGAGCAGCACCATAACTGGTACCTATGCTGGTCAGTTCATAATGGGTGGTTTTCTAAACCTCCGTTTAAAGAAGTGGGTTCGAGCTGTAATAACCCGGAGCTGTGCCATTGTACCAACTATTGTGGTAGCATTATGGTTCGACACCAATGGATCTGCTATGGATGCATTGAATGAGGCGCTGAATGTTCTTCAGTCAGTACAGATCCCTTTTGCACTTATACCACTGATTTTTTTGGTTTCCAAGGAGCAGATTATGGGCTCTTTCAAGATAGGGTTTATTACCAAGGTACAGTATTAAGTTCAATATCCTCTGTTTTTAAGTTCATATTTTAATCATTCTTGTTGTCAGAAACCTGGCATCACCATTACTTCTTTTTTTTCTTTTTTCACAGGTTGTGAGTTGGGTGGTGGTGGTGTTTCTAATATTGATCAATGGCTATCTTTTGTTGGATTTCTTCTTGGCTGAGGTTAAAGGCTTTTTATTCGGATCTGCTGTTTGTGTTCTCCTGACAGTTTATCTGGCGTTTGTCATATACCTCGTCTTACGAGAGATATCATCCTATACTAATTTCAGGTTTCCATTGTGTAAGACCTAGCTCAAAAGAATTTATTGTCACGATCACGGTAATTTGGATGCCTAAATAATTATTTGTATCCCCATTTTGATCAAAATATTTCAGTTGTTATTGTATATATGTAGGATAATTTGAGTCAAATGAAGCCTCTGTGATTTTCTCAGGCTAAAAAACTTTCATCTGTTGATTATGATATTAATAACTTATTTTCTTTGATTGGCTACTTTTCTTGGTAGATAATTAAATTTCAGCAAAGGACAGACACATCTTTGTCTTAATAATATTTTGAGATGGAAATTGAAGAGAGACCATAAAAGCATAATCATGGTCTGAATTTTGTACGGAAAATTTTATCCTAAGCTAATCAAATTAAGTACCAGAAATCACAATCGGTATGAAAGAATTACAGAATCAGATAATCGTAGTTGAAATGGAAACTCTTAACAGAAACCAACCAAATAAACACCAGGAACCAGCATATTATAGCCGCGCGGAACACCCTTAGTCCCCCAAAGCAAAGATGCATCGCATACCGGTTTCAGGAACCCTAAACATGCTTCCTTTTAATTTTAATATTTATGAAAATGGAGGGATCATCCAAAGATTCTTTTTAGTTTTAATATATATGTGTTGCGTAGCATACGTATAGTGAATTATAGAAGAATTTTTTGAAATATGTTTTACAAGAATCTTAACGCGATTAAACAGATAGCATGTTATGCCATATGATGCATCGCAACCTGATGATACGAATCCTGGTACAAGGACTTCAAGTTAATGCAAGCTATGTCCAACCAGAACTCGTCCAACATGCACTCCAAATGTGAAAATTTGAGTAGAGCCAGCTTGAATGAAAGTCTGCTAGTCTAGTGGAGAGCTCAAATCCATGGTTCAAAATCGATTCTCTTTTTTTTTTTTTTTACTTTTTCCATTTTGTGGCTATATATTAAATTCTTCTCAGGCTTATGTATCCGTAAAAGATATACAGCATTTTAATTTTGTTCTGGTTGGTATCAAGGAATGAGATGTGGATAATTTTTAAATGTTGGTTTTCAGGTTATTACTTTCCATCATATAACGTTGAAATTATGAACGTGTAGAAAAAATTAATATGAATCACATTAATTAATTGGTTTTATTTTGTTAATCCAGTTTTAGTACTTCTATTATTTTGAAGACATTGAACCATTCTTTTCATTTTCAGTGTCTCTACATTTTTTTTATCTTACTAACTCAAAATGCAAAAATCTTACATTAAAAATAAAAGGTGTGATAATTGCACACTAATTATGTATTATAATCTTGCACTCCATAAGATTCTAAACATATATTCTTAAGATTCCGGATACATATTCTGTAGAACGATAAAATAATGTTCAAAATTTTCAAAACTTACACTCTTCATTTAATGCATATATACAAGACAAAAATATTTTATATTAATATTCAAATATATTTATATAACATTCAAATGTGTTTATAGTAATATTCTAATATGTTTGTACTATTATTCAAATATTTTATACTAATATTCAAATATATTTATACATGAGATAAAAGTGTTTATACTAACATTTAAATATGTTATGACACAACAAATCATATTGTTACGGGCCGTGACACATATCAAATCATATTGTTGTGGTTTGTAATCCTTATTATTAGTGCTGGATCATGAGGTGCAGAAATGATATGCAGAAGTTGGGGGATAAAAAAGAATTTCTTTAAAAATAAATGTATTAAATATGATTTATATTATTTTTTTATATTTGAACAAAGAATATTACGATATTTCGACTTTATTTTGATTGACATCAAAAGATTTACATAAACCATTGACATAAATAATTTTTGGACATTGATTTTTCGACTTTTTAATTTTCATCAAAGCAAATTGAAATGCAATGATTTTTTTTATATGCATTCAAAAGCAATAAATTACTTAGTAGTTTTGTTTGGTTATTTAAAATTTAAAACATTCACAATTATATTTAAATGAGTTATTATGCATGTTAACGACTTTACATTGTATAATACTTTTATTATTGAGAAATTTATATATATACCCATCAAAAGTTCTTGAATCAAATATTTATCCATCAAAAATCTAAAATTAGATATTTGCCCATTCAAATTTAAAATCTTTATTACTATCCCCCTTTTTTTATTTAATCGATTAAAAATACTGATTAATATTAATAAAAAATAAATCGACAATTTTGCCCTTACTTTCAAATGGTAATAAAACAATAAAATCCCCCTTTTCCTAAATTACTTTCTTTCTCTTCGTTGTTTCCACTAATCAGATTTTACACTTGTCTCAAAAGATATAGCTTATTAGTAAAACTTCTATTAACCAACACTTCAATAATGTTTCCTGATTAATTATTGCAAAAAACGTCTCAATTCTTTTTCTCAGATTATGACTTTTTATTTGTTGTGAACATATACTAAATCATTGATGGCCTAAACAACACTAATCAGATTTTATATTACTTGAAAGAATTTATGATAAATTGGAAAATGAGGCAAGCAAAAGACAAGTACTACATTAGGCGGGAAAAAATATTATATTTTTTTATTTTATTACATTTGAAGATAAAGGCATAACTGTCATTTTATTACTTTTATCAATATTAATCTGTATTTTAATTGATTAAATAAAAAAATGGGGATATTATTAAAGATCTTAAATTTGAATGGACAAATATGAAATTTTAAAAATTTGAAATTTTGATGGGTAAATATCTAATTCAAGAATTTTTGATGGGTATATATAAATTTCTCTTTATTATTCAACTTAAATACTATTAATATACATAATAACTCATTTAAATTAAATAATAATAATAATAATACTATACAAAATAAATTTACATAATAAAATAATTAACATACATAATAATTTTTAATACATATAATAAAATTCCTATGAATGATGATATATCTGCTTTCATTTCTAAAATTAAAGCTATGTGCTCCCTTGTAGTTAGAAAAAATACACTAGTCCCAAAAACGACAAACAGGCACACATAACTCTCTCTCGTCTCCATTTCTAAAATCGGTACCTCTTCGATCCACGAATTTACGCTCTTTCTATTTTTTTCCGCTCTCAAGTCTTCTTCTCTTCTATCCTCTCTCTCTCTCTCTCTCTCTCTCTCTCTCTCTCTCTCTCTCTCTCTCAGGTAAAAGTTTCTACATCTCAATCCATCAATCCTTCTACAATTCGATTCCGCGGTGCCTCCAGCTGTCCAGCACTACTTCGGATGGTTATTTCTGTGCTTATTTAGTGCTATTTTGCTTCTATTTAGTTCTACACAGAGAGAAACGCAATCACGAGACTAGAAATTCAACTCCAGTAGATTGGAGCTGGATTTGTTGATGTTTTCGTATGGTTTTTCCCAGGGAAATGCGAGGGTTCGTGGTTATATTTCCTTCGAATTAGGGTTACTTGTAGAGATTGGGGTTGGTTAATTTTTAGTGATCTGTATTTCTGAAGAAGTAGAATCTAAGAAACCAATTGAAGACTTAAGAGTAGATATAGGCAATTTGAATTTGTTATTTTTTTTGTTTAAATTATGTGGCTCGCATAAGATAATTAAGTAATTTGGTTAGTTACACAACTAGGAATTGAAGCTTTCACTGAGCTTTAATTTCAGTTGCTGTACCTTTTTTTTTTTGGATATAAGGGCTCCTGTTAACCGTTAATCCCGGCATTTATTTCTTTTCAAATGCATCTTGCGAGACTTGGACCTGCGTCTCTCTATAGAGAGGCGAGGTTTATCATCACTGTACTAAGCCTGCGGTTCTTAGTTGTTGTACTTGGGGAAAAAATGGTGGGAAACCTTTTGCACTAGGGGAGATGTTCACACTGACAAAATTAGTTAGCACAGTGAAGCTACTTTTTTAAGGATAATTCTATCCTTCTTAATTGTTCTTAGAATCAACGTCATAATTAATTACATTTCATATGTATCTATTCATCTGAAACGGAAAGATATATCCTTTTTTAAGCCAAGCTAGAGCCGTTTTTTATCCCTTTTTTTTTATCTTTTTGGGATTTTCAGGTCCATGATTCCAAATTTAAGCCCATTTTGACCTTCAAATACTCTTCGAGCTGACAAACAATGGATGGGAACAAAGATGAGGCCTTGAGATGTATACAAATTGCTGAGTCATCTCTTGAATCAGGAGATAAACAACGCACATTGAAGTTTGTAAAAATCGCAAAACGATTAGACCCCACCATCCCGACCGACCATATCCTCTCTGCCATAGAAAATCTCAACACCTCGAAGCCAACTTCTCGGAGAGAAACCCACCATATTCCGCAGCGGACCCACCAACCAGAGACTTCACTCAACTACACTGAAGAGCACGTCAAAGTGGTTCGTGAAATCAGAAAGAACAAGGACTACTATGCAATTCTCGGTGTAGAGAAGAGCTCCAGTGCAGAAGAAATCAAAAGGGCTTATAAGAAATTATCTCTCAAGGTTCATCCTGACAAGAACAAGGCGCCAGGGGCAGAAGAGGCATTTAAATCTGTTTCCAAGGCATTCAATTGCCTCAGCAATGAGCAATCAAGGAGGAACTATGACCAGACTGGAAGCGAAAATTACAGTTATACCCTCCAAAATGAGAATTTTGCAAGGAGAAGGCCAAGGAGGACTGGCAGGGATGACTTTTTTGAGGAGGAGTTCGATCCAGATGAAATTTTCAGATCATTTTTCTTTGGCTCTCAGGGAGGGGTTTACCATAGGAGATACCACCATAGACCAAGAAACTACAATGCTACCCCTAACCCTACTCCTAACCCTAACATTAACCCTAATCTTTCGGATGTTCAAAACTTTGTGCTCCTGATATTGCTTGGGTGCATTTTGTTCTTCTTCATGGCTGCTTCGTTCCCATTTATAGAACCGGAGTACTCGCTCCAGAAGTCACAATCGTACCACATAGCGAAGACCACAGAGGATCGGGGGGTCGAGTATTTTGTGAAGAGGGACGATTTTGAGCAGAGGTATCCAAAAGGGGAAGATGTCAGAGAAAAATTGGAGAGGAGTGTTATGCGGGATTACAAGGGGTTATTGGGGCGGTATTGCCAGATGGAAATGCAGAGACAGTTTTGGGATCGCCGCTATCCCACGCCTTATTGTGATAAGCTCCGGAGCTTTGGTACGGTTTGATGTACCAGTACTGTTACTGGTGAGTGCCTATCTCTATCCCTCTCTCCGTCTTTCTTGTCCTCATCCTCTTACATCCCTAAGCATGCACTTGTGTAGGTACAGTACAATGTGCAGGGCCACAAATCCAGGGGTCTTGTGTAGGTACAGTAAAGTATAGCGTACAGTTATAAGTTCCCATATTGCAGATCTTAAAAAATTAATTTAAAGGAGTAGGGTTTTAGTCAATTTCTCGATCCATATCAGTTAGTCTGACAGTACTGGTATATGTTGTTTCTTTACTGGTAATGGACCTGGTAGTATGATTTCACACGTCTATCTGTAATTACCATAACTGAACCAGAATTTACTTTCCATTATATTTGTCATTCTCATTTGTATGTCATTCTTTCAGATGCAGGTCCTGAGTTTGGATACTCGTTGCTTACCGAATATAAGGGTGTGAGAGAAGATCCTAGTTTCTTTCTTTTCCTTCTCTTTTCTTATTTTATCTTTCCTTTTCTGAAATGTTATTGGAGTTCCCGTTCTATGATATAATACAATAATGTGTTCATTCCGTTCCTCCATGAAATTTTGCATCGGCCAGATACATGGGTAAGACGGGATGGTTTCACAAGGAAGGCAGAAAAACTCTCTTGCATGCATGTAAGGTGAGAAATTGAATCCACTGGCATTGACGAGTACAGTAATCGGTCGTCCGGAAAGCAAAATCCTGAAAATATCAAGTGCTTTGTTATTTTCATGAAACGCTTAAAACCTTTGTCTGGCTGACAGAATCAGCCAAAAAATAACATAGAGAGGCTTCCATTATACAGTCTATAATACCTTTCTGTATCTCTCTACGGAGAGACGTAAATTCAAGTTCCGTAAGAGATATTTGAAAAGAAATAAATGTTTGAATTAACAGGAGCTTTTATATCAAAAAAAAATGTACCTGTACACTCTTTACAGTTTAGAAGTGCTAGTGGTTGCACTGAATTAGCTTTGCAAAAAATGCTTGGAAATATGGTAAAACTTATTTCTTACTATTATGATCTGGATGCTTGTTTCACACAAATTTTCATATGTATAGTATTGTCTCATAAAGGAAGAAAATTCAAATTCAAGGGTCGGGTCGTCCAATTTCAACAGTATCGTGTCAGAATAAAATAATATAAATTTATTATTCTTTAAATATATTTTTTATATATATAAAATTTAATTTTGTTTGAGCGAAAAAAATAATTCTGTACTGAATAAAAACACAGATGAAATTTCTTTGGAGATGGAAATCATTACTCATTAAAATTTTATACTAACGTGATAATTGTTTCAATTAAATCATGCCTGGTATACATATTAGAAACAGTCTACCAGTAATTCCTGAATTTTCTTATTGAAGAATGAAGTTGACGCATTTCAGTGTCGCAATCTACGAAAATTAGTTTGAATTTTGAATTTTGGAAAATGTTACGGAGATATCATTAATATTATTTTCGATACGGATTTATTATACACATTAAATGAGTTATTATATATGTTAATAATTTTATTTTATACAATATTTCTACTATTCAACTTAAATATCATTAATATATATAATAATTTATTTAAATTAAATAACAATAATATTATATAAAATAAATTTATATAATAAAATCATTAATATATATAATAACTTATTATATATATATAATAAAATTTATATTAATAACGATATTAACAATCTTATCTGTATATTAACTCCTTGGATTTTTTATATTAGTTTCAGCCTTTTGAGATCATGTCACATTCATGCAATGTTAATGATCCGTACACTGACCTAGTTGTATTTTAATTAAATATCATGTTGGGTGTATTCATGCAAAAATAAAGTCAAGCCATCCTTTTTAGTATCTTATTGGAGCATGAAAAGGACACACTAATTTTGAGTGCCTCTCACTATCAGAATTTAAATATTTTACAAAACCTATATTTCTTTATGTATGATCAACATAAACAAATATATAGTTGTAACAAAAAAAAAACCCTCTAAACCTTCTTTAATTTATTGTTTCAATGAAACAGGTGGGTTAAACCCACTTTTATCAACAACAACAAAAAAAAAAAGAACATCTAACAAAGCCTATTAAAAGAGTTCATGTCTTTTGCTACACTATACCGTACAACGCAGCATGTTATTCGTCTAATCGTATCAAAATTCGTACAAAGCAAATTTCAGAAAAACTCTCCTCTAATCCATCCGTTCGTACGTCATATAACACAGTATTGCGCAGTAGAAGATCAACACTTCTACTAAAACACACCTAGTAGAAAGCTGATCAGTGATTTATCTAATACATTAGTGCTAAGAGAAAGCTACACGCATCAATAATGTGCTGTCACAACAACTTATTTTCAAAAAAAAAAAATCAATGATGTGCTCAAAAAGGTTTAACAATATTATGTTTAATTTCCAAATGTAGTGTTACATATATTTCTTTTTACCGAATTCATACGTTCAAATAACAAAAAAAATAAAATATTGTAAGAAAATTTCAAATACATGACAAAAGGACATGCATGAAATCAGTTGACACTATCAAAAACATGCATTCATAAAATAACTGTGCAAGTATTATATTTATGTTTTTCTTAGAAAAATTCATATTTGAATCTCATAAAAATATAAAAATTGTTTAACTGTTAATTCTCAAAGTCATAATCTAATAATTTTGAAGTAATTATTCTATTAATATTAATATTTGATTATTGAATTTTGATATAATTGTTCTCATATTAATATTAATATTAATATTTGATTATTGAATTTTGATATAATTGTTCTCATATTAATATTAATATTTAATTTAAAATCTAACACCCATTGAGAAAATTCTTGCCCCATTCATACTTTAGTTGGTCAAAAGAATCAAACTGAAACTTTTTTAGCGTTTTATGTGAAATTTTATCATTGAAAATCAGGAATCAACATATGAGGAGATACCAGACAAGAGACAACCAAAGTACAAAAATATCCTGGATTACTCTTTCAGCTACCAACCACCTCCTCTTCTGTTGCGGGTTAATGAAACCCCCTCAACATAACCCGCTATATATTCAACCTCACCATTACGTACACAGACTACTCGTTTCTTTCTAATCAACTGCCAAATGCCAATATGCCATCTATCAGTCTCTCTCTCTCTCTCTCTCTCTCTCTCTCTCTTTCTCTCTTTCTCTGTTACAAAAAATAAACAAAAACTCTGAGATAATTCTCTTCTCCTTGCCCCGAATCTCTGCTCTCTACCCCATTGATCTCTCTTCGAACCCTCGTTCGCTGTTGCGAGATGCGCGATCCTTCAAATCGCCATCGATGATGACCCCTCGCGCTACGACGAGCCATCGATCAAACGTGATCGAGTCCGTGGCGCACCAGCTCCACTCATGGAAGCCCTTCCAGCTGCACCAAACCCTAACCGCAGAAGGGCACCCTTCCAAACCCTACCTATTCCCCACTAAGAAGCCATGTCGCTCCGACCGATCCACGGCTCCGCCGGCGATCCCCGATCCGACGATCGATCTGTCCAGGCTGAGTCTCAGAGACGAGAACAACCTGCTTAGCAGACCCCGTGATGAAGCTTTATTTGTTCAAGGTAAGGAATTTCTGTTTCAAATGTAGTTTATTGTTTGGTTGGGTTGGGTAACAGCTCCGATTTGGGGAGTTAAGTTGAGTTTGAGTCAAGATGCTTCAATTTTTCTGTTGATCTTCAAATATAAGTGTGAATTGTAATTAGTAGGCTGGATGTATGATGTATGTCTTTCCTTTTTTAAGTAGGGCTGTAAGCTGAGATCTCTCTATCTCTTTTGTATATAAGCAGGGTTTAAATTAAAATTTGGAGCCAAATTATCAGTTTTTGGGAGTACATGGACTTGGAACACTTTCTGATAAAATTTGGAGTCAAATTTTGATGGTACATGCAAATTCTATGTCCACAACATGGTAATGACTGGCATATTGTTATTGTTTATTCAACTTTTATGGAGTGTGTGAGTTGGGTAATAAGTGGGAATAAAGGTTGGAATTTCCTTGTTCGCTATTATTCCAATTGAGTATCAATTCCTTCTTGGGAATGTCAGCTCGCAACTTTTTTCTGCGAAGTAACTAATTCCAAATTTCCTTTGGAACTAAAGAAAAGAACTTTTGATCATTCGATTTTAGCCATTCCAAAATTTCCTCGGAACACAAAGGGGAACTAGTCATTCTCAGCAAAAAGCCTCTCTTCAGAATAATCTCCCTAATTTCCCTTGAAATCGGACAAATACAATGGTTTCTATTTATTCTATGTTTCTAACTAGTAACTAAACAAGGGCAGGGAGAAATATTTTACCCCATAGAACTGACATCTTCATTACTTATTTTCTAAACCCCATAATTGTTTCCTGAAGATTACAAACCCTGTTATTCTAATGCTGGGCCCGCATCACAGATGGCTACAAGAGGTGGTTTGCGCGGAAACGCCGTCGCCGTGGGTCCCGTTCGGTCTCTGGCCGGAGCAGCGACCGCAGCACAACACGTGTTACCCTCACATGCACTGCTGCTACGTGCTCCGACTCAAGTGGGGAGCTCATGAGCTGGGGTTCTGATGTCAGCGAGGTTCGGTTACCAAGGCATAGAGAAGGAAAGGGGGAGAACTCTGGTCTTAGTTTTGCAGCAGAGAAGGAAGGGGCCGGCTCTGGTTTGGGATCAGTGGGCATCGGCGGAGCGGGTCAAGAGAAAGACCCGTTACAGGGAAATGAATCTGGGTATGGAAGTGAGCCAGGATATAGAGGTGATGGGGAGCTGGGGTATGGAGATGAGTTTGATGAAGAGGATGAGTTTGATGTGAGGCATTTGCTGTTCTGGGGTGATCACCGGGTCAAAGGTGTGTTTGTTATTTTCATTGTTAATAATTTCAGGAAACACTTGGTGTTGTTTTGTAAATGTTAGAAATTTTGGTAATACAGGTGATGCAGGTGGCATCTCACAGGCCCTGAAACAGTGTGAACTTATAAAAGTTACTTCTATTTCCTAATTTTATAACTCATAGCAAGTAGTCCTGGTTGAATCCGCTTCTACATTTGTTTTACTGCTCAAGTTTTGTTTTGTTATACCTCCCATACACAACTTAATTATTCTTTACATTAGAATTTATTTGTCTAATTACCAAAGTAAAATTTTCTGGCCAGATGGATATCAAAGGGGAATAGAAGGCGAGAATAAAATAGGAGAACTGAAGAGCCACCACCGGAATAGGCGCAAGAAGATTATCATGTGATGGTCCCTTAAACAACTTTACCAGAACTATGTTACAATACTATGTATGGCATTACTCCTTACCACGCCACCATGAAAATGGATAATCTAGGACCCAGAAATGTGTTTCAGATGAAAATTCCATATTTATAGTAATTTATTTTGTATTATTGCAGCTGTAACTGGGTTGTCCAAAATTGTGAAGATTAAGTGAGCAGTTGTGTCTGATCGTGATATTACTATTTTGACACTCAAGTTGCCATCCTATTATATATATATATTTTTGGCAGGTACTTGATTATGCTGCTTGTAAATTTTAGTTTGCATTCTACGCCTTAATAGGAATTAATGTACTGTTTGATTATCAGCATGTAAAAAGGGTGGATTGATTATATGTTTATTTTTATGTAGTAGTCATGTCAATATTGAAGTATCATACTTATTTTTATCAGCATCTTAACTTCTGTTTATTGCATGTTAAAGCATAATATAGCATCAAAACAACAGGAGGTCCTTAGTTCCAGACTTCCAGTTAATGCATAAACAATTAGAAAATAAAAATTTTCTATTGTGAGCGTATATTTTTTCTAAAGTAATCAAGTATAAAAGATTGTGAGGAGGGAAAAACACCTTACATTGTAACAAGACCAAAATTGAACAAACAGATAAAAGTAACAGACGACAGGAAAAAAGAAAAAAAGAAAAGAAATAATACCACAAAGAACAAACTGGTGCAAAACAGATATGAGCACAAGAAAAAGATTAAGGGATGACCAACTTTAAACCAAAGAAAAAGAAAGTTCTGTTAACTTGTGAAAGAAACTGCATCGAAATTTATGTGGGTATCCGTCAGGCTAGGGAACCCGGAAACAACTATTGAAACTGATCTGATTAAGTATGGAATTGGCAAATACAAATATAAGAAACAGAGAGCATTAAATAATTAAAAGAGATAATATGGTTCATACCACATATTTGATCTCTTGTGAAAGTTGTCACAGTAGATTGTGCAAATTGTCCATTACCATATTGTACCTGTTGCGGCAC
The DNA here is from genome assembly GCA_037678475.1 of x Bolboschoenoplectus mariqueter. Taxonomy (NCBI): domain Eukaryota; kingdom Viridiplantae; phylum Streptophyta; class Magnoliopsida; order Poales; family Cyperaceae; genus x Bolboschoenoplectus; species x Bolboschoenoplectus mariqueter. Next base: position 2,486,584 of record CM075271.1, read on the forward strand.
CGAATCTCCGCTAACCCATGTCAATCTCATCTAACACATATATCTCAAGTTAGAATATTTAACCATAAGACTTGATCACTAAAACATATTAACTGAAAATTTCATTGTAATATGTTTTCTGCTAAAAAATTTATATGGTAATGTATTTTATATGTTACATGTTAGGGTTAGATTTCCTAAGGCTATCTTGTCCATTAAAAAGAAAAAAAATAATCTGATTACAATTTCTGATTTCAGACTCTCAGTATGAAGCATTTATTTTCTTTTTAGTCTGTTTTTAGGGAGAATAACAGCGACAACCCTATCCGTACCCGTCCATTTCTGTATGAACCAATACAGCTAAATGTACCAGTAACGGTACGCTCTGTCTGATAACTAGTGCATCTTTTGTATCAGTGCAGCGTACACCACAGCACCTGGACATCAGGTGCATGCACAAGTTGGTAAAACCGGTTTTAAGTTGAAGGTACCGATGCCATCCCAGAACAAACTTGCTCACTCTGTGTTGGTACTATGAGTCAAGTCAACAATCGGTTAAATTCATAGGTATAACAATGTCAAAAAATCAGACAGCATGCACATGACTGATAGTGATTGGTACTAATACCTAATGCTACAAACCGCTGTTGTCGGAGAAGCAAGCTGATATGCATCTGGGACAGCTCGGAAAACAAAACAAGGAAAGATGGCAAGCCAGTATGCGCCTGGTACAGAAAAGGAACCGGAAGAATAAAAGGAAAGTTATATCAGCATATTAGCATAATCAGGATCTAATCATATTATTCTTGTGCAATATGAGCTGTAATTATTTATACTTAGAATGACTCTAGAATGTAATATTTAGTTTCTAAAATTAGGGCGAAAAAAGATAATAAGTAGAGGCAGGAAGACAGAATATGTAAGAAAAGAAAAGAAGAAGAAAAAAACTCTGTAAACAATTTTTCTGTGAAATAGTATCTGGGAGGGAAGGGAGTTTCTGGGAGTCTTGTGTTCTTGATTTGTATCATGGTATCAGAGCAGATTAATTAACATGTTGAAAACCTTGTGATTTCGGTGGAGAACCACCATGGCAAACAACTCCGAAACCTCTCCTGAAACAGCCAACCTAACTGAAAAGCTAACACAACTAATTACCTTACAGCGGAATCAGTTGATGGTCATGCAGCAAAACTCTATTGTACCTACACCCTCACCGTCACCATAAAGACCTCCTGATACAAACCTACACCTAACATCATCCCCATCAAACTGGATGGGAAGAATTACTCCCTGTGGTCACGATCAATACGTATGTGTCTCAAGACACGTGAAAAACTGAAGCACATCACAAATCCACCTCCAGTTGATACTGACCCACTATTTAAACGGTGGGATATTGAAGACACGGTAGTGAAAATCTGGATCTGTAATTCTCTGGATAAGAATCTCTATGGCAAATTTCTTCGCTACCCAACAACCAAGGAGGTGTGGGAAGCAATAGCCACTACCTTCTATGATGGCAGTGATGCAGCACAATTGATTTAAATTTAAGGTTGAATAGAATTAAGCAAGCAGGTAGATCGGTGGAAGAGTATTACAATGAGCTGCAAGATATTTGGTTAGAAATTGATTTCCGTCGGCCGAACCCTATAGTCTGTACAACAGACATCGAAAAATTCGACAAATTCAACAAATTCGACAAATTCGTCCAAGAGTCCAAAGTTTATTCGTTCCTAGATAGATTGGATGATAAACTGGATAACGAGCGAGCAAATGTCCTTTAGATGATCCCGTTCCCAACACTAGAACAGGCGTTTGCTAGAGGAAGAAAAAAAGCTACCCGACAAGAGATCATGAAGGAAGGAAATGAAGGAGAGTCTCACATACCAACATCTATAATCTCGAGGGGGCAAAAGAACTTTGATAAGTCTGGGCTGAGGTGTACTCAATGTGGCAAAACAAAGCACACCAAAGAACAGTGTTTCCAGCTGGTAGGGTACCCTGAATGGTTTAAAGAAAGGCGCAAGGAAAGAAGTAACTGGCAAGAGAAAGGGCGGGCAGCCGTAGCACTGGTGGTCGGACCACAACAGAGCCAGTGGATGGATACCAGTAACCACAATAGAGCTAGCAGCCGAATTCAAGAGGAGCCGAGTAGTTCACTGGAACAGGCAAATCACCAGATCAAAGGGCTTCATGCGGCAGGTATCAGTAAACCTATGGTTGAGGAAGCATCAGGTAATACAACTGGCTCAAGTAATTGTAATTTTACAAAAGAAGAAGAGTGGGTATTAGATACAGGGGCTACAGACCACATGACATACACGGAGAAAGATCTCATAAACTCTAAATTACCTAGGAAAAATGGCATATTTAATGCAAATGGTGTGTATTATCCGATTAGTAAAGCTGGAGATGTAACAATATACCCGAATTTGATCCTTCAAAACACACTTGTAGTGCCATCCTTGTCCTCAAAACTGATATCTGTTGGGCAATTGACAAGAGATCTAAACTGCGTGGTTCACATATTCTCTGATTATTCTACATTTCAGGATATCAAAACCAAGAGAATTTTGGGCCGTGGCATTAGGAAAGGAGGATTGTATTATCTCAGCGACATGAAGACTGGAGATGCACTACTCAACATAAATCCTACAGATGTGATATCATTCTGGCATAAACGATTAGGGCATCCATCCCTTGGGTATATGGAAAAACTTTGTCTTCAGTTGTTTATCAATTTTAATCATGAAAATTTTGTGTGTGAAACATGTCTTAAGGCTAAAATTCATCGGTCCACATATTTACCAAGTGATAATAAAAAATTTGTTGCTTTCAATCTAGTACATACTGATGTGTGGGGACCATCCCTGATAGTTTTTAAATCTGGATATAGGTGGTATATAATTTTTGTCGACGATTTTTCCCGAATGACATGGTTATATTTGTTAAAAACCAAGGAAGAAGTGAAGGAAATTTTCAAAATACTTATCACCATGATTAGAACACAATTTGAAAAAAACATCAAAATTATTAGAAGCAATAATGAGACGGAATATATAAATCATGAGGTTCAAACCATCTTTCAAAATGAAGGGATAGCGCATGAGACATCATGTGTTAGAACATCACAACAAAACAGGGTGGTAGAACAAAAGAATAGACATATTCTCAAAATTACAAGGGCTCTCTTGATTGAAAACAACATACCAAATAATTTTTGGGACAATGCAGTGATATTTTCCATATATCTCATGAATCTAACTCCAACACAGATAAATGATTTTTAAAACACCGTTAGAAGAATTCTCTGCAAATTTTAAACTTAACTCACTATTCAACTTGCCCCCCAAAGTTTTTGGTTGCACAATGTATGTCTATTTACAAAAACACTATCGCGCCAAACTTGAATCAAGGGCAGAGAAATGTGTATATCTAGGAATTGGACAAGATTAAAAAAAGGTTATAAATGTTACAGCCCTAATACCAGAAAAATCTTCACTACAATGGATGTGATTTTCTTAGAGCATGAACAATTTTATAAAAATTTTCAAAATCCAATTCAGGGGGAGACTACTAATACAAAACAAGAAGAATTGAATTTTGATGTTTTGGCATTTGAAGGCAACACAGATAAAACACAAAGTAATACATCAGCTCGTGCATCCAAATTAGAGTCAAATCCATGCTTAGAAATAAGATCCGATAAGGTACAGAGAACAAACTCAAATTCTGGGGGAGATATGCGCCAACTCACTGAGATAGAGATGAACCAAGCTGATGCACCAAACATAGAACCAGAGGAAGAAGAGATAATACAATCTGACAATCCATTACACAACAGCCTAACTCTCTTGAAACACGGAACCAGGTTAGTTCTTCTGAGCCCGCATTTAAATTACCACCAAGAAAAAATAGGGGAAATCCACCAAAGCGATATGTGCCAGAGGATGGTACCAGTACAGAGAAATATCCAATTGCGAAATACACCACCACCAGTCATTTAAGTGAACCATTAAAGAGATTTGTGAATCAGATATCATCATTAATCATACCGAAAAAATTGGAGGAAGCTATAAAAGATTCAAAATGGATTAATGCAATGAATATAGAAATAGATGCACTTAAAAAGAATAATACATGGGAGATAACTAGCTTACCTGCTGGAATGAAAGTTGTGGGGTGTAAGTGGGTTTATACAGTGAAATATGATGCACAAGGAAGAATAGAAAGATACAAAGCGAGACTCGTAGCTAAAGGGTATACTCAGACTTATGGGATTGATTTCCAAGAAACATTTTCTCCGGTTGCTAAATTGAGCTCTATTAGAGTTATACTCTCGATTGCAGCAAATTTTGAGTGGCCATTGCACCAGTTCAATGTAAAGAATGTGTTTCTACATAGAGAATTAGAGGAGGAGATATACATGGAAATACCCCCCGGCTATCAAACACCTTACACCACAAATAAGGTATGTAAATTAAAAAAGGCGTTGTATGGATTAAAACAGTCACCTAGAGCCTAGTTCAGATGATTCAGTCAGGTCATGAAAAAATATGGATATACCCAGAGTGATTCTAATCACACAATGTTTTATAAAAGGAGGCAGAATAAAATTGTTGTTTTAATAATTTATGTCGATGATATGATTATAACTGGCGATGATAAAAAGGAAATAAAAGGGTTAGAAGAAAAATTGTTCAGGGAATTTGAAATGAAAAGTTTGGGAGGTTTGAAATATTTCCTTGGAATAGAGATAACTCAAAATAGAGAAGGAATTTTTCTATCCCAGAGAAAATATATACTTGATCTCTTGATTGAAATTGGAATGTTAGATTGTCAGCCGGTTGACACACCAATGATTCCAAATTTGAAATTAGAAGCTTACACTGATCATACCACTACTAATGTAGAGAGATATCAAAGATTGGTTGGAAAATTGATTTATTTATCTCATACAAGATCTGATATTGCATATGTTGTGAGTGTAGTAAGTCAGTTTATGCATTCTCCGAAGGAAGAACATTTAGAAGCTGTAATGAGAATTGTCAGGTATTTGAAGGGTACACCAGGAAAATGTATAGTTTTCAAGAAAAATTCGCATCTTCAAGTAGCAGCATACAGTGATGCAGATTGGGCAGGTTGTGTGGTGGATCGACGATCTACATCAGGATATTTTACCTTCATGGGAGGTAATTAGTTACTTGGAGATCAAAGAAACAAAATGTGGTGACTCTATCAAGTGCAAAATAAGAATTTTGAGGCATAGTTAAAGCAATTTGTGAATTATTGTGGATAAGGAAATTTTTAATGGAATTGGGGTTTGAACAAAAATTTGAGATGAAATTATATTGTGATAACAAAGTGGCCTTAGATATCTCTCACAATCCCGTACAATATGACAGAACCAAACACATAGAAATTGATCGACATTTTACTAAAGAAATATTAGAAGCCAAAATTATCTCAATGCCTTTTGCACGATCTAATGAGCAACTTGCAGATGTACTAACAAAATCTGTGTCAAGCAAGTTTTTCAAGGAATCAATTGACAGGTTAGAAATGGAAGACATATATATCAGCTTGAGGGGGAGTGTCGGAGAAGCAAGCTGATATACATCTAGAACAGTTCGGAAAACAGAGCAAGAAAAGATGGCAAGCCAGTATGCGCCTGGTACAAAAAAGGGACCGGAAGAATAAAAGGAGAGTTATATTAGCAGATTAGCATAATCAGGATCTAATCATATTATTCTTGTGCAGCATGAGCTGTAATTATTTATACTTATAATGACTCTTGAATGTAATTTAGTTTCTAAAATCAAGGAAAAGTAAAGATAATAAATAGAGACAGGAAGATATAATATGTAAGAAAGAAAAAACAAAGAAGAAAAAAACTCTGTAAATAATTTTTCTGTGAAATAATATCCAGAAGAAAAGAGAGTTTCTGAGAGTCTTATATTTTTTATTTGTATCAGCTGTGCCTGTGAAATCCATACTTGATATATGGCCATAAATTGGAGAAGATGGTTTCGCATATGAGATTGAGCCGGATCTCGTGAGAACACAGGGAGCGGCATACACGCCATCGAAGAGCACGAACTCAATGTCGGTACGGATGTTGATGACATGGAAGGTGACCGAGCCGCTACACATGTAAAGTAAACAGAAGTCTCCTAAACTGTTGTCCTTTTTGGGTTTCTTTTTATCTTTGTCTTTGGTGTCTGCTAAAAATTGGGAACATGTTTTTGTGCCACAACTCAGGTAATTGGGGTCGTTACTCGTGCATTGTGCCTATAATGAGAAGTTCATTTTAAAGTTCAATAATATAAATAGGCAGAAATAAAAATTTTAGTTATTAATGAATTATAATTGTACTAATTTCAATACGTTTAAACTTTCTACTAATTAAAATTTCAGGTGGAATTCCAAAAAAATCATAAAAAAAGCTTTCACCACACAACATAAAAAGCCAAAACTGAACAGCCAGAGCCATGTTTTAATTTATGAGATGAGAAATGTAGATAATTAAGAACATAATTAAGTAGAAAAAAAAAATTGGAACCAAAATCAGGGCTATGATGTAAACATGCATTTTGTAACTCTCACCTTGACAGGATAATGGCAAAGGAGAGGCAGAGTGCTGGTATTCCCAGGTTGTATGTAATTCGCACCACTCAGAGGACAGCCGTCGACACCGGATGTGTATATAAAAAGAGGATTTCCAAATGAGAACAAAGAACAGAGACATACTAAAAATTGCCCAAATCACCACCTAGATGGACCAAGTATCAACCTAGTTGTAGCATCAATGGTGTTCCAAGCTAGACAAATAGTTTATATCAGTACAGAATCATGTTTATTTATATTTCTTTGGCATTAGATGAAGGTCAAGGCCCTTAAATCACCTCTAGTGACAGATATTGGGTTTCAAATCTACAACCTCCCGCGCAACTGTGCTTGGCGTGGTTCTGTATGTCATTACAGTATTGACAACTAATTCAATGTGTCAATTCAGACATAATGAAGTGTTAACTGGATTATATTTAAGCATTATTCCAATATACGAACTTTTCATATGCTTGGAAGTGTCAACATTATTTATAATAAGTATCAATGCATCTCTCACTACCTATGTGTCATTCAACAGGCAGCACCATCCATTCATCAAATTTATATAGTTGCAAATAAGTGTTTATCTTGTGTGTGTGTGTTAGAACTTCTAAGTTTCTCTGAGGTGATTAAAAAAAAACTCATTCAAACACGAGTAGAACTGATTCTAGCGTATATATGTTACCTTGAGTCAGAAGGAGAGATCATGCCAATCCAGTGTGTTGGAGCTGGGACCAAAATGCCGCTAACTGTCACCGTCACGTATGCCTCATCTGGTAATGGAGAATTTGTGCTTACACTGATGGAAATTTGTGGGTCTTGATCGAATCAGGCAATCCGTGAGCAACCTTCAGTTGATCAGCCTGAATTCTGACACTTTTGTGTTGTTCCTTAGGTACTCCCGGTACAGAGAATGCATGTTGGCGAAAGAGGAGAGGATGGAGGAGATGAAAAGAAGAGAAAGGAGACATAGCTTGAAAAAGAAGTCCATGGAAGGTTGTTATCAGAGAGAGAAAGAGTACTGGTTTGATTTGCATGATGGATAGATATATAAAACTTTTTGCATTTCTATATGATCAAATTGCTTTCTGGGTTTGCACCAGGTTGATTTGGTACAATAAACAGGATATTCTTACTCTAGGAGGCAACATGTTGTTATAGAATTATTAAACTCATTCTTTTTTTTTTTGCTTCCTAATATTTTGCTAATATTAATTGGAGTGCATGCACACATCTATATATTTTATGTTTCACATTAATTGCATGAAGTGATGACCATGACTGCCAGAGGAGGATCTATTCATAATTCATCCCCATTCTTTTTTCAAAACTCTATAATTATATACCATATTTTATGTATGGGGAGGGATAAATTGACCATGTTTATTTTGACAATTTTGACAATGAATCTTCAAATAAATTCAAAAAAACAATTTGAAAACATAAAAAATTTTATAGACATATTCTTAAACTTATAGATTGATCATGTTTCAAATTTTATACAATTTAAATTTAATTTGATAGTTCATAAAAAATCGTTAAAATTTATGTAATTTATTTATAGTGATTCATATTTAAAAATCTTTGATGAAATATCAAATATAACTTAAATTGCATAAAATTTAAAACACGATCAAACTATAAGTTCATAAATTTAGTAATATGTCTATAATTTTTTTTTAATTTACATGAAATCTCATTATCAAGATTCAAAATTATCAAAATAAGCATTATTGATATATTTTATATAAGCCTATTAAGTGCCTTATATTTAATTTCAAATTTTATTCCGTGGGCCCAATAAGCCTAAATTCAAGCAAATGAGGCCCAAAAGAGAGAAATTTCAAAGAAACAAAATTACACCATAGATTGAGAAATTCTAATCTTTTTCAAGAACAGCAATACTTGCTTGAGAGTCTGAAGTTGAGAGCGAGATGGCAAGCGGAGAGGCCATGGCGGCGTACAGAGCTCTGCTCCGAGCGACGAGGCGGACGTTCGCCGGAGACAATCTGATGCTATCGGAGTCGAAGAACGAGATCCGACGGCGATTCGAGGAGAACCGCCACGTTACGGCGGAGACGGAGGTGAGACAGCTCCTAGATCAGGCCATGGAGGCCTCGCACTTCATCCAGCACATGATCGTTCAAGCCAAGCGCTCTCCTTCTGGATCCTTCGGTAAGTAGATAATTACTAATTACCATTTATTTTCTTCTTTTCTTGATCCCTTTTTTGTTTCTGGAAATGATCATAGACTAGTGTTCCTTTCTCCTTAGTTCATATTTAGGGTTTTGATTGATTGTTGTAGTCAACTCTGTGCTAATTATTGTCTCTGTTATGGTTTTAGTTTAGTAGTATGTGATGTTGATTGATCTGATTTCAGTATAGAATTGATTGTACTGAGTTCTCTTTTGAATGCGGCGCTGACAGATAACAAATTAATTTCATTTATTGGAAAGAAATATGTGGTTCAGGATTTGGATAGGAGTTGCTCTGTTGCTCGTGTATCCATTCTTTGTGATTGCTCTCTTCTTGTGTATTTGTAGTCCTCCTTTGGTTTATGAATACAAATAAAGAAATTAATGGCAATTCAGTGGTTCTCAAGGGAATTTAAACTGGAAAAGCATATATGAGAACTATTGGGCCTTACTTGCAAATGAGTACATGACTGAGAATTATATTTAATTAGTAAATCTGGAAATTTGGATTTTTGTTTTTTTTATGCACCGATGTCGTCTGATACTCTTTTCAGTAGAGGAATTAGCAATCACATTTTGTAGTGTGCTTGACATAGTTTGATCTAGTGAAAACGAGTTGTGGCATCTTCAAATTTATACGGTTTTATTAGGAAATGGAAACAGAAACCGAAACAAACCAATCGGTCTCGCTTGATCTGTGCAAAACTAGCAATATCTGTTTTGTTTCGTTGGGCAAATGGATAGAAAGAATGCATATATGGTGCCTGGTTCAAGTTGAACTGTGATGTTCAATACAGTTTGATTAAAGAATTTTTCTCCTTACCTTGCTTTATTTTCTTACTGTTATTATGATATTTTTTTACTGGTTTAATATTTCGAATGTACATTTCAGGTGAATATAGTTTATTTTAGATCAAATAAATTGAGGAAATATTAAGTTGCAATATTGAGGGTTTAAATGGTGTAAACAGGGCAAACATGTTAACTTGGGAGACAGTTTCCTGTCGGTCTTGTACCTAATTTGTACCAGAAAAGCAACAGGCTGATATCCAGTTGCTTAATTTGGTACTTGGTTTGGAGTGAATTAACCCCCTAAAACAATATATATTTTTTTTATATGCTTTGTTATTTCATATATTTCGTTTTTGACAGTGGTGAAGCCTGAGAAAGAGCACTGTGGAGCTACATTGGAATTGCCTTCGGAGGAGATCATCTCCAAGTCACGCCAGTAGAGATGCTTCACTGACCCTTTTGTCTCCATATCTCTTTTTTTTTTTAATTTGGTTGTCAATAAGTTGTATTGCTGTTGTTCTTGTTTTATGATTATGTCTTTCGATAAATTATCATTGACGCACATTTTTCCTGACTAGATAAGATAAAAGATAGCCAACAGATTTTTCCAAATTGTATTGCTCTCTTGTCAGAGAACTTCCTTTTGATTGACAGTAACTTATCATTTACTTGTATTACTGATCTATGGGTCAATTAACATTTAATAGAGTTATTTTTTACAATATGACTGTCTTTTAGTAAACATTTCTGGCGTTACATTTCCTAAGCAAACATTGTAGATAAAATTAAATTTGTTTTCTGCTTCTAAATTTATTGGATGATGGTTCCTTTTTTCCTCTCGGAGGAGCTAGTGTAGAAAAATTTTACTTAAAAATCTTTATTTCTTATATGGTTTAAGGGAAAGAAAAAAAAATCAAATCCAGATTTATTTTGCTTCAGATAAGCAGAAAATAATTGAGCTGAAAATTGATAATAGGCACCATATCGAAAGATAACTTTAATTAAAGCAAAACTGAACACAGCAGTTTCCAACATGATGTAATAATCATAACATTACATAATACTTGCAGCAAACTCTGAGAAGCTGGTTAAATAAATTTGATGCTTAAACTTAGCAGCTAAACTCTTCTGTAAGCTACATATGAAGATAGATTGGTAAGTTTCTATCAAAATATTTTGAACATTCCACCCTTTTTTCTTACTCAAGCCGCAGCATCTGTAATTAGAAAACAAAATAAAGTTACAGGATAAATACACAAAGGGAGCTATTAGCACAAGTATTAGCAGTACCGAACTGGTTAGGCTTGGTATTTGGACATACTTGTAACATACTGCAATCCGGATTTCATAGTTCATGTATCAGATACTACTAGCATACCACCTCGTGACAACACTATTTACAGAATGGGGTATTGTAATTTATAATTACTAGTGTCTCAGAAGGACTGGTTAATTTTATCACTGTTTCCCTTGGTATGAGCTTCTTTTCCTCTGATAGGGTTAGTCCTGTACTAGTAATACAGCACAACAAAACCAGCCCTGGTGCAATGGAGAGCTACATCAGAGAAAGGTTTTTATTGTTTAAATGCAGCAGCAGTGCATATTTCCTAATGCCTAAGAACTTGGCCTATATTGAAAATAATGGGAAAGAAGAATATTTTTAGAAATAAAATACACAGAAAAGGGGGGAATATACCTTCCAGAGTCCATCATTAAGGTAGTGCATATTGTCGACTCCAATCCCCTTGTTAACATTCTTACTGACAATATATATTTCAACAAGTTATACCAAACAGAAAGCATAAAATAAGCCACTAATTCCAAGGCTTAATGAAATATGTTGTAGATATGGTTAAACATGGCTAAAAGACCTGTTTCTTTCCTGAGTACTTCAAATGTTCCATATTACCCATTTTTTTCTCACTTGTGCACAAGTCATAACACTATCTTGTAGGTTCTAGGGTTTGCATTCCATCTTTTACCTCTGACAATGCATAATATTTTGAAATTTTCCAGTGATTAAATATGAAAATTTGTAAATCCAATAATAAGGTCAGAAATATCTCTTGAAAATTGTGCATGCCAAAATGGCAAGTCTGATCTGGACCAAGTGAAAGCATAGTTTGAGCCTTGGGAAGAATGTATATTTCTAAAACTTCTGTAGGAAAGGGATGTGATTTTCTAAGTTTTACAAGGGTGGGCAATTTTCAAATTTAGAACGGGGTAACAGGAAATTGTCCATTAAAAATATCTATGAAATAAGCAGACAGAAGATTGCTGTCGGATAGAATTCTACAGGATATTCAAGTTCAGAAGAGGTAAAATTAGAATTGTAGATCAAACATAATTCTATGTGATTTCTTCAGCTAAAAATGTAATACATGGGGGCATGCCCCCATAAAATTTGTTTGTAACTTACATGTCTTTTGCAGACATTTTGGTATACCCAATAGCCAAAGCATGCTGTTTACCTTCAGCCATTATTGCCTGGAGACAAGTTACAAAAATACCAAATTAGTGGCATCCAAACCCAAACTGGTACTATTTCCTGAAAATAGCAGATCAACATTCTCTCCCTGTCTTTCTTTTTGGTAATTGAGTTTACTTTTATTTGTTAAGCTGGCGATTAATACTAGATGAAACCCACCGTCTAAATCAAACATAGATAATTTCAAGTCACCAAAAGATGCATCCTTGATAGGAACAAGAAAAGGTTACCACAGGTGTGTCCTCCAATACTCCTTCATCCAAGACACCGCCCGGTGATGTCAAACCAGGACACATTATATTAGCCCCAGAAAGAACAAATTTTATTGCGCCTCTGTCCACTTGAAACTTCTTCATTACATTTGGGTCTGAACAGAAAGATAACAATATGTTATTGGAAAGGTAATGCAATAGTCAAATCAGATTTACTTGAAGCAAATCATGTACTCAGGGTAAAGTACTGCACTTTCCTACCCTGCTGTATTCTAGCATTTGTATGCTTATATTTTCATACAAGAAACAAAATTAGTACTATGTAAAGATATAATCAACGATGAAAAAATAAAAAGGTAACCAAAGAAAAACAAAACATACATTGGTGCAGAAGGCGCAATGTTGGCATGTAAGGACCATCTCGTATATTGAAGAAAAGTGGTACATTGTTCACCACCACTAAATTGAGGTGGTTTTGACTGGAAAGAACAAAAGAAAAAGAACCAACACAATTCATAAGAAAAGGTCCATTTCAAGCTGACATAGAAAGTATTTTCTGTAGACTAAACCCAGTATTTGCAGTCCTTGTGGGGGAACACGGACTATCAACTTAAAAACCTGAAACAAATTGCGACTGGTGACAGAATTTGGTATATAGCTTCATTACTGACAGTTCTGTCTCTAGCTTTTGTGATCCTTCATTTACCAAAAGCCAAAATTGGTCTTAAATCAAGCTGAATAGATTTAGATACCGGGTTTCAAGTCTCTATATATTAGTTTGTTAACATGATGTACAAAAGACATTAACATCTTGGTAATCTTGCTAATTAATTCTTAGTTTGACAGTCACATATAATTTAGATAAAAAATACAAGAGTATCTTGGAAACTAAATCAGGAAATGCAGATGTAATAAATGAATATTGAAACAAAGAAAAGAATAAGCTCACCATTTGACGACAATAAGAGGAGACTTTTTGGGAATCAGGTCATCCAACACAGGTTCAAGCCCAGGGTACTGAGACAAGATCATTCCAACAAATCAATAAAAATCATTCAACATTTTAATTTGAATTACCACTGTAATAATAAACTAGGTCGAATGTTTGTTGCATAGAAGGTAAACCTCCTCAGCAATGCTTTGTCGAATCCTTCGCTGCACCGATGCTTTCACTTGATTCTGTGCAGATACATCTTCAGAAGAGAACCTTCACGCAGAAAAGAACAAATTCAATTACCAATAAAGATGCCACATAACATAGATCATCAGAAACTATAACCTCATTTTCTTTTGCCATTAGGTCTCGCATTATTCTAATACTACAAAGGTCGGAAATCGACCGAAATGGAGCACAATAGCAGAAGGGCAAAATCATTTGTCTGGTAAATTTTCATATTTCAGGGAACTTTAGGTTTCGAAGACGGAAATCAATCATGAGTTCTTCCATTGGAAAATTAAAAAGAACTTTCAGCTTGCAATTTTCATCAATATTGATGAATCCAGTGAACTGTAACAGGCAAACTAAATTAAAAAGTACAGATTTCAAATCATAAAGGTGTTAACGCCACTGATCGATAACCCGATTCCACTTGATTAAATCCGAGTTACCAGAACTTCAACCCGGTCTTTGCATTATAATAATGATCGCATTATGTTTCTGTAAGTGAGAATTAGGAGATGAGATCGCACTAGAAATAGCGAATCTAAAGAAACTGAAGACTTAAATATCAGAAGTCCGGAACTAATCTAAAACCCTAGAGAGAGAGAGAGAGATCGCCACTCATCGATAACCGATTGCACTGAATTCAATTCGAGTTACCAGAATTTCAACCCAGTCTACGCGTTATAACAATAATCGCATTATGTTTCTGTAACTGAGAATTATGAGATGAGATCGCACTAGAAATAGCGAATCTAAAGAAACTCAAGGCTTAAGTATCAGAAGTTCGGAACACGAACTATTCTAAAACCCTAAGAGAGAGAGAGAGAGAGAGAGAGAGTACTTCTTAAACATCGTGGTGCGAAAGTGAGAAGAAGAGAAGAGGCGACAAAGGAATAAGAGCTGCTCTTTCTTTATTTATTTCGGTGTATAAAATTGAAATAGAGAATAGAGGAGACGAGACGAGGGGGTGCTATCGTGGTGCGGTGCGGAGTGCTGATCTTCTGCTATGTACAATTGTGCTGTACGATGTACGAACGGATGGATTATAGGGAGGTTTGTTTTGAAATTTGTTTTGCACGTATCTTAATGCGATCGGACGGATTATATATTAGGATGCACGCTGCAGCGCAGCAGAGGGACTCTATGGCCGATTCGGTCTAGGAAGAGATGGGATTATTTGTGGCGCTATGTATGAGTTAAGCGTGCGCAAGCATTATGACAAGTTCGGCATTTGAAAAATAATTCAAGTAATTTGACAATAGCTCATTTTATCATGATACAAACAGTATATTAAACTGTTAATATTTATAAAAAAAAAGATATAAAATATTTTTAAGTATTTTAAATAATATGAGCATGAATACTATAAATTATAAAGTTTTCATGTTATTTAATTTTTATATTATTATTTTAGTGGGCTTACTTAAACCCAATTTTTTTATTTAAGAAAAATTATATTCAAAATTAAATAAATAAATAAATTGTATAAAAAAGTTACAAATATCATGGTCAAAATCCGTCGCTCCTATATTTCTAATTTTTAATGTGATTTTCTTATTTATTTAATTTTGAATAATAGTTTTCCTAAATAAAAAAATCAGCACTTAAACATCCGCTTAATTAGAGAAATATTTATGTGTTCATATTTATATGAAATAAAAAAAGTAATCAAAATTATACCATAAAAAAGATCTATTCGTTGATTTGCTTATACCATAAGAAAAGTAATCTCAAAAGACAAAAAAATAATATGTAGATATAGTCATATATATAGGCCTCGTTGGGTAATAAGGATTAAGAAGTTGAGGATTAAGAATTAAAAAATATATATATTAAGCTTTAGTTGTTGCATATTAGATTAAATTGGTAGGCTCCAATGCATTCACTATAAAAAAAATATATATTTTTTCTTCATAATCAAACTTGTGTTAGAAGTCATGGAACTTGCAAGGACTGTATAAATACTATTCAAAATCATGTACACATTTTATTTTGCAAGATATGGTAATCAATAGTTAGGATTAAGATTGAAGAAAGCATGTGCATGGCTACACTGTATTTGATAAAATAATTAATTACAAGCTGCATTTGATGCTTGAAAATCATTAAACATTGTAGAGTCCTAATTATTTTTTTAGTTTTTACTTTAAAAAGCGTTTTTTTATCCACCTATTATGTTTGGAATATCTTTCTCAAATTTTTATCATTTTCGTTTTACCTCTTATTTTGCTCTTGATAGTTTTTCTGTATATATAAAATGAATAATTCTAACGTACATCTAACTTTTAAGATATATCTATTTTACATTATATATATTTGAGAAATATTATTCACATTAAAAAAAATATTTGTAGATGCATACGTAATTATTTAGTTAGGACTTGTATCAAATTTGAATCGATTTAAAATTTGATTGATCATTCATCATAAAACTATTAAAACTCTATAATTAAAAATTTTATATTGTTTAATGAAATGCCAGAGAAATTTCAAATTAACTTAAATTTGAAACATCACTATTCGAGTAATTAAGAACATATCTATAATTTTAACTTTTAATTTAAATAATATTTTTCAATTATATATATCATAAATATTAAATATATTACGAAATTTAAATGTACGCTGGAAATATTTTTATTTTTTATATACAAATATATTACACCAGAGCTAAATACTTGTTAATTATAATGATGGCATGTGTTTCTTTATATTTCCAACTAAATAGCACTTTAAGGAACAATTCGTATCCGTGTCAGACACGTATCGGACACGGATACGTTCATGACACACGCTGACACGCATTTGAAGAAAACCGTACCAACACCCTTACACCGAGTACCGGCCCAATTGAAGAAAACTTCATAGTGGCCCTTGTAATTATAATTTTATAACCTTAGTCCGATTATTCTTTCATTACTAACTTTATATTTTTGCAACAAGTTAGGAAATGAAAGCGCAAAAGCAAAACAAACTTTTTGCGCTTTAGAAAATATTATGGAGATATCATTATTAATATTATTATCGATATAACTTTTATTATATATATTAATAATTTTATTTTGTACAATATTTTTATTATTTAATTTAATATCATTAATATTTATGATGACTCATTTAAGTTGAATAATGACAGTACTATACAAAATGAATTTATATAATAAAATCATTAATATATATAATAACTCATTTAATATATATAATAAAATCCGTATCGGTATTAATAATTATATCTATATATTGTATCTATATATTAGCTCCCTGTTCTTTAATTACCAACTTTATTTTTTTTCCAACAAGTTGGAAATGAAGGCGCAAAAGCAAAACTCATTTAACTTGCTTTAAATTATTGTTGGTTGACAGTTGGTATTATCTTTATGCTAGCTTTAATTAGATTATTTCTAAATTAGAAAAATAGCGACAACCATGTGATGTTTTGTTGTTAAGTTATTAATAATGCGTTCATGCATTAGTTTCCACACTGTTTGACTTTTGTTTGATGTTTCGTCTTATTTTTTATTTGTAGACAGGATCCTTCTTTCAAATTTGAAGCGTCCGATCTTATTCCAACGGTCCCTGTTAGAAAGATCCTTTTTTTGAAATAAAAAAAAAATGAGAGGTAGTGATAACTGCACCCTTTAATCGCACCCCAAATGTGTTTATATTTATTTTAAAAATTATTTATATCTAATGATAAGAGCAGCAACAAAGGTTCAGTCATAATTTTTTTTGGGAGGGGGCGATTAATAATTATAATAGAGTACAATTTTTTTGTATTAATAAAAAATTATACTAAATTGATATCATTATACTAATAATAAATGAAAAAAAAATTTAGGACTTTGAACTGAAAAGTAGTGAATAAAAAATGTGATATGCCGTAATGTTTTATGTAAAAATACAGTGTCTCGGTCATATGACATGTCATGACGTGGTCGAAATATTTTTTTACATGATGTGGCATAACTAGTAAAAAATGACATGACGAAGACGTGTCATGCCTTGACACAACACGCATAAGACACGTCACGCCAATGACACGACATACATAAAATATGTCATATTTAGATATGCTGTGATATACTATGATGTGTCAATACGTGAACACATATAATCCGTCATATTTTTTTTTGAATTTTATCTTTTCATTGAAAAATATAAAAATTATTTAAAATTGTGAAAAAAATTATAAAATTTATTGTAAAGTGTAGGAAAATATTGGAATTTTTTTATTGTAAAAATGTATTTCATATTTATATTAAAAACTAAAACATATTTGAAATAATTGATATATGACTTCACGTGATCACATGACGTATCACTTGTTGTGCCATAACGTGCCTAAATAATTTCACGTAATGTATTGTGATGTGCCAATTTTAGTTGAAAGAAAACACGTCACACGACACATAAGACATGTTATATAATTGGCACACATGTTGTAATGTGTATGTGACGTTTCGTGTTGTGACTAGTCACTACGTGCCTTTTTTGAACTTTATAGAAACATTTAATAATAGGAGAATGGACCATATCTTTGGACCGAAGAGCAAAAACATTGTTCAAACGATAATTGATCTAGAAATATACTGTGGTTTCACATTTTTTAGAGTGAAGGGGGGCGAGGCCCATCTTGACCCCTAAGAAGCTCCGCCTCTGAATAAGAGTATTTATACTTTATATTACTGATATTATAAGTTTTACAAAATATATTTTTATTTATATAATAAAATTATTAATTTTAATTTTTCTATAATCATTTATGAGAAAAATGATAAACACTTTTTATACTAATTATACATACCTCCGAATTCAAATATAAATAAGTTAATAAGTCTAGAATATATGATACATAAATAATTTCTCATATCCATATTATTAATTTGAAAAATTATTCTTATAGCGCTCAATTATAAGTATAAATAATTTTTAAAAATACATATTTTAAAATTTAAGTTTTCCATCTCAAATTATGCACCCCTTAATTTAAAATACTTCGGATGCAAATAAAAACTGCGGATAATAAGTGCAATTATTACTCCTTATTAATTTATTATTGTGATTTGAAGAGTTCATAGAAAACGATACTGACCGTACAACCAAATCCGACGGTTGAGATTTGACAACAACGGAGTTCTGTTATCTAACGGAGATGACAGCAGAAAGGCAATGAAAGGGACTGTTGCGTCGGTAGAGACAAGGGACCCGGCCTACCTTAATTAAACAGAATGCAATTTATTATTACACATTACATTTTACGGACGTTTACTTTACTGACGTGGCATCCTAAAATAAGTCCGTTTCAGGTGAGCGACTCAGCGGGTTTGTTATTCGGGCGTAGCTTTTCCTCGTGCGAGTAGAATAAAAAGAAGCCGCTATTTATTTATTTATTTCGTCCCGAAAGTAGGTCTGAATTTTCTTTTATTTATTTTCTCAAGTGACGATCTCTCACAATTGTACTACTTCGAGAGCGAGCGGGAGAGAGAGAGAGAGGAAATGGGGAAGGGGAAGACAGAAATGGCGGTGGGAGAAGATGGCGTGGCAGTGATTACCATTGTCAACCCTCCTGTCAATGCTCTCTCAATTGACGGTACCTTTTCTTTCTTCAATCTCGCCCCCACTCTCCGTCTCGATCTCCCCCTTGTAAATGTCATATGGTAACCGATTTGAGATAGTTTAGATTCTTTTTGTGATTTGTACAATGGAAGTATGGATAATGAAGTATAGCATCAGCATTCCATGGAAATATTATGATATGCCCCTTCCATTTTCAGGTAATTTCAGTTAGAACCCTGATCAGCATTTATTTATTATGTTTTTTTTTGCAGTTTTGATCAGCTTATATAAGCACTACGAGGAAGCAATAAGAAGAGATGATGTGAAGGCTATTGTTCTCACCGGTATAGCTCTTACGGCTTGTGCCTACTTCACTGTTCTTAAGGGGAAAAAAAAGATAATATTTATAGTTCTGGCTCTAACACATTGTATAATTAAGTTTAGTTTAAATAGTTGAGCTAACCAACAGTAGTGAAACAGGTACCAATGGGAGGTTTTGTGGCGGTTTTGACATCACTGCTTTTCAGAGCCCGACAAGTATTCTCTAAACACCTGATTATTTCCTTTCCTTTATGCTCTTTTAAAATTTTGAGCAATTTATTCATATTTCTGTACTGTATCATTAGGTGCGAAGGAGAACTTCAAGGTCACACCAAGTGAATTTATTACATATTATGTGGAAGGTACTTATATATCAAATTATGACTACAATTAAATTTTTTTACCTAAAGTCTTGCAACCAAAGCTTCTTTTTGCATCTGCCAATTGAAAAATTTATTGCTTGTTGGTTACAATGCTCTAGTAATAGGGTTAATGGGCAATTTGCCTGCTAACCTTCAAAAAAAGTTGCTCTACTAATAGAATATTGGGGACCAGCAACTATTGGTGCCTTACAATATGTTTCTAATAGGATTATTACAGAATACCAAATTTATATTTCTTTACAGGTGGTAAGAAACCGGCTGTGGCTGCTATAGATGGTCTTGCTCTTGGTGGTGGCTTAGAGGTTGCCATGGTATAGTTTTACATTACCACGTTTGTATGAATATTTAAAAAGATACAACGTAGAAGGCCTCAAACTATATTTTATGACTCATAGAAGTAAAGTTCTATAAACCCAGCAAACAAAGAGGCTATCTTCCGTACATGAAATACATCCTCAGGTCCGGCACTTCTCATTTTCTTCAGAAGTACCACATTTACCCTCTTCCCTCACTTCTCATCCGGAATGACTAATGAAAAAGGAAAACATAAATCTGGAATATTCAATGAGAAATGATTGGATGAGGGATGTAGAGGAGGTTCCCATTATGTATAGAATGAATGGGGCAAAGTTTCTATGTTAGGTTATTGGAGGGTTCCAGGGAAATTCCATTCCTTTTTTGGAAAAATGTGGTACATGTTTTATGACAAGTTAATTTTTCTTTGACAGGCATGTCATGGGCGTGTTAGTACTCCAAATGCTCAACTGGGCTTGCCAGAGCTTCAACTAGGGATTATTCCTGGAATGGGAGGTGTATTTTTTCAACCTTTTCTGCCTTTTATTTTTTATTTTTTCCTGGATATGTCCCTCCCAAAGTGGTTTACTACCTGTTAATCTCAATTTTTATCTTTTTTTTATTGTTTTTCTTGTTTTTTTATTTTTTTTTCTAATACCAACCTACCTCTGTAGGCATGCTAAATATGAATTGTTACAAGACATCATGGTTATCTCGGGGTCAATTACCAACCAACATTTGTTACCTTGTCAAAAGATTCATACTGAATATTTTATTCTTACTTAAAAAGATTAAGAGTGTAAATAGAAAGCAATTTGATTGTGATTATAAAACACCAACTCTTTCAGAAAAGAAAAGGAGAAAAAGCTATAATGTTTATTGCATTCTCATCTTCTTTTCTTATTTCAAAATTAATCTATGTTAGGTACACAAAGGCTTCCTCGTCTCGTTGGTCTGCCAAAATCTCTTGAAATGATGATTGTAAGTTAAAAATTATTCTTCTTTTCTGTGACCCTACTTTAACCATTATGGTGTCTATCAGTTGAGAAAAAAATTGCATAATTCAGCTCTGAAATAGCTTTTGTTAAGGAATTGGGGAAGATCTTGCCTCAACTAAGAAACCAATTAAGAAAATAACAGCAGAAATATAAAAAACAAGGATGTTATAATAGTTATTAATATTATTGTTGTTGTTGTCATTTTCGTTGTTTCTCTAGTTGATTATATTTATTGCTGCAGTTCTCTAAGTCAATAAAGGGGAAAGAAGCACATTCTCTTGGCTTGATCGATGCAATTGCTACACCTGCAGATCTAATCTCAGCTGCTCGTTTGTGGGCTCTTCAAATTGCCAATCGTAGAAGACCATGGAACAAGACTATTTATAGAACAGATAAGCTACCATCTTGTGATGAGTCTCGGGAAATTCTCAATTTTACAAGGGCCCAGGCACAAAAGCAAGCTCCTAATGTCAAACATCCACTGGTGTGTATCGATGTTATAGAAGAGGGTATTGTTTCAGGCCCTCCAGTGGGACTTATCAAGGTACTTTCATGCAGTAAATTGACCATGTTAGTACAGTGCATCCTGTTATGGGACCTCACTGTGACAATACTCAATAGGTAACTATGGTGGTGTCAGTGTGTCAAATTTCTCTTATTTTTTTTTCTATGCTGTGAATATAATGTTATAACCTCATTTAAAATTGAATTGAGCATGTTTGCAATAAAGAATCAATTCAGCCTTAATTGAGGTTTTAAAAGTAATTAGGCCTGCACGAAATATTTATCCAGAGACAACAAATATGGACATAATAATTTTTCCTGGAGAAATTACTGTTCATGCGTCATAAGTGTCTCAACCTGTGCAAGTAGTATGCAAGTCAAGAAAAAAGAAAATTTGGTGAGATTGACCATCTATACTGCTATTATGATATCCTATGAGAAAGATATGTATGTTTGTGTATATATAAATACATAACCCATAACACGTCTTCCTTCTTCATTCTTCAAGAGATTTTAACTTCTTATATATTTCCAGGAAGGGAACTGTGCAAAAGAACTACAGGCCTTGCAAACAAGTAAAAGCTTAGTGCATGTCTTTTTTGCTCAACGTGCCACTTCCAAGGTAAATGCCGTGCAGCATTTTCAGTTCACCCACAATAGTATTACCGTTGTTCTCAATTTTTGATACATTGTGACAGGTATCTGGTATAACTGATATTGGTCTGGTACCAAGGAAAATAAAAAAGGTGGCTATTGTGGGAGGTGGCTTGATGGGGTCTGGTATAGCTACTGCATCGTTACTAAATAGTATATTGGTAATATTAAAGGAGGTAAATGAGAAGTTATTACAAGCTGGCATTGCCAGAGTCAGAGGTGAGAAACCTTTTTCCTACATAATTTGATTCTGGAATGATTTCTAGCTTTCATTAATCACCAAAAAGCCCGTCAAAATTACTCATGCCTTTTTGTTTGTTATATGCTACTTTATTGCTTTTTTCGTGTAAATTATTCAACTTTTCTATCATATTCCTATTTAATTGTGTATATCTTAACTCATTACTTCTGTCTTTCCATTCAAAGTTTTATGAAACATTTTCCCAATATAGAATTTCCAGATAGTATCATGCTTAGCATGAAGTTGGTATTTTTTTATTTGTCCAAGCATTTTTTTTTCTTCTGCAATTTTTCCTGGCAGATGGTAGTTGTTACTTTGTTTATTTGTCCTTTTTTGTTACATAATAATGTGGAAATTTTTTGTTTCAGCAAACTTACAAAGCCGTGTGAAGAAAGGAAATATGACACAAGAAGGGTTTGAAAAAGCTCTCTCTTTACTTCGGGGTGTCCTTGACTATGAACAATTTAGAGATGTAGATATTGTGATAGAGGCAAGTCAAGGCCAGAGATATCTCATTTATTATTCTTTATTAGCTGAAATTTGCATAACATACCCTTCATAATTATTGCATAGCGAGATTCACCTGCAACAGAACCAACCAAATACTAATATTGTTCTTTACTAGTTCAGAAGTTCTGCACAATTCCGCAATAGGCCTGTACCATGAAGATAAGGTTGATAATATGTAGGGTGTCTTTATGGAGAAAAATTGAAGTTGATCTTTTTCATTTGCTTAAATTAGCGAAAACTATGCTAATCTTTTTCTTTATTTAGTTTGAGAGTCAGATACCATGGGTCTGTACATGGTTTTCCTGTTATACTCCATCATTGTAAAATAAATTTATATTGAAAGAAGGTAAAACTATACCCAAGAAAATTTGGACTATAATCAAGGTATAAGCTACTATGATCAAGGTGTGCATCTTATCTTGATTAAAAAGGCAAGTTTTGGATCTGTTTGATGGTTAGACTTTTTGTTGCCTAATGCCTTTCCCTTCTAAATATTCGTCTATGATAGGCAGTAATAGAGGATGTTTCACTAAAGCAACAGATATTCTGTGACCTAGAAAAATACTGCAATACCAATTGTGTCCTTGCCACAAATACTTCTACAATAGACTTGAATTTGATTGGCGAAAAAACTGCCTCACAGGATCGCATAGCTGGTGCACATTTTTTCAGGCAAGACCTCTCTTTCTCATTAATCAGTTGGTTGGACATCAATTGCAGGCTTGATTTTACTGCCTGTACTACTCTAAACCTACTACTTGTGATTTGGTTGAAGTTTGAATAACAGAAGCTTAATTCGGGGTCTCTTGTAAAGTTTGGTCCTAGTTTTGGCCAAATTGTTTCAAAATATGGCTTAATCTTGCACTGGAGAGCTTAAATATGTTAAGGTTAATTTCCCCATTGTTGGAATTGTCATATGCAGAAAAAGTATTTGTTTGCTGAAACCCATGCACTGCTGGCTCGAACCCAGCACATGCAACTAGGGCTTCAGTCATCAGTCCAAACCAATCCTTTTAAGGTGGACTCATTATGGGTTGGTTTAGGTTCTACCAGGATTTTTTTAACCCATTATCAGGTCAGGTATGAACCAACCAGCATATCTATAACCTTTAGCTTTTCTGTTTAAACAACACTCCTATTATCCAACTGGGTTCTTACTGCAGTAAAATAATTCATCATTTTCCATTCACAGCCCGGCGCAGGTGATGCCACTTTTGGAGATAGTTTGCACAAGCAACACTTCCCCTCAGGTGGTGGTTGACCTGCTCGACTTGGCCAAAAAGATCCGTAAAACCCCAATAGTTGTCAGAAACTTCACTGGTTTTGCTGTCAACCGCATGTTCTTCCCTTACACCCAGGCAGCTTTCCTTCTGGTTGATCGCGGTGTCAATTTGTACCGGATTGACCGGGTCATCACTGAGTTCGGGATGCCCATGGGGCCCTTTAGGTATTTTCTAACTGTGATAGATCTTTTTCAAAGGTTAGCTGGTGATTTTCCAACTACTAAAATTTCATTAACAGATAAAAAATACAGAGTTCAAACACACATTGTATTGTGATGTTGAGTTGTGAAAGAGAGTTTAGTTGCAAACAATGAAGAACTTCCAAAATTAAAGTTTGATTATTGATTTTTGTTGTACATCCCTAGACTGGTTGATCTGGTAGGATTTGGTGTTGCTGCAGCAACTGGCGCACAATACCTTCAGAGTTTTCCTGAGAGATGCTATAACTCCTCGCTTATTCCATCTATGCTTCAGGATAAAAGGACTGGTACTTAAAAAAAAAATTGGGTTTTTTGTGCAAACTAGTTTGTACCCCAACCATGTTTGAGAAGTTCAATAAAAAATTAAATTCCAATAAGGTACCAGATGAATGCCTGTTATAAGGTAGATCGATTTATTCATTGACCCTTACATCTTGCTTAGCATGCCAACAATTTCAGTAAGATATTCGTTTCCATCTAAGCTTTAACTGGATCATGATCTCAACACATAATAAACTGAGTAACTAGAACCCTAAAAGATAGTGTTTGGTCCAGTACAGATACCAACTGCTACTAAGATGTATTCATACACTTTGCTAGGTGAAACTTCTCGCAATGGGTTTTATGTTTACGATGATAAAAGACGAGCGAGCATAGATCCTGAGGTTGCAAAATATGTTGAAAAATCAAGGAAATTATCTGGCTTTGCCCCTGATTCCATGGTATCTTTCAATGTTATACAGATACTCTCTTTCTACCCATGCTGTCCTATTGTTTGTATTATGTTTAAGAATTTATAGATTAATGGAAACAAACACAAGAGAAAGGAGATCAATAGAAAATGAAGAGGATAAATCATTACAGGGCAGAAAATTGAATTAGATGAAATAAGCAAATCAGTATGATTTAATGAACTTCTCTAAAATAATTCAAGAGATTAAAATTATGAGGGATTGGCCTCTTATTGCACTTTCTGAACTCAGTCCTCAAACAGATAACATTTTTAGCAGCAAAAGTAAGCAGATGTTTATACAAGCTTTTGCAATTGACATACTTGTCCCCGAAAGATTGCAGGATTAACAGATAAGGATATTGTAGAGATGTTGTTTTTCCCAGTTGTGAATGAGGCATGTCGAGTTCTTGATGAGAGGATCTCTGTCAAATCTTCTGACCTTGATATTGCATCAGTCATGGGCATGGGTTTCCCTCCTTACAGGTTACTTTTTGATGAATTCCATGAGTTTTGTAAAATTGCAATTACTTCATCCTTGCACAGATTATTTAAAATGTGATTCATGCACATCTTTTTTGTTATGGGGCTTAAAGCTATAAACAAAAAAAGAGAAAAAGAATTCAAACTTGTTTTACTTGGGCATTAATTTGCCTGATTTACTTAACTCCTATCTTACTTTTCATGTGACCTTCTTCTGCCTCTTGGTTGACTTTGATCCAAATAGCTGATATCATACTTATCTTTTCTTTTTTATATCAGGGGAGGCGTACTGTTTTGGGCTGATACAATAGGTACAAATTATGTATATAGTAGGCTGATGACTTGGTGTAAATTATATGGTGGATTTTTCAAGCCATGCAATTATCTAGCAGAGAGAGCAATTAGAGGATTATCTCTCGTAAGAAGCAATCTTTAAAAAAATTCTTATAATGCATTTCCAGTTCTGTCTATCAAGGTTGATGCATGAAATAGGATATATTCTGCATCTTATATTACAAATTCTTATAACTCATGTTTTCGTGTACTCCGTATTTTTTCAAGTATTTAGTCCGGTTCTAAAGTAATTCTCTTGCTTAGCACGGTATTTTGTACAAATGACATCATACTAACAGGGCCTGCATGAGATCAGTTATTTATTTATTTTTATTATAATTATTTTTTTTGTTGCAACTTACATTAGTTTCAATTTAAATTGTGCAGGGAGCTCAGATCGATCAGGCGAAATCTCAGTTATAAGGGGTTTTACAATAGTTCAACCTCTTTGTCTTTGGCTGATTCAAGTTGAAGAAACTTTTATGCCTCAGCAACCAACAAGATGTTAGATTTTATTAAAGCTTGAATATGGAATGGTAAAATTTTTTCATTTATTTCTGAAGAAGAATAAAAAGGTTTAAATTTGAATTGGCCTTGTCAGATGGACACGATGGTCTTTTATCTTGACCATTGTTATCAAATACTATAAATAATTAATTAATGAGGAGAGTTCAAATGTTTTCATTTTTGTCTTCATCATGCCTCCATTTTTTTTTAATTTTTTAATAACTCAAATTTTAAAACTGAAATGTCAAAACTAAATTGTTAGACGTGATTTATATCACTTTTTTCTATGTATAGGTATAAAATTATAACATTTCGACGTTATTTTGTTTGATATCAAGAGCTTGAAAGAAATGTACTAATTAAATAATTTAGGATATTGATTTTTTAATGTATTGATTCATATGAAATGAAAGTCAAAAGATCAATAATTTTTTATACAAATAAAGAGAATATAATCTAAATTATATCTAGCAGTTTTATTTTAACATTTGAATTTTAAAATTTTTGTTACTAAAAAAATTAAAAAATAAAGATACATAGAGAAAAAAAAATAAAAATATTTGAACTCTCCTCTTCATGAATATAATTGCTTTAGCATTCTATACATAAAACGACAAAGACAGGAAACAAATATAATTGCTTTATCTCTCGTGATACATGAGATAAAAGATGCCTTGCAAATTTCATTTCAAGTAGCAAATACCTAAACGAAGCAATTCCTAAAAGCATTATAACAAAGATTCTTCCAGACCTAAAATTCTGTTTAAGACTTTATGGATATTGCCTCACATGCAAAATCTTTCTAGGAAACAAATATCTAACATTTTTATTATTTTTTTTATTTTCTTTGGGTCAATGTACCGACCTTATCAACATAGTTCAATAGGCTGAGACATGCTTTATATATTCTCAAAAAAAAATGATAATGATGTGTTTTAAATATTCAGGAAGCATATATACCCAGAATAGAATTACAAATGATTTTTGCTACCTGTCTGTCGTTATTAATCAAGTGTGACACACATTTATGCTTTTTTTGCCTGAAAAATATCTCTTTCATGACCTAATATTCTCTCTTTTTATATATAATTCATGATTCTTGCAGCTGTTTATTTAATTAGCCTCTTTTGCATAAATAATTTTCTCAGAGAAGGATACACGCACCCTATATTTGCATCTTAAAAATATTTATATTTTTTTTCTAAAATATATTTATGCCTGATGCCCAAAATTATTTAGGTCTTTTGAATAGTATTAGTAGGTATAAACACTTTTATAATAGACAATATGCAATACAATCTAAAGTTCCATACAATCTTAATTTACATGTAGTTTGATATAAAATTATTTTATACCTACTATTCAAAAAACAATATAAACATTTTTCACTATCAAATATAAACATTCTTTCTAAAAATATAAAAAAAATTTAAAATAAGTGTAAGAGGTGAGAATAAGGGGATGCAGTTAATAGTTTCATTAATTTTCATTTTAATAATAGTAGATACAAACACTTTTGTGTGATTGTTAAAAAATAAAATAAAAAGAAGTTGCCTCTTGTTTCCGTATTAAAATTGAACCGAACTTATTCCAAATAATCAATGATTTTCTTGGAATTAGCCAAACAAGCTTATCATATGATATCTATATATATATATATATATATATATATATATATATATATATATATATATTATCTCTACTAGATCATCATGAGAATTAAAAAAAAATTAACCTTATCATATGAGCATCTGCATGAAAAGGATAAGATAGAATATATTGACAACAAATTTCTTTAACAATTTGACAACTAATACAACAATGAAAATAAATTACTAAATATTATTCGATCATTTTTTTTTATATATTGTGTTACTATTATCAAAATTTATGTAATTCATCGATTCAGCAATTTGAAAAGAAAAAAAATATTAGAACTTAATTTGAGACCGAATGGTTCTTAAATTTCATCAAAGTTCATACATAATTTATCTAAATGATGGAAAAAATACATTTACAATTGCATTAGATGCAAGCAATGGAGGATGGCTATAGATTTCACATAAATGGAGAGCAATGTCAAAAGATAATTAAACTTATATTATATGTCAGGAAATATAATTAATCCTATCCTCCCAAATCGATAACGATTAACGAGACAACGAAAGAGACAGATTATTTCTTGTTATAAAAATGTAACTCTTTGACAGGAGACACTTTTCAAATATTATCCTAACTTGTATAATTATAAAATGCAGATATATACTAATTATATGGTTGAGACTTCCAAAAGTTATGTCTCCTTTGGATCCTTATCTTGTAGATAGATAGATATATATTTATTTAATTTGATATTGAAGGAACATGCACTTTAAAATTCTGTTGAAGTTTTTAAATTTGAGAGATTTAATCATCATTTTTATCTAAAAACAAAAGTTTTGTGAAGTTGTACTCATTGTTTTTAGGTTATTTAAAGGAGTGGAGATATAATAATATCTCAATATTAGTTATTCCAATTCTATATATCATGGACATATATATTGATGATGATAATAATATTGTTCTATTTTTTTTTATCTTAAGACTTCTAAGATCAATGTCAATAAAAGCTAGATTATGACTTTATTAATTATTAATTTCAACAAGTGTGTATATGTTTACAGGTACTCAATTAAAAATAAGCAAATGAAATTACCATAATATTTTCACTCAATTTTTTTGGTGTATATATTGAATTTTGCTTTCAAGTTGTGTTGAAATCCATACATTGTTTATATGAATGAGAAAGAACAGATTTATAGTTGTACTTTTGAAATACCAATGGTGCCGTTTAGTAACGTTTTCTTAAACTTCCTTAATCCTCCTAATCTAATCTGTTTAATTTGTTATGTATGTGGGGTTGATTTCACATTGAAGAGTCCTGAAATCCACGGCCGCCGCCAACACAAATTTCGCTATTCTCAAAAATTGTTATTACAGAGTACATCAGAGAGACATATTTATAGACCGGAAAAAAAAAACCTTAATTCTACAATACAGCAGAAAATAACATGTGATTGTGTTATTGCTCTCTGTCGAATCCTAACATAATTCTGCTGAACACATACTCTTTAGTGCAAATTAAAACTATCTCCTTTAGCCTCATTTTGTTCAAAATGTTAATTTTTGTCCGAGATTTAAGACACCTTCACTTTTGAATCGAGCTTTTTTTTTTAAATTTTTCTAATGGATTAAGGTAAGCAAACATAAACTCTTTAGTACGAATTAAATTTTAATCACAATTTTATTGCCTAACAGCCCCAATGAATTCAACTTTAATTAATTATCATGATTGTCAAACTAGGTTAGATTATATATATTCTCTCTTCTCGTAATATTTACTCTTATTTCATTTAGTATTTAATTAAAAAAAGGACAATGTCTTCACAATAGACTTGGATGTAGAAGACACAAGGATTTTTTTTTATGTAATTAATAATGATAAATAAATCACTTTTTAAATTAGCATGACAATGTCTTCACAATAAACAATTAATTTCATGTTGAAAAGGAAGTAGGCATGTTATTTTATATGAAGGATAAGTCTTGAATTATTATTGTATGATATCAAAACTCAAAAGTCATCACCACACAACAATAAATAAACAAAAACTCAATAATACTAATCATCTCCATTTTGTACAACTGGATTGTGCTCCATCTCACAAATTTCTTGTAGAAAACCCTTGCAAGAATGGAGATGATTGGAAAGAAAGATATTAATTAATTTGTACCTAGTTGACAAAACAAGAGCTAACACAAATCAAATGAGACAAGTATTAAATATGTATTCCTTGCATATTTAAAATTAATTAGTGTACTATTTCATACATGCATGTATTTTTCTTTCAGATAGACTTGACCTAGAGTTCTTATCCTTAAATTTTTAAAATTGTAAATATTTGTACCAAATTGAGTAGCTAACAGAATATTATTTTGAAGGACTAAAATGTTAAACGATTATAGGGGAAAAAAAGAAAATATTTGAGAAATATTATTATTAATACCGTCATCGAAATTGATTTCATTATTCACGAGTTATTATTCATATTAATGATTTTATTATACAATTTATTTGTATAATACTTTTATTTCAACTCAAATACTATTAATCTGAATAACAATTCATTTAAATTTAATAATAAAAATAATATACAAATAAACTATATAATAAAATCATTAACATAAATAATAATTCATTTAATCTGAATAATAAAATCGATATCAACAATAATACGAATAACTATATCAATATATCAACTTTTAATAAAAAAAAATATAATAATATAAATGGAATGACAAAAGGTCTTGAAATGTCAAGAGTTTTTGTTTTTTTTTTCTCTCTTGGAAAAACTTTTTCAATTTTGCTTTTTACAAATTGCAATAAAACAACATGTGACTCTTTCCAGTAATCCTGTCCGAATCCAGCGGATTTGCATGTAGGTGCAACTGCAAGTCCCCATACATGTAATCTGTATTTGCTTGCATGTCTAGAATCTGATTTGCATTGCTGCCTTTGCAAAGTTATTATTTTTCTCAAGTGTTTTTTTTTCTCCTTGTCAAGTTATTAATTTTTAACTAAATTTTTTTCTTATTTGCTGCATTTAATGTGTAAGTTTCTCTGTTGGTGTTTCACAGGAAGAATGTACAAAAGACAAATTATATAATTAATACTTAATAATTAATAATTAATAATTTCACTTCAGCAGGCATAAGTATTAATTTTAATTTTATATATGAGAAGAAGAAAGACTACCTCGTCTAAAATGCTCATTAAATTTTTTGTATAGTAATTTTTAATTTGAATTGAAATCTCTAAAATCTACTGAAAATTTTATTTAATATATACAATCACATATCATGTTAGCACGAGTTCAAAAACAAAACAAAAAAAAAAGAATGGTAATGCCCACAACAAATTGAATTACACCATAAAAACCTTATTTTACATAAGAAAGTTTTGATATGTGCAAAAGATAGAAAAATTCTCCACATTGCTTTTTTTTTTTTTTTTTTTGCTTTGCTAGTTGTTTGTTGTTGCTTCGCATCAAGTTCCGAAGTTGCTTTCACTGACAGGTGGGTCCCACTGACAGCTTGCAGTGGATTCCTGTTTCTTCTGAGGGAGGAGAAAAAACAGAAAACACCAAAAAACTCGCCACCTTTTTGACTCTCTCCGAGTTGACTCGTTGACCTACGCGGTTTGTATAACTAAATGCATGAACCAGACTTCCTTTCATAAGAAATGGACCATCAGTTCATGTCACGGTTCACATTTACTAACAACGAACCAGGTCCATGTAGATTAAATCCGATTCAAAAACCCTATTACCTCCCTCTTGCATGCTTCCTTCCTTTCCTCTCTCTTTTGCTCTTTAAATACTTCACAAAACCCCACTTTATAACCTCACAACAAATAACTAAACAGCTCTCTCTGCCTCAGCTTCTTCTCTTCTCTTCTCTTCTCTTTTCTCTTCTCTTGTTGGAGATCAGAGAACGAGAGCGAGAGCGAGAGCGATTGAACTTAAGAAACTGATCTCAATCTTTCGATCTAATTAAGATCCCGATGGCTCGCGCTCTCTCCTCCACCTCTCCTCTTTGCAAGACTCTACTCTCCGACGGCATCTCCTTCCTTGCTCAAAGGTAACTTCACCAATCCATATATCATCATCTCTGATTCAACGAACAGAGCGAAATTCCGAATTTCCTTCCAGTTTTTAACGAGCTATTTCCTCTGTATATAATCAAATTTCAAGTAATTAACCTTCAAGTTCTCCGAGGGACATCTCTGATGTGTTCAATTTCGGAATTCGATCACGATCTAACGATCTAACAGA
The DNA here is from genome assembly GCA_037678475.1 of x Bolboschoenoplectus mariqueter. NCBI lineage: Eukaryota > Viridiplantae > Streptophyta > Magnoliopsida > Poales > Cyperaceae > x Bolboschoenoplectus > x Bolboschoenoplectus mariqueter. Next base: position 2,518,891 of record CM075271.1, read on the forward strand.
TTTGATTATTTTGTGATACGCAGGAGGGGATTCGCTGTGGCAGCTGAGGCGGCGGGAAGACGAAGCACCAAAGCAGAGGAGAAGGCAGCTGTGGCTCAGCTCTTGGCAAGAAAGCGGGTTGCGGGTGCAGATCCGGATTCATGGATCCCGGATCCAGTCACTGGATACTACAGACCCGCTAACGGAGCTGTGGAGGTTGACGCGGCTGATCTGAGAGCGACGCTGCTCAGACCAAAGGCTTAGGGGGTAATTTGACAAATTTTGAGGGTTTTGAAGGACTAACATGGAAAAGTTCTCTCTGATGCTTTTGGAGCTTTTGTCTTCTTAGTTTTATATTTAAAATCCTGGATTAATATTATAAAATAAATCTTTTCTCTCTTTGCTGTGGAAATCTTTGTGCTCTATTGGCAGAAAAATTCAGATATTTGTCAAATTATTAAGAATTTAAAATTGTAAAGAGAACCCTCATAAAAACGAAAATTAATAAAATGGAATCTCAAAAAGTTTGGAATATCTTTGTAATTAAGTGCTCCTTGCTTTTATAACTTTTAAGGATACGGATTCACTTGTATCTAAAAAACAACAGATTATAGGTAGAATTAGAAACAATGAACAAAAATGTCACATGCATCCTTTTGTTATTTTGTACAGATTTGGAGAAATAGTAATTACTTTTATTGGCTCAAATAATATGGTATAGAAGTTGCATGTTGTGGCAAGTTACGTGATGGTCTGAATTGGCGTATGAATTGACAAAACTAATTTAAATATATATATAAAAAAAAGCTAGACTAGGATGAATAATAATAAATAAAATGTTGGTACCGTTTTTAAAAAATGACTGGTACGTTTGATTTGACAGGTGTGAATTTGTACATGTTTCCAGCCACAAAATAACGCCATCATTTACAAGTAATTGGGTACTTTGCTTTTGAAATAGTCTTAATTTCTTTTGAGTGTATCATATATTTTTTATGCAGAAGTTTATAATTTATACATTTTTTCCCCTCAAATAGGCAAATACATTTTTTTTTTGAAATTATATAAGAACTTTTTTTTTTTTTGTAATTACTGATAGCAACAAAAACATTGGCATCAGTTTAGTGTAGAGAAAGCAAATTTACATTTTGCAACGAAGCAAATCAACCAATAATTGTATGCATCACAATATTTTTTTTTTGTTATTTTATCTTTAAATTTCATGTTCCAATTTGTGAAAATGACAAGTCAATGCATGTCTCCAAAGTGAGATGCGGCGAGGATTAAATTAATAATTTATCTCGGATTATTCCCAATCATTGTATTGCATATTTTATAACATTTCATTGAAAGATTCTTCTTTTGTTGTTTCCATGTTGTTTTATATGCTTTTCATAAAAATAATATTTATATATGTTAGATTCTGTGTGGTGCACAGAAATACAGGTACTCATGTTTTGCATCTTTGGTACACTTAATATTTCTGGTGTATTTAGTTTGTACAAGCAATGCAATTTTAATCAGACAAGTCCATGAAAATTTTAAAAAGGGATTCACATTATTTACATAGAAAAAAAATTGAGAAGAAAAACAATAAAGGTAAATTCCGAGGGTGGTTCTGATTAATTTCCTTGCTAGAACATATTTCTTTCTTTCTCTGACGGTGGGTCCCACTACAAATTTTATGGAAACCCCCCCCCCCCCCCAAAAAAAAAAAAATAGAAGGAAAGAAAGAAATGGACGGCTCCTCTTGTGTCCAAACAAAAAGAAAAAAGAAAAAGAAAAAGAAAACAAAAAAAGATTCAAAGACTTGACTCAGTCTCAAAAACCTTTTTAAAACCCCTTTTTGTTGGCTAGAACTGCTCTACATCATTAAATGCTTTCATTGAATTTAAATAAGTTTTAGAACCGCATATTAATGAGGTGATTTCGATTTTTTATGAAAAAATTTTAATTTAAATTTTATAAAAATATTAAAAAAATAAATATTGAGATTAACGAAAAAATTTTATTAAAAAATATGAATAAGTCCAATATTTTAGATTACAACATGGATGCTGCTTTATAAGTTAAATATTAGTAATAAAATTATAAAAAGTGTAAAATCATATGATAAGAAAACATTATAATTTGAAATAAGGATATATATATTTTATCCGAACAGAACAAGACTTGTTGAAACACTACAATCACTCAATATTTATTTTGGTTCAAGATATAGATATATCAAATATACCATATTATTATATATGGTCTATCAATTTAGTGTATATCTTATTTCAAATTTCAAAGATGTTGGTTTTGTCTCCTAGTTAAATTCTCCTCAAATCTCGCCTCTTTTTTCGCCTCAAAATTCAAATTGTAAAATACCAAAAAAATCTAAGCGGAGAATTAGGCAAAGGCTTATTAAATTTCTAGGCAATTAATGTCCGTATACCTGGCATAATAGACCTTATAAAAATTAAATTAATATTTTATAGTATTGAATCTAAAATGTCAGCTTGTATAGCTAAGAAACAGTTCAGCTGTTAGCTGTTATTTATTTTAAATAATATGTATTAGTTGTCGAGAGATCTCCTCCTTTATATAAAAATTAGATGTATATTATAAGAATGAGATAATATTTAAAAATATATTTATAATTTTAAATATATATAATATAAGAGTTGGATGTATTATATAAATTAAATATACGATAAAATTTTTTAATATTTTTATAAGAATTTTTTTTTTATTTGATGTCTTTGAAAAGTGTTGAAGGATAAGGATCACTTCAATTTAAAAATGACAGCCACTAATGATAAGATAAAAATTATTAATACTGATGTTAACCAAATTTACAAGGAACCTCACATTAGTTAATGTTCTGTCTTAGTATATATTTATAATTTAATTTTGAGATAAAGATGAGGATCGGCTACTCAAATTTAAATGTTTATAAAAGACGTTTCATTCAGATTTTAAATATATGATCTTTTATACGAAGAGCGATGTCTTTATCACTAGACCAAAAATTAATTTTGAAATACCTACAATTTTATTGGCTGAAATATTGCCATGGATAATTGAATAATATATATATATAAGAGTTGAAATAGTGCAATTTTATTGAGCTCTAATTAATACTATCACCACTTGATCAATTTGACAATTGACATAATAAAAAAGTCGTATTATAATACTTTTCTGAAAAAAAAATTGATATGAAAGTTGCGTATTGTGAAAAGTTACGCAATAGTTTGAATTGGCGTATGAATTGTCAAAGATAATTTAATTTTCTTTGAAAAAAAAAGGAAGCTAAACTGGGTTGAATAGTAATAAAATATTTAAAATGAGTAATTAAGATTTTTGTTTTTTTTTTATAATGAGACGCGTAGATTTTTTTTAATCACGAATATGTTTTTATCCAACAAAATTTACAAGTAATTTTGTACTTTTTTTCTTTTCAAATAATCTTAATTTATTTTAGTATTTCATGCATCTTTGATGTAGAAATTGTCTATTATTATACTTCCTTTTTTTTCCCATCAAATACTTTTATTTAAAAATTATAAGAGCATTCTTTTTTTTTTGTAATTACTGATATGAAAAGCCAAATAAAATAAAATTGCATCAAGCAATTTGCAAATTCTTATCTTTTGAATGTGAGGAAGCAAATTTGCAATTTGCAATTGATCAATAATTGCAATATAACTGTCATGAATGCATCATATATTTTTGTTAATTTTATCTTTAATTTTATGTCCAATTTGGAAAGCAAAAATTTCTCATTATTATAAAAATGAGATGCGGCGAAGATTATTTAAGAGTCTTAATCATTGTATTTGTTGTTTAAATGTACATTATATTTTTATTATTATAATATTTTGTCAAATTTGGGATGCATTTTTTTTCTTTTTACAGAAATAGTTGTTATTCGTTTTATATGATTGATGAACTTAATATTTCTCGTCTATTTAATTTTGACTTCTGAAAGAAGATTATTTGATAATTTTTATTTTGACAATATTAAAAATAAAATTTTAAATTTAAATTTCATTATTATAAGATATGATGGATATTATTCACATATCATGTCTAAAAAAAAATATATGACGTTTGATGGGTTTTCTCTCATATATCAAATTATTTTAATTTTTTTTAGATACATATAAAAGTCTAAATCATTTAACTTTAAATATTTATAATATTTATAAATGACCCCTCATCCGATAACATATTCAAATTACATAAAACTTGATTGTTAAACCATTTATATCTATATATCCGATAACATATTCAAAATATTTAATTTAATTTAAATTGTTTTAAAAAAAATCGTCAACATAAATATTAATTATCAAGTGATCCCTTCTCTTTGGTTTATATTACTTACAAACTTATATATTGATATTTTTTTTGTACAAGCAAAATGCATTTTGATGTATAGGAGATCTCCTTTTAATTACTTTTATTATGATGTGGTCATGAATCTTGTTGTATAAAATATAATTAGCTCCGTATCTCATTAGCTTTCATAATAAGCGAATAATTTTAACATGCATATTTAAAAAGAGAAAATAACCCCATATTTTGCACCTTTATATGCACATTACAAATATTTGTATTAAATAAATAAGTAATTTATATTTATATTTATAAGTATTTATAGTTAGTATAGAAAATATTTATAAAATTTTTATATGAAAAATTTTAAGTTAAAAACTTTGTTATACAAGTAAAAATAAAATTTACAAAATTTATAATTCTAATAATATAAAATATAAATATTTTTTTAAAAAATACCAATATATCTAAAATACAGATAAAAAAATATAATTAAAAAAAACAATTATCACTCATAAAAAAAAATGGTGCTACGCGTGCAATTAGCACACATGGATAAAACTAAAAGCAAAAAATATTCGAGAAGGATAAAAGCGAACATTTTCATAAGATTCTAAATAGAAATTAATAAAGTTGAAGGAGAAATAAAGAAAAAGAAAGGAAAATTCCCAGCATTGTTTGATTGCTTCTGATCAGGTTCCAAGAAGCTACTACTGGAGAGCTGTTCAGATTCTCTCCAATTTCTTTCTTTCACTGACATATGGGACCCGCTAGAAAAGTAAAAAGCAAAAATGGACGGTTCCTTTTGCGTCCGGAGGAAAAAGACTTTGACTCAGTTGCATTTTGACTTGATAAAATATGTTTTTTGCTGGCTAGACTGGTCTACTTCATTAAATGCATGAACCAAATGCACAAGCTCTTTTAGTTTATACTCTCTTATTTTTTTTAGATTATTAGAAACGGAACTTTGAAGGGATTACATTGGACAGTGGCTCCCCCTCTAATTTTAAATAAGTCAAATATTTTTTCAGTTTTTTATCTACTGGTCTAACCTCTTTTGGCCCACAAATTTTCTATTTTTTTTAAACAAATCCAGACTGTCAGACACTCAGTTTTTCTAATTAAATTGTTTCTTATATTCCTTTACATCTCTCCTCTTTGCATTTCATCTTTTCTCCAAAATATGAATTTCTTTCAATTTTCAACAATTCGCTCTAGTACATAACCGCTCAAATCATAATGAACCAATTAAAAATATTAGTTGCCTACCCCCTCTCATTGTTAAAGCTCCGTATTATTACTAATTAAAATGTATTTTTGAATCAAATATTAGCATTAAAGGATGAGAACTACAAGTTTAGAAGATAAACATATATATATATATATATATTTACTTAAATAAAGATGTTCTACTGAAACAATAAAAAAAAAAGCTGAATATTAATATATATTATTTACCATCACACAACATCTCTCACGGTTCACATTAATTGATATACACCATGTCTATGGAGCGCATATCCTATTCAAAACCCAGGTTGCCTCCTCGTCTTTAAATACTAAGAGAAAGAGAGAAGAGTGCAATATCAAAACTAATTAAGCGAAGAAGTATCCAACGCTTATTGAAAAGAAAAAAAAAACCAAAAAACAAAAATAAAACGCAAGAGAAGAAGTTGAGATATATATCACTATATCAAAACTGTTCGATCTAGAATTCTAGATCGATCCGATGGCTCGCGTTCTCTCGACCTCTCGTCTCTTCAAATCTCTCTCTTCTGATAGCATCATTCCTTTCCTTGCCAAAAGGTAATGTTACTACTACCATTTCTATGCATGGATCAACTTCATACTGAAAAGTGAAACTTAATTTTGAGTCAAACTACAATTCTCTTTTCTATTTTATTTTATCTTTTTATGATTGTGTTTGTATTTCGATTTCATGTGAGTTCTTTTTGCTTTTTTTACTATTGTATTATATCTGATATGTATCAACTCTTTTTCAATTTAATTTGATGAAATTTACATAGTATGTTATTGGTCTGCTACCTCAAAAGAAAAAAAACTTAATTTTGAGGCTACAAATTAATTAGATGCACTTTTCAATCTCAAAATTGCTAATGTACTAAATTAAAGTTCCAAAACAAACCATTTTGTGATCTTTCAACTGAGATCGCCTCAGAACGGAGGCGGATTTTGTATTTTGGACTGATTCTTAGAAGAAACACTTCTTGAAATTTTCATTGTTTTATGTCGAAAAATGATCTGACGGCTGTGATGTTTTGATACAGCAGGGGGTTTGCGACGGTGGCAGAGGCAGGAAGACGAAGCCCCAAAACAGAGGAGATGGAGACGGCAACTAAACTATTGGCAGGAAAGCGGGTCGCGGCCGGTGTAGATCCGGATCCGTGGATCCCGGATCCAGTGACCGGGTACTACCGACCCGCTAACCAGGCTGTTCAGGTCGACGCAGCTGAGCTCAGAGCAATGATGCTCAGACCAAAGACTTAGATTAGATGTGAATTTATATATTAGTAATCATTATTAAGTAATGATATAAAGTGAGTGCTTTATGAAATTTGGTGTTTATAGAATTAATTAATTAAGGCTATATCTAAGCTTATTTGATACGGACACATCTATCAATTAATTAAACATTCCAAATATGGGCCCAATAAATCTTATTAAAAAATACCCATGGGCTTTTAAGAACATGATAATACTTAATTTAACCAGTAATTAAACTAAAGATGATTCTCAAAACACCACTTAATTGAACTAATCATAAGATCCTTTCTCGGCCTAACGAATCCAATGCCAATTAAGCAGAGAATGAGGACTATATGTTACTAAAAAAATTCTCGTATCTTGAATTTAAGAATTGCATTAAAAATATGAGGGGAGTAGATCTTTCATGAAATTTGTAATTTTTTCAGTAGTACTGAAATTGGGCTATTTCCATATATTTTCAAAGGCTAGGATAAACTCAAAGGCCATGCCTTCATCTGTCTCGAATACCATATGATATTTATTTAAGGTGTTGAATGAATCATAATGTTTCATTTAATTAGCACAATAACTATGATTAAATCAAAAGTTTTGTAACAGAGTTACTAACAAAACTTGTCGTTGAGTCAACTTCCATAGTTTCTTCAGTTGTGATGACAACTTTTGTTGGAACGAAAAGCATTCTGAAAACACAAAAACAGAACGATTAACATTTTAGGTATCTTTGGAGGAACATGGTGCGTTCCAAAACCCATCGGGCCAAATTTGGCCCGATAGGAAAAGTCATCGTTAGATAATCAAATCAGAAAATTCACGCAATTATTAAAATGTGATAGTGAAATTTTTGTGCGAATCTTAATACCATCGAATGGTTATTTTGCGCATTGGACTAAATTGTGGTCCAATTGATGTTAGAACTCCCCCGGTTCCATCTTTGGATGTATCTTCACCAAAACTTAGTTTCTTTAGTCATTCTAGATCACAACAGTTCATTCATGCTCTGTTTCCCCTTTGCTTTTATATTGCTTTCAGCACATCTATAGGTCCCAGTCCTGGAAGTCAAATAGTCGGTTCAATTTGAGATTAGAGAAAATTGAATATCTCATAGGCTTAACTCAAGGGGAGCAACAAGACCTTATAGAAGCAATATGTGTCTATGTAGCTGGTTACATCGTATTTTCAAACACCTAATTAGTATTACAAATTTACAATTTATTAAATTTATGTGCATGGCTCAGATTATGCTAGGTTGTATTAAATGTTGCTTCTGCTCTCTTTACATCTGAAAATGAAGAACTTTCAAACATGTTCACTCAAAAAGAAAGAAAAAAAGATACACAAGATAAAGCAGATGTGAAAAAGAAGGAACAAATAACTCAAAAAGGCACAAACAAAATGAAACATTGTCATTTTGCTTTGCATTCCATATTTAACATGGAGTCTTTCAACTAATCTCCTATATAAAAAAGCACAAACACTATATAAATCCGGTTAACACCACATCTAAGCAAGTTTCTGCTATAATCTCCTAATATTTAAATATTTGATTACAATAAACAAAAGATAGTGAAGGGTCAACAGGAAATCTTTTTGCAATGCCAGAAAAAAGAAACTCAGTTATTGAATCTGTTTTGCACATACACACTTACACAAAAAAAGGAAAAAGTACCTTGATTGCTTGAGGTGGATGAATGAGAGGTCGAGATATAAAGTCACTTTGTCGTAAACCATGGATAGAACACAAGCAAACAAACCAAATCAACATGCGAGCCGGACCGGTAAGCCCCATAACGGAAACAAGGACCAGTGAACCGGCGGGTTTAAAAAAACCGAAATCCATCAACCGGAAAACCTGGAAAATAAAGAGAGAGGATGATTCAGATTTATTGACTGGAATTGATTTATTAGGTCCAGACCCCCTTAACTGATTAATAGATTTACTTTGCCTTCTGCTCAAATAATGTATATGTAGAATTCATTGAGCAATTGGATCGAAATGTCGAGCACGGCGAAGAATGATTTGGAGCTGTGAAGACCAGAAGTTAATTAAACTAGTTCAGGTTAAAACATAAAAGTATGTAAAGGAGTAATGGCAATGATACACAAATAAATAAAGGCGGAGTTGACAGCATCTATTCAAAGTTCAGACGAAGAGCAAACCTAGGTGATGCGCATCACAATACTCCGTTAGAAATCCATAGCGGCGTCAGATTGAGATCTGATCTCAAGCGATGTGATGTCAGCAGCGCGCAAACAACATGGCGTCGTCGTCGGAAACAGAGGAGAGAGGGGAAGGCTGAGAGAGGGTCTCTCTCCGTCCCCTCCTGTCTCCTCTCCCCTCTCTTCCGACTTCATGGGGATCAAAAATCAAAATGTGAGGAAAGAGAGAGCAGCAGCATGGAGATATGGGTTTCAACTTTCTACTTCCATAGGCCGGATGTTTCAGTCGAACAGCAAGCCCAGTAGGCTTAATTCTGTCAATTCTGTCAATTGCCAAGGATTTTTTTTTTTTGAGATGATACACTGGCATCATGATGAACTGTATGTCTAGTACAATGATGATGGGATTCATCTTTCTATAAAGAAACGCAGGTTCAAGTCTAACAAGAGGTATTTGAAAAGAAAATAAATGTCGGGGTTAATGAGAGTTTATATATATATATATATATATATATATATATATATATATATATATATATATATATATATATATATATAGAATAAAGCTAACGTGAGCTTAAACTCACCAACACCTTTGATGAACTTAACTCAAAAAACTATCAAAACGGCTTCAAACGATAAATTCAAGTTGCTCAATAAATTTTTCATATTAAAAACTTATAGGATACCGAAATTCTCCATTTTTGGAGTTTTCTAACTATTTTTTCCTGATTTTTTAAGATGGTTCCAAAATAATAATAAAATAATAAATATTTATATATTAGAATTGGTCGTTTTGAAAAAAATCTGAAATAAAATATATAAATGTTTATATATTATTTAACTTGAGTTATTATTCATATTAGTGATATTTGAGTTGAATAATAAAAATACTGTAAAAAATAAATTGTATAATAAAATCATTAATATGAATAATAACTCATTTTATATTAATAATAAAGTCGGTATCGATTACGTATCAATGATGATATCTTCCAAACATTTTCCTTTTTTTTCCTCTTTTTTGAAAGAGAGCTGTTACATAAATATAGTTGTCGATACGGTTGTCGATACGGACTTTATTATACATGCTAAATGAGTTATTATGTATGTTAACGATTTTATTATGCGAACTCATTTTGTACACTGCTATCATTATTCCGTTTAAATTAGTTATTATGCATATTAGTGGTATTTAAGTTGAATAAATAGAAGTATTGTACAAAATAAAATCGTTCACATGCATAATTACTCATTTAATATATATTATAAAGCTCATATTGATGACGGTATCAATAATGATATCTCCATAACGTTTTTCTTTGGGAAATTCAAAATATCAATTTCAATATAGTAGCATATTATCCTCCACTTGATGAATAAGAATATATTTTTTATTCAATTATTTCCAATTGTTAAATTATTTTGATATATATGCATTTTGACCCATTCGTAATACTTGAAAAATGAGAGGTTAAATTAAGGAAAAAAAAAGAGAGAGATAAGTGTAGAGGCACCAGTTGGCCGCTGCACTGACTCTTCTTCAGAGGTGTATAGTTGGCCGCTGCACCAGTTAATTCTATTAGAAAAAGAAAAAAAGAGTGATTCATGCATACAAATGGCATCACTCAATGTGAAACACGCACAACAAATATACAAATATACACCTCTGATTTATTTTGGCGTTTTTTATCTCATGTACCTCATTATTTATATTATTGTTGCCTGATGGGATGGATGGATGAGTCTCACATTAACATTAAATTTTTTTTTTATCTATAACATAACTACTCTTTTATCATTTATCAAAATGGGGGCCTAGGAGATCTCCGTTTCTTGAGCCCAAGTACCTTTTTAAATCATTCAGATTTATTTCAATTAATCCATCTGGATTTACTCCAATTCAAATATACTGTAAACTGTAAAGTTTGTTTTTAATTTGATTCAGAATTAATGGGTTCTTATTAAAATATTACATATATTAAAACTAAAGAAATTCATAAAAGACAATCTAAAGGAGCCAACTAGACTGTGTTTTATCTCATTTGGGCAGATTTCAGAGGTGCGAGTACTTTTCAAATGTGCACATTATTTTTAGAAGAATAAACTATCCGATTTTGTTCTCAAAAGAAATTAAAAATTTTGTACAGAAAAAAGCTCTTAAAAGGTATTATATTATTTTTTGGGTGAAGAAAGCAATCCATTCAAACTAGATTTTGGATCGTCTCACTTCCAATGGTATTGTTGAAAACAAATTAGTGGTCCAAATTCGGACAAGAAAATATCACGAGAACAATTTCGACAGATATTTCACATGCATATTTTTACATGCGCAAATAAGTATAAATGGGATCCTAGTTCTAGTTCCCAACACAATTGCATATATCATACAGCCAAAGAAAAAATAATAGTACACACAAGAGTGAGAACTGAGAAGAAAATCAATCGTAAATATATTGTGAAAATGAGCATTCCGGACTATCCCTACGGCTTCCACACCGCCCGCTATGCTCCGCCGAGCGCTCCCGACAATGAGCTCACCGGGCTGCCGAGGCAACCGACCGTCAGAATTTACTGTGATGCCAACAAGGATCTCAGCGTCACTGCACGCAACGGTACTGTCGTGCTTGCACCTGCTGATTCTAACGACTATTATCAGGTAAATCACTAATTATTTATAACTAGTTTTGTTAAATGTAAGTATGTAACTATTATTAATTAATTACCTTATCTAGTTTCCATTGAAAATGCAATTAATCCGTGCAGCATTGGATCAAAGACATGACTTACAGTAATGATATAAAAGATAAGGAAGGTTTTCCTGCCTTTGCACTTGTCAACAGAGTTACAGCAGAAGCCATTCAAATCCCCGTTGGAGAAAATCAACGAGTAAGTGAAGCACTTCAATATGTTTCGCCAAAGTTAATATATTATTCACCAAACCATGTTTTAAATCCCTTATGCATGACGAATTAACGAATTAATCAGGTCGGCTTAGTTTCTTACAATCCAAACCGCCTCGATTATACGGTGAAGTGGACGCAGACGCGGTTGATAGGTTTCGGAGCCATAAGGATCACAGACACGCCTTCCCTCAATCTGACTGCCGTCGCTACCAATAATAAATTCTATGACGGTAGCCAGATCGTCGTCAAGAAGTGGGACGACAACGCAGTCCAGCTCTGGAAGATCGTTCCTTACAATTCGAATGTTCCCTATTGATTCATTGTCTTAATCTTAAGGCAGCCGTTTTATTATCAGTGTTATCATGTTCCAAAACTTATCAGGCTGTTTTACTATTATTGTTATCATGTTTGTATTGTTGTAGCTATGTATGTTCTTAAATAAAGGCAGCTATATATAGCAAGTTTTTCAAAACTTGTGCATGCCATGTTATTATTGTTGTTGTTATATCAGTGTTGTACCAGTGTTATTCACTTGATATATATATATGAAATAAGGAAGCTTGCTCTTGTGTTGTGCTGATGTTTGAATTGCAATTAATAAAACATGTATTATGCATCTGGACAACTAGTGTAGTAATATGGTAAGCACGCTCGAGATGTAACTAAATGTTGTGATTTGCTTTCTTTTACTATGAGCTGTCGAAATTTTTTTTGTTACAACACATAATTAATGCCTAATTAAATGAAGGGATATATTTAGGGCCTGTTCGACTGACCCTTTTCCCAAGGGAATGCAAGAGGAATTTTAACCCAAATTTTGTATTTTTTTTTAAATAAAAATTTCCGTTAGTCAGAACATTTATTTTTTTTAAATACTTTTATAAAATTTGAATCTAAATTCCTCTATAAAGAGACAAATTATATTATCACTTTACTAAACAAATCACCATGCAGATGTGATTCCCATGGAAAAACTAAAATCAACTCAGACTCAACTTTTTTTTCTCAACTACTAATCTCTAGTGATTTCTCTCTCTTCCTATCAAGTATCAAACAACTACTTCGAATTTATTCCCACGATGCTTTTTCCTTCTGAGATCCCAAAAATTGCAATCAGGAAATCCATACCCTTCGGAATCAAACCCACGGAAATTTACCTCATTTGAATGAGCCCTTAGAGCCTCTTCGGCCATCCATATTTCCATGAAAATTACTGTGATTTTCTGTCAAATCGATAATTTTTTCAGAGAGGTGTTCGGCTGTCTTTTTTTTCTGCTTGAGCTGGGAACGAGTTCCACTCAGAATCCCAACTCCTTCACGGCCTGTTCGGATTGATCCCAGTGTCAGAAAATGGTGGGAAAAGAATTCTTTGCTCTCATGGTTAATTTTTTTAACCACCAACTGCCACTCTATCTCCATTGTTTTCGGATGTTTTTGTTGAACAGCAAACCCAGTAGGCCTAATTCTGTCAATTGCTAAGGATTCTTTGTTTTTTTTCCTTATCTCTTTTTTGAAAGAGAGCTGATATAGATATATAATGATTGATATTATTGTCGATACAGATTTTATTATGCACGTGAAATAAGTTATTATATATTTCATAAAGTTTACAATAATAGCTTGTAACGACCATTTTCGGATACAAAAAAGTCCTATGAAGTCCGAAATGATATGTTCAAATTTATTATTTTCTTTACAGTAGAAGTATTTAATCTATTTTCTTATTTTCTATTTGTACTTTTTTTATTTCAAGTAGATAAAACAATTTTAAGACACCGCTGGATGTATATTTTCATAAATTTTGTAATCAAAATCTAGTTTTCTATATTTCGTGTATTTTTGTAAAATAAGTTAACAGTATTCACTATGTTAGTTGACATTAACAACACATTAACGTTGTTAATTCTATTAGAAAAAGAAAAAAGAGTGATTCATGCATTAAAATGGCATCACTCAATGTGAAACACGCACAGCAAATATACACCTCTGATTTATTTTGGCGTTTCTATCTCATGTACCTCATTATTTATATTATTGTTGCCTGATGGGATGGATGAGTCCCACATGGACTGGCCACCGTGCAACTAAATTAATTTCCCTTTTCCCAAAATAACTACATATTCCTCATTTAATACAAAACGCAAAAAAAGAAATCAGTAATTGTAAAAAAATTATGTTACAATTATGTTATGCTCAAATCTCAATTACAAAGATAATTGATAAGTATTTGAAGGAATTTATTGATAAAAGGAAGATACGAAGAAGAAGATATAAGAACTGTAGTAAGTTTGATTGATATTGAAGCTTTGTAAATTGTTCAACAACAACAAAATTACAGACTAATTGCTTTTATATAGACAAGCGATTTTACATCAGTAATTGTAAAAAAATAAATGTAAACAAAGTAAGGTAAAAAAATACTTCAATTTGATTGATACCAGTGGTCTTGTGAAGACGGAGAGAGGCAGAGAGATTTCTCTCCTTTCCAGTTGCTGTTCCAACTGTTGGTTGTGATCGGAGAAGGGCCGGACTGAAGGTGGATGAGGCGGCGAACCGGAAAGAGAAGGAAGGCGAGACCGACGAAAGGGGGAAAGGCGGAAGGAAGAGAGGGGGAAAGGCGGAGGAGAGCAGGTGAGAGAGAAAGAGAGGGAGAGAGAAGCGAAGAAGAGGCTCTTCGGAGATTTTCGAAAGGAAAAAAGAAAAGAGAGAGAGTTTGGAGTGGGAACGGTTTGCGAATTTGCGCGCTCTCTTGCTGAACTGACTGGAAAGGAAAAAAAAAATTAAGAATGGATGAAGCCTTCCGTTATTTTATCATTTTAATCTGAACAATTTGATATATAATGACAGATAAATTTATTTAAAAAAATAATGACAGATTTGCCCTTCTCGCCAAATGATGTATTTCGCTTTACGAAGAGTGAAATGCTTCTACCCGAGTCTTTTCTTTAACGATAAAATTCCGATTGCTTCTCTTTCTTTCGTTCTAACCCTCTTTCAATCTCTCAAATTCGTAGTAGTTCTCTTTGGCCACTAAACCGACACTTTTGGTTTCTCTGACAAAAAATGAAAATTCAATTGACAGATCCATGGTAGTACTCTAGTCATCTATTGTTATATGTTTACTGGATGCAATTCTACTCGGCGATTGTTTACTGTTCGAAATATTTAAAAGATTGTTGAGAATTAGTTGCATCAGTTAGTTGCTCCTATTAGTACAAGATCATGTCTACAAATAATCCGGTCTATGCTTGTAAAAGAACGGTGAAAATGATTTGAGAAAAATCATTAAGTACAAATTACCAGTATTTTACTCTAATACCAATATATGGAATTGATGGTTAAGGCATCTAGTTCATTGTTATGTCGTCATGTGCTCTATCAAACCTAAAGCAGATGTTGTTATATTATATACAGTTTCTTGTGTGGGTTTTATTAAAGTAAAAAAAGTGTTTCAGCCATAGCTAATAGTGATGGTACAGTTTAGTATTATCCTATGAAGTTAATATTAATGTAAAAAGGATGTGTACTAGTCCAATTTTCTTTGCAAGAAATTTTTTTTATATCAAACGATTAAGAAAGAGGAAGTGATAGGAATCCGACCCAGCAAACTACTTCACTTAGGCAATTCACTAAACAGCTAATATATAACAGAAAAATCATAACTGTACCAGTAATGGTACTGGGTATAGCAGCACTAAATTTCAGCAAGAAAGATGATAAAAGCAACCACAAACAAACACATAAATTTCTGAAAACAGAAACACTTTGTATTGATGAATATTAAGGTTTTTATACTTACAAACTATACATACACATGAGTAAAACAAAGAGAGAAATGAATAGAAGAAAAGTTGCAACGAAATCAATTGTCATAAGTCGAATTGGACAACTGGCAACTCCACTGTGATGGCTCAAGAGGAGCTTGTACTAGTCTTCAATACCAACAAGTGTATCTCTTTCTTTTTCTTTATTTCTTTTTACTGATATGAATGATACTTAGAAGGATAAGTCTACAAGCTTGTAGAACACGATATAACTTAAAAGAAAAAGTGTAAAACAATTTCTTATCAAGCCTCAAGTAATGAAACAACATATACATCCCTCTTTTATAAAATGAACTCTAGACTTAACAAAAAATACACATATAAACATTTCTATATTAAACTGATCCAAGTTTGGCTCAAATTCATTGGGCTGTAATAAAAAGGGACCCAACAGGAAGTATGATACTTATATTGTACAAATCAAAGGAAGCATTAATTTTCTTGTAACAGTTCAATTTTCAAAGTTGGTACAGATCATAGTCTTATAACTATAAGTGAAAAGATCATACTTGTAAATATGAAATTTTCAAGTACATGCTTTAGTATAGATTGCACAATGGACTATAGTCAATCCAAGTATCATTTCTATGCTATTTGAGATATTATATACATAGCTTGATTTGAAAAGCTTGTGAAACGTACTGAGGCAGCTGTGTACCAGACCAATAACATAGAAAAGATAAAATAAAAAATATAGACAGAAAGAGAAGAAGAGAAAGACTAAATAGAATGACATAGAAGAGCTTTTTGATACTTCATTACTCAATTATCCAATTACATCGCAATTAATGAAAATTACAGAAATGCCACAAATCAAAGTCAGTAAACTAACCTAACAATTCTAATGGCTATTTTATTCTCTGTTTCTAATAATCACCGCGGTAGTCACAATCGCTGATCTTCCTTTAACTTCATCGCACCTGACAATATCGAGGTAAGATAGTCCTTTAGTGAGGGAAACGAGAGTATCGTACTTCCACTCATAGCATCGAAGAGGAAAAAAGTACAACACAACAATCTATAATATAACAAAAATCAAGAAAAAAATAGTTGTTCATAAAATATCTACTAGATATAACAAAAAACACCTTAATTAAAAATGGTGGTCAAGCTCTTTGTACTGAAGAAAGAAAGCAATTAGGCTGAGAAGGAAGAGAAAATAAGATGGGTTTTGGGCCTCTCAGCATTTTATAAGAAGGGTAAACTTGTCATTTGTTAATTGAGTTGATTTATAATTTGACTTAAATTAGAGAACCTTTAATACAGGAGAAGTATATAAGAGAATGTAGAATTGACGGGTAAATATTTAAATGTGATGTTTATATGAGTAAATATCTAAAAAGCAAAGTTTTGACGGGTATGTATTGGATTTTGCCTTATTATAAATAGTTCAATTGGCAACAAGTGTTACTGTAGAATGAACAGCACCACCCCGCCTCTGCACCGTCCGATCAATATCTGAGCGCCCAGCTCTCTTGTCGCTGACGCTTGCTACCGTCAGATGGACCGACCGCCTCTCATATCGCTTCGCAACCATGCTCTCACGTAAGATAATCGTTCAATGACATTAAGATTCAAGTTAAAGTTTATCTCAAATATTTTAATAATTGTGTAAAGTGTCAAATTTAACGATTTGGCGGTTAGAATTATCCATCAAATAAAAATCAGTCTGATGGGCATTAGACCTCCTTATTTCCCAAGCATAGGACCCAGAACTGTTTGAAAAGTTGTTAGTTACGTATGCAAATCAATTACAGTAACATTATATATATATATATATATATAGTAAAATTAATATGAGCTTAAGCTCATCAAAGAATTTAATGAGTTTAGCTCAAACAAATATCCAAATGGCTCCAAATAACAAATTCGAGTAGCTCAATAAATTTTGTATATTAAAATCTTATAGGATACCAAAATTTTCTATATTTTGAGTTTTCTAATTATTTTTTTCAGATTTTTTAAGATGATTCTAAAATAATAATAAAATAATGAATGTTTATATATTAGAATTGATCATTTTGAAAAAAAAAATCTCAAACAAATACTTAAAAAACTCTAAAAATAGAAATTTTTTGTATTCTACAATATTTTAATATAAATAATTTATTTAGCAAATTATATTTGTCATTTGAAAACCATTCGATATTTTTTTGAGTTAAGCTCATCAAACCCTCTAGTGAGCTTAAATTCACCAAACCATTTGATGAGTTTAACTCAAAATATAATTAAAACAGTTCATTTTACTCTCTCTCTCTATATATATATATATGAGTAAAACTAATGTACTCTTAGATGCACGGAACTCATCAGTGCTAATAACTCAAAAACCTATCGAATCGATCTCAAATGAAAAATTCAAGTTTCTCAATAAATTCTTCATTTTAAAATCTTGTAGGACACTGAAATTTTTTATTTTTAGGATTTTTAAACTATTTTTTTTCGATTTTTTTAAAATTACTCTAATAATAATAATGAATTTTTGCATATAAAAATAGTTCATTCTAAAAAAATAATTAAAAATGCAAAAATAGTAAAATTTAGTATCATACAAGATTTTGATATGAAGAATTTATTGAACAAGTTGGATTTTTCGTTTGAGGTGGATTTGATAGAGTTTTTAGTTAGCAACACCATAGTTTTATTATATATATAAATACAAAAGTGCTCAATAAATTTTTCATATTAAAATCTTATGGGATATCGAAATTTTATATTTTTAGAATTCTCTAACTATTTGTTTCATATTTTTTAAGAATAGACAATTTTTATATGCAAAAATTCATTATTTTATTATTATTATTAGAGTTATCTTAAAAAATCTGAAATAAATAGTTAAAAATCCTAAAAATAGAAATAATCTGTATTCTACAAGATATTGATATGAAGAATCTATTGAGCCACTTAATTTTTTCATTTGAGGTCAATTCGATATGTTTTTAAGTTAGAAGCACTGAGTGGCTCTGTGCTCCTAACCGCACCATAGTTTACTCTCTCTATGTATATAAATATATATAGAGAGAGAGAGAGAGAGTTTTGTTCATGTGCTATCGTTAGCGTTTCAGCCGAAATACTAACGATTTAAATTTTAAGTTTTCATATTAGAAATTTTGATTGTAGTAGTTTAATAAATTTTTCATATGAAAATCTTGTATAATACTAAATTTACCATTTTTAGAGTTTTTTTAACTATTTTTTCGAATTTTCAAACACGACCTTAATTGGCATACAAATATTTTTTTTATTTATTTTTGAGCCAATTAAGGTCATGTTTGAAAATTCGAAAAAATTAGGCAAAAAAACTCTAAAAATGGTAAATTTTGGTATTTCTATAAGGTTTCGATATAAATAATTTATTGAGCTACTTAAATCAAAATTTCGAACACAAAAACTTAAAATTTGAGACGTTAGCGTTTCAACCGAAACACTAGTAATAATACATTAGCAAAACTATGTGTGTATATATATATATGGAGCAAAACTAGCGTGCTCCTATGAGCACCGGACCTCTCGATGCTCGTTACTCCAAATCCGTCGAATCGGATTTAAGTGATAAATTCAAGTTGCTCTATTTTTTCTTTATATTAAAATCTTTTAGGATACTAAAATTCATTATTTTTTTATTATTATAATAATTATTAGAGTCATTTTAAAAAAATCGAAAAAAATAGTTAGAAAACCCTAAAAATAAAAAATTTAGATATCCTGCAAGATTTTGATATGAAAAATTTATTGAACAACTTGGATTTTTCGTTTGAAATCAATTTAATAGATTTTTAAGTTAAAAACACCGAGGAGTTTTATGCTCCTAGAAGAATAGTAGCTTTACCTCTTGATCGCAATAAAATGAAGGAAAATTTCAATTATATTCAGTAGAAAAGAAATGAAAAGAGATGATTTCAAATTGAAATTTCATGATCAAAATCAAATCTTCATCAACCTTTGTTCATTTCATATAAATTGAAATTTAGCCATTGATCTTATTTATATACACAATTGTCATTGAACTAGGGTTTCGAAATCAGATGAATACAAAATATGAAAGTATAAAAAAAAAATGAAGATGATAAAGATTGTTACTGAGAGGAGAAGACACTAGTGATTTAGTCGGAAACTTCTACGCTTCTGCACCAGCTGAAGAAGATAATGACGGAGGGCAAACTTGACTTAACAGCCTCCGTTTTTCTCGTCCGTACAAATACCGTGGTTGGAGACGGGATTTCCAAACGTGATTTGAGGGAGAAATTTCCGCGCTGAATGAAATCACTCTCCCCGCCTTCTCTGCTTCCGATCACGAACGTGACACAAATTCCTTTTCCATTCTGTGTGTGAAGAATCAGGTCGCCATTCCGATCAGGGGTTACTCTACATATATGTTCACCAAACTTAATTATTCACCAAACCTTGTTTTAGATACTTTATGCATATATGATGAATTAACGAATCAGGTCGGCTTAATTTCTTATGATCCGAGCCGCCTCGAGGATTGGGTGGCATGGACGCAGGTGTGGTTGACAGGTTTTCAGGCCGTCGGGATTACAGACACGCCTTCCCTCAATCTGACTGCCGTCGATTCCGATAATAAATTCGGTGACGGCGGCAAGATCGTCGTCAAGAAGTGGGACGACGACGCAGTCCAGTGTTGGAAGATCGTTCCTTACCATTCGAATGTTCCATGTTGTATATATAATTTTCTTAATCTTAATTAAGGCAACCGTTTTAATTACTATATCCTATTTTGATAAGTAAAGTGAAAGTGATTAAAATGATTTAAGAAGTTTTAATGTATCAAATGGATGTGATTTAAGATGGAGTAAAGTTAAATCATCAAATTTCATAATTTTTAATATTTTTTGTTTATACTACTTCATTTATTTATTTCACTATTATCAAACATCATTATTTTAGAGTGATTTAACACTTATTCCGTTTTAATTTTATAACTGCTATCATGTTTTTAATATTGTTTCAGCTATTAGCTGTATATGTATCCTAAGCAAAGGCAGCTAGCTAGCAAGTTTTTCAAAATAAGTAAGCTTGCTCTTTTGCTGTGTTGATGATTGAATTGCAATTAATAAAGAATATATTATGCATTGTGATAGAGAGAGGTGTGCTAATGTGTTAAACTATTCAAAATAATCTCCGTATTAAAATCTCTTTGGAGCGTAACTTTTTTTTTTAAATTAGTTGTGAAATATATAATATCTATTTCACAATGCATTTCAAATTATCCATTTTGAATCCTTTCTTATTAATTCCCGTGTTTATGGGATCTCTTAATTAAATTAATTTGTATCATGGGATCCTAGTATCCTAACACGTTCACAAATTGAAAAGAAAAAAATAAGTCTAAAGAACACAAATTGAAAAGAAAAAATAAGTCTAAAGAATTACAAATGCTGCTGCATTGGAAGTTCAATTTGGAACTTAAATATAAGAACTAATGGAGCGAAAAATTAAAAGCTTGTAATTAAAACAAAAATGGATCAAACCAATAACAAGGTAGGTTCTTATTGAAATGGAAAGATATAACACGGCCAAAATAATTTCAGGGTTACTTTCTCATGTGCGTAGTATTATTTCTTTTATTTAATTTTCTCTCAACCTCCAAGACAAAAACTCAAAAACACTAATTAATTGGCTGTGCTGTTATCAAAAGAAATGTCAGCACCACTTGGGTTCCATTGATTTACGGTACCAGCCGGTGCCGGTGCTAGTGGTGGCGGCGGCGTTACCCAAAGAGTATACTTGATGATGAGCGTATCGTCTTTCAGATAATTCGAGGTCTCAAGGACCGACCTCTTAATGTACGTGTGGTAGCCCCAACCGGCGAGAAAGTGATCAGGTCCGAGGAAGCCGGAGTCGTGGTCGACCATTTGGAGGCGGTCCAGTCCCGCAGACGGAAGGAATACATCGCTCGGACTTCTTTCGTTGCATTCAACACCTTGACTGAAACAGAGACGTAGTCGGAGACCGACTCATTGATGCCTTGCGGGTAGAATTCAATCACCCAGTCGTAGCCTCCCACCGAGAACCGCTCCGACCGGATGCCGTTCTTGTTCTCGATGCCTTTCACGATCGAGTAATCCGTTATTTCGAAGGTTTTCGATCCGGTGACGAACATCAGTGGCCCGGATGCCATCGCAACAATTTAATTAGTGGGTGTTAATTAGAGCAAATTAGACTCAGTTGTTTTTTGTTCAATCTGCAGCTGGTTCTTGCAATTTATATACAGATGGATGGATCATCATTTATTAGTTGCTGCCTTGAAATTAATTACAAATTTTGAATAAATTAACAAACAGTAGTTGACAAATTTTTAAATATTGCACAATTGGTTTCAACTTGGCTCTTTTAATTTCCAACATGCAGATAGATGGCGAATTAACTAATAAATTGAAGCAAGCATGTGAATCACATTGACAAGCTAAGTAGAGACAGTTATTATTAAAATGCAGTTATCTTCTCTCCAAATTCATTTTTTTTATGAAAGCTCATATATAGATATACTAGTTTTATTATACACGTTAAATAAATTATTACGTATATTAATAATTTTATTATGTAACATCATTTTATATAATATTGTCATTATTGAACTTAAGTAAATTAGAGGAGTGATAATTATACTCATTAACTGTATCATTTATTTGAACCCAAGATATATGTATATTCATTTCAAAAAATATTTATATCTGATGATAAAGATATCTGTATTATTAAGATTAAAAATTATGCAATTTGTATTTATACTTTTGTAACAAAAGTTTTAACTTTAATTTTTCTATAATCATCTAGAAAAAGAAAAATAATAAATATTTTTTACACTAACTATAAACACTTGCAAATTCATATATAAATAAATTATCCATTTAATATAAATATTTTTAGTGTGCAGATAATTAATATAAAATGTGGGGTGTAAAAATAATTTCTCAATAAAATTATTATGTATATTAATAATATTTAAATTGAATATTATAATTACTCAAATAAATTTATTAACCTATATAATAACTTATTTAATATATATATATATATATTAAAATTTATATGAATGATGATATAAATAACATATTTCCATATCAAGTTCCAATGCATTTTAGTGGGCGATAATCAATAAAAAAAACCCTAAAAACAGAAAAGAAAAGAAGAAAATGCAACCACGCTAATCACACAGTAAAAGTGTACATCTCTCAACGCTTTAGCTTTAATTAATCAAATTAAGAAAACCAGTGCATGCAATAAATGACCACGTTGGCGCATTTAATTTTTTAAGATACATATCTGTGCATGAAATAAATCACTACGTCAATTAACGCATAGTTGCTTTTATAAATAAAGTCAAATATTTCAAATAAAAATATATTTTGTATAGTTAAGGCTATATATATATATATATTCCATATGAAAAGTCTTTTTGTTCAAAATTTGATTGCAAGATTTTTTTTTTATCTATATTTAGTGGTAAAATATTTGTTATGAAAAATCTAGCAATTAATGATGGATAGATATATTACCAATGATAATTTTTGTTTATTAAAAATCTAACAATAATGGATAGATATATCACAATGATAAAAAAATTTATGAAAAATCTAGCAATTATATATGGTTAGATATATCACTAATCGAGGATTAAGAAGTAATTTAAAAATTAAATGCACAGAGTGTTTTAAGAATTTTTTTTTTGTTCTAGTATATATTACTTTAATTAATTGACGGAATATTGATACATTAATTTGTTCATTACATAATTACATTACATGTTTCAACTAGCATCCTTTTTCTAATTTTTATTTTGGTCTATGTACATTGACTTAATTACCATTTTATAGCAAGGACCCCCCCCCCCCCCCCCCCCCAATTGTTTTCGTAATTTTATTTTTGATAAATTTTGATGTATTTCAAGGAACTGTTGAAATTTAAACACATGATAATGAAGATACTAATTAATGTTTAGCCTTCCATAATTAACTATATATATTTGTGTAGGATAACAATAAGATTTTAAAAAACTAAATAATACATTTTTTTTGATAAACTGTTTAATTATTTTTTGGACTCCTAGCATAAAAATCCTCCATGCTGTTAAATAATCTATACTATTATTTTAGTTTTCTATTTTAAACTAAATAATATATTCTTATTATACATGTTTCTCAATTATTTTCTATTTTTAATCATTTTTAAAATTTTATTTTAAAATTATTTAAAAATTAATTATTTAAAGTGGTGCGATAACTACACTCTTTATCCGTACATTTTATTTGCATTTTAAGTATTTGAAGTCAAAGGATGCAGAACTGGGATGAACAATTTAAATTTTAAAATATATATTTTTTTAAAAATATTTATACTAAATGTTGAATTCAGATAAAGGATTCAAAATTTAAAATATAAAAATAATTTATTTTACTATTTAAAATTATTAAAATAATAGTTTAAGAAATTCCCTCCTTTGTCCACAAGACTTGAAAATCGGAATAAAGTACAGCTCATGTTTCAAAATTTTTAAATAGTCTTGGTGCATTCTCATCATCACACACAAGTATGTGTGGGACCCAAGTGTCACTCTAACATTTCCTAAGCTTTAAATGATTGATTCTTGGAGCATTTGAGAAACTATTGATTCTCTTGCACTTGCCTAGAAATCACGCCAAGTGATTAATAAAGAGAGAAACAAATGGGTTTTGATAGGGGAAAATAAACAGAGAGAGAAATAAATCACATAAGAAGAAATCTAGCAGTGGGAATTAATATCATGAGAAATTCTTCCCAGAATTTGAAGACACGCAAATTATGGTTTGTCTGTTGTTTTTACCTTTGTATATATATAGACCTTTTATGAAAAATTAACTGGATAATTTTTTCCTGGTTGTTTGGTTGTTTCATAAGTTACAGATCGAGTATGATTTTTTATGTATTTATTTTTTTCATTCTATTTCTTTGTTCAGTTTCCGCTTTAAATATAGAAATTTTTGTTCGTTTATCAAATTGACGGAGAAAATACAAATCCATCTCTAGATGTTGAATTGAATAAGGGATCCGATATATTTTAGAAGATTTAGAAATGATTGTTAGCTAGTAGCTACACTACACAGTATTAAATTACTTAGTTATAATTAATACATGAAGTTTCATTAATTAATTGCATCAACGTTATATATTTATGCAATTCATTAACACAAGATATATATACATATATACATACATACATATGTATGTATGTTGTGTAATATAAATAGGGTTTGGAGTCGAGATAAAAGCAAGAAAATACACACCGAGTGTGAACCAAGCTATCCCTACGGCTTCCACACCGCAAGCTACGCTCCGCCCGACGCTCCCGGCGGCGAGTACACCAACTTGCCGAGGCAACCGACAGTCAGGATTTACTGCGAGGCTAACAGGGATTACAGCGTCACCGCACGAAACAGTACCGCGGTGCTGGCACCTGCTAATTCTAACGATCAGTATCAGGTACATACTAATATAATAGTTAATCAATATTAATATGAGCTAATATAGTTAACTTCTTGAATTTATATTGAAAGTTAGTTAATCCATGTAGCACTGGATCAAAGACATGAGTTACAGTCATGAGATAAAAGATGTCAGTGGTTATGCTGCTTTTGCACTGGTAAATAGAGTGACAGGAGAAGCACTCAAGAATCCAACTGGAGAAAATCAACCAGTAAGTTGCTCATTAATTAATTATAGAGGAGTTATAATTACGTTCTTTTAGCTTAATTATATTTTTTATCTGTACCAATATGTATTTATACTTCTTTCAGGTCGGCTTAGTTCCGTACAACCGAAACAGTCTCGAGAAATCGGTGAGGTGGTCGGAGGTGAAGTCGACGGGTTACCGTGCCATTAGGCTTACACACACTCCCGCCCTCTATCTGACCGCCGTCGCTTCCGATAGTAACTTCACCGATCCCACCGAGATCGTCGTGACGAAGTGGGTCAGTGATTCGTTCCATCGCTGGGTGATCGTTCCTTACAATTCCAATGTTCCTTACTAGTTACTTGATTATGTTATTATCATTGTTACTGTCATATATTATTTCGGCTTTCTACTAAAATAAATTTGTGCTGCTTTGAACCGTAAACCTAGCACAATGATAAAAGGTCTTGTTTCTCTATGAATAAAAGCATGTTCAACTCCCGCAAGAGATACTTAAAAATGAATGAATGTCGGATTAACGCGAGCTCTAATATCAAAAAAAAAAAAAAAGATGTGTGCTGATTTGTTTTTTCATAATAAAGTGGTTTTGTGATCGACAACTTGAGATATGGGTAGGGAATAAAAAACGGCACGGCGTGTCAAGGCACGGCACGGCACGGCGTGTCAAGGCACGGCACGGCACGGCGTGTCAAGGCACGGCACGGCACGGCGTGTCAACGCGTGCCGTGTTATGCGTGTCGCGTGCCGTGTTGTGTCCGGTTTTTTTTACTGTAGACACGGTACGACACGTACGGATAAGGGAGGCGACACAGCACGGCACGGGAAACGCATAAGCACGGCACGGGGACACGCGTAGGCACGGATAGGCACGGGATAGGCACGGTTAGCACGGGTAGGCACGGGTAGGCACAGATAGGCACGGTTTAGGCACAGCACGTGTAGGCACGGGTAGACACGTTTAGCACGGTTAGCACGGATAAACATAGTATGCATGGATTGTGAGCCGTTGGATGTTGATCGGACGGTTGATTTTGTAAATTTTTTGGAGAGATTTTGAAAAGGGATTAAAAAAAGGATAATATGATATATATCCCCCAATTTGTGTACCCCGCCGTATCTCCTCTCTTTAGCAATGTTAAACACCCCCTAAATAATGTACCCCAATAAACATATTTTAATTTAAAATTCAAATTTAAAATAAGAAAATGACCAAAATACCCTCATGTAACATCTATAAACGGCTATATTCAAGGGTAAAATTGTAAATTGATGGAAATGACGAAAATACCCCCTGAACAGTTATTAACGGTTATATTTGAAGGTTATTTTTGTAATTTTCACACTATAATTCATCTATAAATACTCCCATATTCCATCAAACTCATTTCATCCAAACAACACAATCTCTTTTCTCAATATCATTCTCTCAAGTCTCAACTAAGCTTTCATATTTCATACGCATTTTGCTCAAATCCTCTCCCGGTTCTGAAATTTAATAGCAATTTAGAGGTTAGATATCTTTTTAATTCGTTTTTTTTTTGTAGAAAATAGGAATATGCATATAAAAATAGATGTAAAATTCCAAAAATAGTGGATTTTTTTTCTGTAACTTCCCCTTACCCGAATGAACATAAAAAAAATAGATTTGTAATTTTTTCTATTGTTCTATTTTTTTTTGGTAATTTTAACCCAAATCAGAACATTAAATAATTAAAAATAGGTGCATAATCTCAAAAATAGTGAAATTTTTTCTGTGGCTTCCCCCAACGCGAATGGACTTAAAAAAAATAGATTTCAATTTTTTTTATTGTTGTATCTTTTTTTTTGGTAATTTTAACTCAAATCAGAACATTAAATGGTTAAAAATAGGTGCATGATCCCAAAAATAGTGGAATTTTTTCTGTGGCTTCCTCCAACCCGAATGCACTTAAGAAAAATAGATTTTTAATTTTTTTTATTGTTGTACCTTTTTTTGGTAATTTAAATCCAAATAAGAATATTATGTGGTTAAAAATAGATGCATGATCCAAAAAATAGTGGAATTTTTTCTGTGGCTTCCTCCAACCCGAATGCACTTAAGAAAAATAGATTTTTAATTTTTTTTTATTGTTGTACCTTTTTTTGGTAATTTAAATCCAAATAAGAATATTATGTGGTTAAAAATAGATGCATGATCCAAAAAATAGTGGAATTTTTTCTGTGGCTTCCTCCAACCCGAATGCACTTAAGAAAAATAGATTTTTAATTTTTTTATTGTTGTACCTTTTTTTGGTAATTTAAATCCAAATAAGAATATTAAATGTTTAAAAATAGATGCATGACCCAAAAAATAGTGGAATTTTTTCTGTGACTTCCCCCAACCCAAATGCACTTATGAAAAATAGATTTTTAATTTTTTTATTGTTGTATCTTTTTTGATAATTTTAAAATCCAAATCCGAATATTATATTTTTTTGCCCCAATAATATTTTATGATAAATTTCAATGCAGGTTTTTTCCCAAATTAAATTCAAATAGATGCAAACCGAACCTGGTTAGATATTGCTAGCGCACAATTGGGTGTTAGTCCTGAAAATAATCCTGCAGACGCTAGAAATCCTAATGTAGATTTAAATGTAACATATGGTCTTCCGTCCCG
Source organism: x Bolboschoenoplectus mariqueter (assembly GCA_037678475.1). NCBI lineage: Eukaryota > Viridiplantae > Streptophyta > Magnoliopsida > Poales > Cyperaceae > x Bolboschoenoplectus > x Bolboschoenoplectus mariqueter. The sequence goes on from CM075271.1 coordinate 2,546,920, forward strand.
AATTGAACACATCCACAATGTTCCAATACCATCACCGTCAGGTGAGTCAACCTCAGCCATGCATGTAGAAGGAGGCACAAGCAATGAACGCAGCAACAGCAGCAAGAGATTGAGGGAACATAAAGCTGCATGTTGGGATATCTTTTGCAAGATTGAAAATGACGAGAATAAACTAATTGTAGGTAATGTTTGATTTGTGGAAAAATGTATAATTACAATTCGGCCCAGGATACTGGTGTATTTTTAAGACATAAGACCATGCATGATAAAAAATGTGATGTGATACCTGAAGAAAACATAGAGCACAAATGACCCAAACCCAGTTAGGTGTTGGGAGAGGGTATTTTAGGTATGACCCCGACAAAGTTAGGAGAAATTTTATTAAGTACTGTATCCAATCTGAAAAACCATTGTCAATGACTTGCGACCCATTTTTGGATTTTTCTAATTTTTTGGCTATTTTTACAAAAAAATTATATTTTTCCAATTGTTTGTTTAATTTTTTTAGGTTAAGACACGTAAATAATTTTTGAATTTTGTATATAAACTTTTTGAAATTTTTCAAAAATAATTTTCGGATTTTTTAAAAAAAATTCGGATTTTTCTAATTTTTTGACTATTTTTATAAAAATATTATTTTTTTCAATTATTTGTTTTATTTTTTAGCAGCAAAGAAATTTAAAATTTTGATTTTTTTATATTTTTAAAGATTTTTCCGATTTTTTTTTCAATTTTTTCGATTTTGTATAAAAAAAAATTTCCACCAAACACGTTTACCACGGTTAAGACACGTCACGTTTAGCACCGTACGTGTAGCACGCCGTGCCTTATCCGTGCCGTGCCGTAACCGTGCCGTCACTTACCCGTGCCGTGCCGCCATCTCCTCATTTTTGGCACGGCACGCACGGTAAAAAACAAATTTCCACCTCCCGTGCCGTGCCGCAGCACGCCGTGTTTCGGCTCGGCACGGTTGGAGAACACTAGATATGGGTGAAAAAACTTGCTCTTTGAATTGCAATTAATTAATAATCGTGTATTATGAATGTGTTCATTTTTTTTTAAGCTCGAGTTGTAATTAACGAAATGCTGCGATTTTCTTTCTTTTAATAAAATTGTCGAAAGCCTCCTCCGAACAATTTTATTAAAAATATAAGTTGAGCACCTAAATTTGGTATTTTCTTTTCCCGTTTTGTGTAATTAATTTGCTACGATTAAAGTTCAGTTCAAGACATCCCTATATTCTGTCGGCTTGAATTTGTGTTGTAATTTATAAAAATCGGGAGTTGATATACAGATATTGTTATTAATATCATTGTCAATATCGACTTTATTATTCATATTAAATGAGTTATTATTCATGTTAGTGATTTTTTTATTATGCAAATGTTCGTATAATACTTTATTATTCAACTTAAGTGAGTTATTATTTAAATTAGTAGTATTTGAGTTAAATAATAAAGCATTGTATAAAATAAATTGTATAATAAAGTTATTAATATAAGTAATAACTCATTTTATATGAATAATAAAATCGGTATCGATGATGATATCAATAATAATATCTTCTAAATATTTTTTTAAAAATAAAAGAAATTTGTTAAAAATATAAGTGAATTATTATTCAAATTAGTAGTATCTATAAGTTGATTTGTGTGTAGCCACAAAATTAAAATAAGATAAAAGAGTTCCTCCGTTTGGGCTGATTTTTGCAACTTATAATTTAGTGACTTATATTGGGCCCAGTATTTAGGCTTTTATGGGTTACTGGCTTAATTTCTGGGGTTTTCAAATTAATATTACATCAACGAAAATGGTTTGTGATTTCTAAAATATCAGTGCCTATGTTTGGGTTTAATTTCCTTTTGTTTCTGATTCATTGCAAGATTAAATTTTTCACAAATTTATTTCAGACAGACAACATGATGCAAACAAACGGTTTCCTTCTTTTATTTTCTTGGGTTGAGTATTTCTGTATTTGTAGACAATAAATCAAAGTTCTAACGGTTGAATTTTAATTAAAAAAAATTGACTAAATATTCAGTTAAATTAAAAAAAATCAAGAAAAGGACCATTTTATAAATTTATGAATTAAAATAATTTCGATGGCATATTTGCATAAATTCCTCATGAAATGAACTTGTACGATATTCATAAGTAAAATGTATAGTACACAAAATAACAAAAAGGACCATTTTGTAAATTTATCAATTTTCAATAACTCTGATGGCATATATGCATAAATCCTCATGAAATGCATCATGTACTATTTCCATAATTATTAATGATTACATGTGACCTGCTAAACTCCTTACTTTCAAGTGCTTACATCATCATCCTACCACATTTTCAATAAAAAAAAAATCTACCTCCTAAATTGGGTTTTCCTTGAAAAGTAGCTGTGAACACTCAAAAAGGCTCAAAAGCTTTACAAAAGTCTCTCTCTCTCTCTCTCTCTTCCTTTCTTTCTTTCCATCTTCTTTTCTTTTCCAAGTTGATAAATTTCCCTACCATCATGTCTCCCTGCTTCCATCATTTTTAGATTCTAGATATAGAGAGAGATATAGAGAGAGAAAGAGAGAGAGAGAGAGAGATCTACAAGTGTCCTTTCTCACAATCTTTTGAGGGGTAAAAGGCACCAATTTCAGAGATTGAGTGTTTCAACTACTGCACACATGCGTGCACCAAGCATGTGATATCTATCCAAAATCTACCAATTTATTTTGGGTTATAATTTGGTCAATGAATAATTTAATGTTGGGGTTTGAACCTTCTCTATGTTACCATCCCCCCAAATGAGGCATCACTTATCAAAATAAAATAAAAAAAGTGGGGCACATGAAATGATCAAAATCTAGATCATCATGATTTGTTGTTATCTTGATTGACAGAAGTTCCAGTATTTTATTGAGAATCTAAAAAAGTGTTCGCGTAATATCATTATATATAAACCAACACAATATATTGTAATTACCAATAAAAAACATCCTTCATCAGAAACACAGAATAATTCATTTTTAAAATTATGTTTATTCGAAACACACTTTGGAAAAGATATCTTTCTTTTTAGATATCTTTTTTTTTCTTGAATTGTGCGGTTATATGCAAAACATAATTTAAGAAAAAAGTTTGAGTGATATTATCGTTGATATCGTAATGATGCCAACTTTATTATTTATATAAAATAAATATTAGTGTAAAGCTAAGGTAAATTTAACTCAAAAAATTATCAACTCAATTTCAAATGACAAATCTAATTTGATTAATAATTTTTTTATATTAAAATCTTGTAGGATAAAAAAATTAGTTTTTTAAGTATTTCTTTCAGATTTTTTTTTAGAATAATTTATTATAATATTCAAATATTTATTATTTTATTATATTTTAGCATCATGTTAAAAAATCTGAAAAAAATAGTTAGAAAATTCTAAAAATAGAAAATTTGATATTCTATAAAATTTTGATATGAAAAAATTTATTGAGTAATTTGAATTTATCGTTTAGAGCATCTTCGATAGATTTATGAGTTAATATCATCAAGGATATTAGTGAGTTTAAAGTCACGTTAGCTCTACTCTAAATTATTATTCACATTAACGATTTTATTATGCAACTTATTTTATATAGTATTTTATTATTTAAATTAATTATCATTAATCTGAATAATAACTCACTTAAATTAAATCTTAAAAATAACATATAAATAAATTATATAATAAAATTAATATTAACGATAATATTTATATATCAGCTACTTTGAAAATACCTTAATTTCTACGGTAACTTTGCCTACTTACTTCCTATATTATTCCGAAAATAATAATGGTGATGTTACGTGGGGAGTTGAGCAATAAATCCCTGTTTAATTCCATCCCTCTCATGTAGCATTATTCCATATCAAGTTAACTTGTTACTTAGTTAAACTGGTCTTGTCAGGTCACACACACACACACACACACACATATATATATATATATATGAAGCTAGTTAATTTATTATTTATGTATGTAAAGCGAACCGATTCTTAATTAATTAAAGAGTCTTGTCGATGTGCATCAAGGTGCAATGAAGTAGTCATCACCTATAAACCAAATCTTGAGACTTGAGAGAAGGTAGGTTTCTTGCTATACTTGATATATCGTGCTTGGAAATAGAGCAATTTACTCTTCTAAAAAGGGTACAATTTAAGAAAACTAATATATTTATATTTGTTTTTTCAAGTTTCAGTTTGACTACCTGATCAGAGCTGATTTCAGTGATCACACACAAGTGTAACTTCATAACAGCTGTAGCTTTTCTTCGGTTAATTAATGACACTATTGCAAACTGAAAGAAATGTCTCTTGGCATTGAATTCTCTCAAAAAAATAATTCTTGTCAATCAAATCCAGAGTTCCTATATAACTGTCCCTCTCTCTCTCTCTCTCTCTCTCTCTCTCTCTCTCTCTCTCTCTCTCAAGTAAAATACAAAGAATTTAAATATTTTAAGATGGTTTAATATATTATACGGAAGTGATTTAAGTGAAATAAATTTAAATATTTATGAAGATGGAATAAAGTTAAATCATCCTATTTTATAATTTTTAACACATTTTATCATTACTATTTCATCTATTATTAAATGTCAATGTTTTAGAATATTTAATTTTATTCTATTTTAATTTTACTTGACTTATCAAACAAAGGATAAATATGTAAGTAATTTATTTTATGATATCTTTAAAATTTTAGAAACTAAAATAGTAAGCAAATAATATTTTGAGGATCAAATTGATATTTTTTTAAATCTTAAGAATTAAAATGAAAAATGAGTAATATTTAAGAGATTATTTATATAATTTACTGAAATAAAGACTTATTACTTAAATTAAATATGAGCATTATGTGACTAAATGCATTTTTTTTATCTCAAAAACCTATCTTTAATGAGAGTCTTGATAGATTGTATCTATGAGGTTTCTTTATATTGGAAAACGATAAGTAAAATCATTTACATGATTTATAGAACGAATAATTTATAGAAATAATACTTTCAACGTTAAAGGTTCAATATATATATAATCAGGCAATCATCTTCCTGATGTCATACCTTAAGGAATGGAAGTAATAGATGGATCTTGTTTGATGAAATATGGCGTCATTGGTTTATTTTTAAAGTTTGGAGATTTGTTCATAATTAATTATTTTTGATAATTTGCACAATATTTTTTCAAAAATATGCCAATTTCTTTTTTTAAAATAGAAAGAATATAAACATGTTGTTTTTTATGAATTGATTGTATATTAATTTTATATAATATAAGTGTCATTTGATATTCAATCAGATATGATCAAAATATGACATGTCGAAAATTTTATGACACTCGAGGAACGATAAAATTTACATAAAATTTCATCTTGTCTGAAGCATATAACATCTATAATATATATGTTATATTTTACTTGTCGGATTTCAATAATAGAAATGTTTTTTTATTGTTCCCCAAATCATTGAGATAATTAGTTGTCAATTAATTTCATCCTATTTTTATGAGGCCAAATGGCTAGTAGCGGAAATAGTTATAGAACTAGTAGTTGTTAATAAATAAATAAATAGGCAAGCAACAGTTTTAATTATCTTTTCGTGCATCGACCTTCAAATTTCATAATGAATCTATGTTAATGAAAAATCCTAACGATATCATTCAGCAACCGTCTTCTTTAATTTTCTTAATTGTTTAATTATTCTGAACATATACTATTTAATGCATATTAAAAACATTTTTTTAACCTCCTTTTACTCGAATTTTAATCTTACATACGTTCCTTAAAAAAAATTCTAAATTAAATTTTTTAATTTTCACTTACGAATTAAGACCACCAAAATTAAATTTCTTAACGTAAATTAATTAAAATTTAATCGTCAATCTATTACCAAACGTCCCAACAGATATAAACAACAACTAAAGTTGCAGAACTACCTATTTAACCAGCATGAGCTTTTCTAATTCTCCATTGCAAGTTATTGATCCGAAAACAAATAGGAGTGCCATGCCGTAACTGCTTTTAGGGACCGGGGTTGTGGTGTGGTGCAGTGAGAGTAGTAGTGAGTGAATTAAATGGTGATTGCATGCACATATAAAGCGGAGACAGTGATGTGACGGAGAGTCGTCGCTGGAGAATACAGAACAGAGAAGATATCAGTATGATGATGATCAACAGTTCAACACTCAATAGAGGTCAGTGTGTGTGTGTGTGTGTGTGTGTTTCAAAGTGTGAGTTACTGAAGTGAAGTGAAGGTAGTGAGTAAGTAGTAGGAGGAGGAGGATGGTGTAATTGGCCGGTATGGTATGGCACCTGCCCCCCCTGCCCCTCCTGCCCCATCTGCCCCTGCCGTGAATTTAGGGGGATCATATCACCTTTGGGTTCAGCTCTCTCTTTTCTCGTCGGATTTTCTGTGACAGAGGGATAATAGATGTTATAGATATTATATATCTATTATATATAATCAGTCCTTTCGTTAAATTTAAACGAATTTAATGCTTCTGATTTGTGATCTGTTATCCTTTATTTTGTTATAGTAAGTTCTGTGATATTAGTTAGTGTGTGTCAAGTCATGATTCTTGGATTTGCTTGGTTCTGCAAGTTTAACTAAAATCATGGATAGGTAGTTACACTGAAAATTTTGTATTTCAGAGTTTGAACAATTGCTTTGTACTTTAACTTATGATTTATTTCTCTCCAAAAATGATACATTTGTTTTACAATGTCATAAATTTTATACTTTTGTAGGTAACTTTTAAGAGTTTATAGAAAAAAGAACAACAATTCATAAAATAGATTATACAACACAGGACAATAATATTATCAGAACATACAAAATTTTCCCCTTCTAATAGAACATTGTCCTAATTTAAACATAAATATATATTGGTACCAACAAGAGATTGCTAGTATAAAATTAACTTAAAAAAATTAAAATTTTACGTACATATATCTATTACGAATACGAACAAGATAAAAAAAAATTGACTTTAACATTTGAATGTCAACAGTTAAAACTCAAGTAAATTAATAAATTTGCAATATTTTATAATACAAAAAATTATAATATTTCAACTCTTCTCACTAAATTAAGTTTGTGTAGTCCGTCAACGAGAAGATATTGAACGAAATGTATATATAGTTTATTACACAAGCGTCAATATATGAAATGTCAGCATGCATCTTTTCTTCTCGCCTCATCTATGTCTATATCGATCGATCTGATCTTGAATCAATCGGTGAAGAAAAATGTGCAAGTAAGCAACGGAATAAATAAATGCTTTTCACCATGGTTTGTATGTATGTATCTATCTATCGTCTCTCTATATATCTACTAAGTACCTAATGTAGCTATCTGTATCCATCTATCATTCTATCTGTCCATCTATCTATCTATCTATCCATCATCGCTCATGGCATTCATTCAACCTTTCCCTCAATTCAAAGTCTCAAAACGTCTCTCTCTCCATCTCTCTATCTCTACGCCTTGTGATGCACGCAAGCTCCCACTCCCTTTGCTACGTTGTCCCTCTCTTTCTTTGTAACCTTTCCTCTCTCTCTCTCTAACAAGTTTTCCTCAATTTATTATTGATGCTATAACTTTTGTAATTGTTGACATTGCTACTGCATAAGGTTCACTGGTTCATGATATATGCATCCGTTTTTATTGTTATTAAAATTTATGACATATTTATTATCGAAAATTTTAATCGATCGGATTGAATTTAAATAGTTTAGATTTAGCTATGAATGAAGATTTTTTGATAATTATTATTTTGATAATTTTAATAATAAATTTTTAAATAATTCAAAAAAATAGAAAGAAATTATAGATGTATTTTTGAACTTATAAATTAATTGTGTTTCAAATTTCATGTAATTTAAGTGTTATGTGATATTCCATTAAAGACCATCAATGGTCCGTATTAAGGATCTTTGATGGAATATCAATTGACATTTAAATTATATAAATTTTGGAATACAATCAATTTATAATTTAAAGGACATGCTTATAAATATTTTTTTTATTTTTAAGAATTATTTTTGAAATTATTTAAAATTTTGTTGTTAAGGTTTTCAAAAAATTCTCACATTTTAATTATAAGAGTTGTTTTTTTTTTCTATTTGTGTTAGCATTTCATACAAAGTTTTAACAAAATATCTTTGAAATAGAAAAAAAATTTCTAGGACACGTTGACTAGTCGAGCCATATTTCGGGACTAATAATTAATTTTGTGCGGAGGCATGAAAAAATTTTCAAATACTCCGTTGGTACATTTTAATATATGATAGCATGGTGCGTGATATATTGTTCTTACTTAGCACACACAAAGACAAATGTCACTGGGCTTCGTCTCGGAAAAAAAATAGTATTTATTAAAAAGCTAAAATTTAAAAAGAAAATAATTATTTAAACTAATTTATATTTAATAAATAGCTTTTTGAAACATTAAATTAATATGTGTATAATGATAATAATATATATTATTAATTATATGATTTTTCATATAGAGAAATACAAAAAAATAATTTTATTTGAAAATTAAATTGCATCTTAAATATGTCAAACACATCCTAAGAAAGATATTCAAAACACTTAAGCCTTTCCATAGATAGATATAAATGAGGAGAAAAAAATGAATGAAATAAATAGTAAAAATGATAATATGATATGTCTAAAAAAAAAAATTAGAGATTACACTCATAAACATTATGAATGCAATGTATATTACATTTTGGTTATCTCTTAATTCAATTTAATCTCCAATTAAAAACAACAAATCAATTAGAAAGGGAAGCAAAACCCTGCAAAGCACTGCTACAATCATGACATATATAAATCCAATCCAACAAAGATTGAGAGCTGGAGGAACTATGTACAGACAGCTACATAGGTGCCACCAGGGCATCACAATAATTGCATGCAATGATGTACATTTTACATACTCCAGTCTGGTCTTCATAATAATAATTTCTACATGACGAAGTATATGATCTCATAACATAACTGTGTTGGTCATTTTTCTGATTTTTGTCTGTGGCAAAGTTGTAATTAATCAATTTCATAAAAAGTATATATACAGCACCACTGTTCATTTCACATGTATATGCAAGATTTTTTTTTAAATGGAAGGAAATTGTAATAGGTTTAATTAATTTTAACAGTATCAATACATGAGGCATTTCTATGTGCTTTTTCAATAATTCAAATTTGATTAATTAATTTTAATATTAACATTTCCCATAAAATTAATTAAGATTTTTTTTATCTCATAAAAAATTAATTTATATTTTAACTTAGTTAAAAATAATGGACCAAGAGGCAACAGCAAAGGAAGGCTTAATTAAAGGCTGAGTACTTTGAGCCCAGGCTGGCATTTCCTCAGTTTCCTTTTTGGAATAGAAAAGAAACCTGGTATCATATCATTACATTACATCATATCATATCATATTATTACTTCCTCTCCTTCTCCCTTCTCTCTCTCTCTCTCTCTCTTAAACAATCTGCAAAAGGTGTCACTCATTTCTTTTCTTTTGCTTCATCAGTTAACCCACTCCAAGACTCCACCTCTCTCTCTCTCTCTCTCTTCTTTCTCTCTTCTTTCTCTCTGGTACAAGGCAAGCTGTACTATATAAAGGTGGCAGTGCTTCTTCATTCCTCTGCACTGCATATGTAACTCATATATCATCTCATTAGTTACATAACTTGCATTACATGATCTCTACCTTCCAAGTTCTAACGAATAGTGACTGTGAGTATAATAGTATATAGTGACTTCAATTTGGAGAATGGAGAGTAGGTCCTTGATGGAGAAGCAGGGCACGTGCAAAACCCTAATAAGTTTAATCAGTCTCTCTCTCTCTCTCTCTCCATCTAAGATCTATCTCTCTCTCTGTGTATTGCATGTGTTTCTGTTGTTATGGAGAGATTGGAGATGTGTTCGATTTCTCTTCATGCACGTGCTCCCCTTCCCCACCACGGCCTCCTCTCCTTTACATATGCTTCGCTCTTCTCCTTTCTCTGAGATTTGAGTATATATAATATGCTTATCTACTCTATGCATAATTGCATATGCAAGGTATGATTCAACAACTCTCTAGCTGTCTCTCTGTCATTAATCAGCAGCGTCATTTTTCTTTAATTTTCAGATGCAATTCAGCTTTGTAAAATGTTTATAATGATTAACATCAAGTATGATACATAGTTTAATTACCTTCGTCTAATTAATGCATCATTTTTTTTTTTTTTGCTGTGTCTAGCTATTGAGATGCAAGGCAACGCTACTTGTATGCTTTAAGATCATAAAATAATTTACTTTTCTTTTGCCAAGTGTTGAATTAATTTTTTCAATATATTTAATTGCCCTCTTCAGATCTTTATTATATTTCCGTGAATTAATGGAGATAAATTGCCTGCAAATATGTTGTTTAGAAGTTCTAATTAATCATTCATGAACATTTGAAATATTGTCAACATTTCATTCATACATTCTTTTCTTTTTTTCGATGAAAAGTCATTCATACATTCTGTTAGAAATGTTTTTGTTTTTACTTTTTACACAATGTCAACATGTTATAGATTCTTTTGCAGAGATGTGGTCACAGAAGAAATGCATATATATTTATATTTCGCAACTTCGATTGTAAAATTGACATCATCATGAAGCCTACAGAGAATCCTGCTGTCTCTGATTGGTGGGTCCCAGCTCACAACTGTAAATCAAACATATCCTTGTGTAGGCAGTTGTACTCTTGCACAGTCTGTCTGTGAAACTTAGTTACTTTATGCTTCTTCTGTGTACTTCTTTCTTTTGGCACACCGAACAATTAATTAAAGTTAATAAAGACGGTGTGATTTGTGCTGCCCATTAATTAATTAATTAATTGCATCCTTTTCAGTGTTTTGGTTGTGTTCACTTGTTATGATTCCATGTAGGATATAGGATATAGCTTGCCTATTTGTCTTGTCAAAAGTCATGAAGAAGAACAGAGAGGAGGATTCAGCATGCATTAAATGTGTTTGTAGCTAGCTTTTTATTTATATATATCTTACCTTTTTTGTGAAGTAAAGACAATACGTTAAATACCCAAATTGTACCCTTTCTGCCCTTATATTATTGTGATCTGTACATTAAATTTTAATAATGTTCAAAAAGCAATTCATTTGGTTATATCTTATTTGGACTACCTTAAAGTAATGAACGAGACCACATGAAAATGATTGTTTTGATAAACTTTGATAATTTGATAATGAATTTTGAAATGAGTTTGAGAGAAAAAATTTTAAAAAACGAATGAAAGTTCATAGATATTATTTTGAATTTTACAAATTGACTGTATTTTAAATTTTATTTAATTTAAATGTAATTTAATATTTTATTAGAAGCTATTAAATATATCTAGATATATTGTTGCAAACTTAATATAATATTAATGATTTTTAAGGAAGTATTAAATGTTATTTAAATTAAATAAAATTTGAAATATGATTAATTTATTAGTTTAAGAGTATATATTTGATAATTTTATTTGGAAGGTTATTATTCTAGTCAAATATAATATAAAATTTTTATTCTGCCCGAAACTTCTCTTTTTGGAAATGTATTACTTTTACTAGGAATATAATAGAAATAGACATTAATAAAAAAAAATTAGCTAATGTGAATTTACTTTCTTTATGTTAAGACAGATTGAAAGGAAAAAGTGCTTTGTATTGTATATTTCTTAAATTTATTTAAAATTATAGTTTCACTCCAATAGATATTATAATTGAAGTCTTTATCTATAATATAATTCAAATATAATTTATCAGATAATTAATTAATATTTATTATAGAATGACAATGATTTTGAACACTTTTCTCTCAATTTTCTCTTAATTTTTTGCAACGTGATTTTATGTATTGGAGATTGACTCCTGATATTTTTCACTGTACACATTTTTCTTTGGAGGTTATATCGTTCTTTAATACTATTTGGAAATCCAAATTGTCTTTTAAAATTAAAAATATTTTTGTGGTTTAGTTAAGAAGAATAAGGTTTAAATTAAAGAAAATTTAGTAACAAGTGGATGGACAGGTGAGATATTAACTGTTTCTTCTGTGGTTTATCAGGAACAACTAATCATTTTTTTGTTAGTTGTTTTTATATCTCATATATTTGGAATTGGTTAGTTTCTTTTAATGGTTTCACCTTGATACTTTAGATGATTTTTAGTTATTAAATGTTTCTGTTCCGCTAAAATAGTACAGGTTTATTTAGTTAATTAGGGGTGTATTTTTCTGGACCGTATGACTTGAACGTAATATCCTATGTTTTAGAGGAGGTATAGCCAAATCGTTAAAGTCCCTAGGAACAAAAAGAATTTCGTTAGCAAACATTTTGGTGTGAAGCTAAAAATGATGGTTTTCGTTTCAAACTCTCTCTCATTTTATGTGATGATGTTCAGGATTTGTCATAACAGGTCAATCTTTCTCTGAAGGTAGAGTGGCTCGAGATGGTACCGATGGTATCAGTATTTGGGTCTGGATCAGACATGGAAAACGCAATTGAAGAAGTCTGAAGATCTTTTTAGTTTTGTTAAATGTTGTTTTGTTTTGTTTTTTAGCTTATTCTAGGGTTTAGAATGTTATTTTGATTAGATGGGTGTTATGTTTCTTTATTTGTTTGCTTTTGGATTTGTAGTAATTAAAAATGTATGTGCTTGTGCCTGGTACCAGTTGTTTGATATCTGACATAACTCTTTCTTATTTTATAATAAAATCGGTGGGCTTTCCCCACTTTTTCAAAGAAAAAAATAAGTTCAAGAGTATACATATGTTTTTGTCAGAATAAATCATTGTCATATAATCCCCCACTAAAGTAATTAATTAATGTTAGTTATAGTCATGCATTAATTCTGTCAATTAATTCATTTTAGCAAAGGAGTGGAGTGGAGCAAAGAAATTAATGAAGTTACAAACATCAAGCTAGTTGAGATACAATTGTGTGACAATCCTATGTTTGTGCAGTGTGCAGTGTGCACTGCATCCGCAACTCTTACATGCAGTGACAAGGTATTTATATTGGTTTATTAACTAGGCTTGGTGTTTGTACAGTGTACACTGAAACTGTATAAATATGCTGATCCGAGAATAGTGTGTATGTTGACCTAATTGAGGAAGGAATTGATGATAGGTCAAGGAAAAAAAAATGAAACATTTAATATCCAGTTAACCACATGATCAAATTGATACCTGAAAATTTAGGAATCATAATTGGTCTGCGTTTATTTCAAAATTTAGATCAAGAATTTGGTTGAAGAATTTATCTTTTGTGAAAACTTGAAGCATGAAAGATTGAATCCAAATCTTTATTTAAAAAAAAATGCAAAAAACCAACATATAAGAATTGTTTAAAATAACTTCAAAAAAAGGACAATTAAAAGTGAACTGTTATATATACTTGATAATTTTATTATGAATATTATCAAATTATTGAATTTATTGGAAGTGAAATAAAATTTTGATGCAAGTTAGTTTCAGAGAGTAGTAAAGAAAGTTATTGAATGTACGAAAATTAATTTGTAGGACTAGAAGGGATTATGAAATTATATATCCGAGAAAAAGGTCTTTTAATTTTTATTTATTATTATGACTGTGTCAAAAAAAATTCAAAAATTACAAAAAAAAAATTCATTAAAAAAAATTCAAAAATTAAATCATTGATAAAAAAAAGTGCAGGGTGACTCTTAATTAAGAACTATCACCATTACAATTTCATTAATATTTATTGAATTGTTGTGCAAAATAGGGTTATAACAGGTGAATATAATGTACTCTTATTTTTCTAAGTAAAAACAAAAAAAATGTAATGTTTTTCAACGAGAGAGAGGAGAGGAAGAAAAGGAAAAAAAGGTAAAAATATGAAGGGGGTGGTGGTGAATAAAAAATCAAGAAATAATCTAAAGAAGAGAAAGAGTAAGAGTAGAGAGGATTGAGAGCACACGCAATATAATATAATGCGATTGACATACAAATAAGACGAGTGTTTGACGTGCGCGTGGGAATAAAATTAATATCATATCAATGCATGCATGATACATCATTTATTTATTTACATACATCTCTCTCTTGTTCTCTCTCTCCAGATCTCTCTCTCTCTCTATCTCCATCTATCTCTTTCTCTGTGTTGCATTGGAAACAGAGAAGAAGCAAAGGAGGAGAGCGAATCACGGGGGATGATGGATAGAGAGAGAGAGAGAGAGAAAGAGAGAGAGAGAGAGAGAGAGAGAGAGAGAGAGAGAGATATCTGATCTGATGGATGGATGGAAATGAAGAGACTTTGAATGAGAGAGAGAAGATAAGGAGATGATAGAATGTATATATAGCAAGGTGTAACAGTATAATATTAAGTGGTTAAATCTCTACTTTTTGCTATTTTTATGACAGAGGGTTTTAATTAATTAAACCTAATTAAAAGTTAGTTTAATATCAGTATTATTATTCAGTGGGATCAAATATTGTGTGTTGAAAATCATAGCATTATTATTCAGTGGGATCAAATATTGTGCTAGGTACTGTCAAAAAAAATATATATTGTACTAGGTATTAATATTAATGAAATGATAAAAAAAGAATTAAAATTTATAATTATGAGGATCATAATGGAGTAATTCTTACATATTTATGGGTTCAAATATGAATTTTCTAAAGAAAATATTTATATGGCATAAAAACTACCACAAAAATATGTGCAATTAGAAAAATGGAGGCATTGAATACATGTAGATCCTAATATCTAAAATTTACTCCTAATTGATGTTTTATATAGTACAACTACGATTATTTTAATGACATGTTGTTCATACTATAAAAAGTCTTTTTGAAATTACATATTTTAATTAGAAATTCTTACAACTACAAGTTTAAATTTTTTTATTTTGGGTAATTTTATTTAAGATATTACATGAATGCATCATAAAAAAAATATTTTATCTCTTAAAACACTTTCCTGGGGACAAAAAATATATAATGCCACATAACAACTCTTTTTAATTAGCTGAGGATTTATTATTTCTCAAACTAACTTCATTTATATGGTCCATTATTATGGGCCAATTTAATTCTTAAATTTGGGCCCAATAAGGTTTCTGAAAATAATGGAGCCTTTACTTTCTTTGAATTGATTTAATTTGTAGTTTGTTCTGAGTTGAGGAAAAAAAAATTGAATTTCTACTGTTTAGGCCTAATATGGTCTCTAGCAATTTGGGGCCTTCACTTTTTTTGAATATATTTTTTTTTCCGTTCTGGATTTCTCGTAAGTATAGAAAAGACGGATTTGTATTCTCTTCTCAGTAGCATGTTAGTTGTCCGATCGTGTTAAAATTCGTATAAATTAAATCTCAAAAAAAGTTCTTCCTATAATTCAATTAGTTTGCTTTTTTTTTTTAAAAAAAAGAAACATTTAGGGTTTTAGTTCCCAAATTTTTTTTAAACAAAAATCAATTTGATCCTTGAACTTTTAGAAATGAACTAAATTGATTCATTTACTTTCTGAATTCAAACTTTCTTTTCACTATGATTGCTAATATTATTAAATTAGAATATTGTAGCTCAGATCTGTGAATTCTAGATAACTTACTTAGGAATTAATTTATTTGAAAAAAGATTACAGTTTTCTTGTATGAGAAGAGACTACTACTTTGATAAAAATATTTGACATCATATATTTCCTTTCAAGTATCTAATTAAGAATTCATTAATTTATGTACCTATAAATCTGTAAAATTTAAGTTTTCTTGTAGGGGAAAAACCTTCAACTATAATTTTTTTTTTGATATAAGGATTCTCGTTAACCTCAACATTTATTTCTTTTCAAATATCTCATACGAAATTTAAACCTGTCACTATAAATTAATTATAAATTGATTGTACATTATCGTACACCGAGTTGTGGAATATAATTGATTTATGTACCTATCAACCTAGAATTAATTCACAATTGTATTATATTCCATGGGGAAAAATTGCTTCTACGCAACCATAATCAACCTGGATTATAAAAAGAATAAAAAGATGCGAGATTTTTGACTATACTTTTTTGCCCCAGAGATGAGAATCTTTTGAGATTATTAAATATAGCTGCACAATTCACTATGGGTTTCTTTGGCAAATCAAGGAGGAATAATATTAGAATAGAGTTATTTTAATTGTAAAAGTAGAATAAGGATAAAATAGTATATATTTTAATAGTTCAATTATTTAGAGAAGTGCAACTTTTGACAAAATATTAGTTAGGATAATAAAATCATAGAATATGAAACAATATTAGGGATCCATTAATCATAATAAACTTGACAATTTTGAAGAAAAAATAAATAGTTTATAGATATTTTGTTGAACTTATAAATTGATTGTATTTCTTATAAAATTTAAGTATAATTTGATATATCATCAAAAACTATTAGATTTGCACTGCTGCAAATTTTATGTAACTTTTATTTAAATTATATAAAATTTGAAATACAATCAATATACAAGTTCAAACATATATTTGTAAATATTTTCCTATTTTTTTTTTGAAAAAATCATTTGTTGTTGGATCACATACTTTTGTGCAATTTTAGATTTTCTTTTTTCAAGCGATAATGATATAAATATTAATGCATTTTGTTGTTAGGTCGCTAGCTCTTATGATAGCATGGTCGCTAATTAATCAGCTAATAGTGCTATTTAATACATTATTGCCTGGACATAATGTCACATAATTAAAGTGCCAAAGTTCCTGTATATATCATAAATTCATCACTGGGACCTAATTATAATTGCTTCAAATCAAAATGTACCAATAAATCATATATTACATGCTATATATTACGCTCACAAGTTGCTGCAGTTGATGTGCACAGATTTACTAATTACACCTTTTCAAATAGTACAAAGTACAAGTAGTATAATTAGTGAAGTTTTGTTTAATTCTGATGCTTAAATATGCTTGAGAACGTAATGAAAAACAAGGAAAAAAATGCTCTTAATTTAATACATTACTGTTGGTTTTTTAACCTGGTGCTAAATAAGACTATGAAGTACCAGTACCAGTACAACCTATGCTAATAGTGCTGTTTAATAAGACTACAAAGTACCAATACCAGTACAACCTAGTGCTAATAGTGCTGTTTAATACATTATTGCCTGGACATAATGTTACATCAAGGTTGCAAAGGTCTTGTTTAATTCTTATAGCATGTAATTAATAATAAAAAAGAAACCAACTAGGCAACTAATTATTACAAATGTTGCTCTAACAACTTTTCAAACAGTTCAAGGTCCCATGCGTAGGAAAAAGAGGTTCAATATCCATCAGATCGAATTTGATTTGATGGACAATTTTAAATGTGGAATCATTAAATTTGATACTTCGCACAATTATTAAAGTATTTGAAATAAATTTCAACATTAATTTTAATGTCATGAAATGATTATTTTATCCGTCAAATCAAATTCAGTCCAAATGACCATTAGACCTCCCCAACTCCCTATGCTTTTCTTTGCAAGCAATGAGTTCCTCCTTCATAATTTGTATTTTTTTTAAGAAAATAAGACCAAACCCCTAACTTTTATTATTATTATTTTTTGAAAATTAAGGGGTCACCCATAAAAATAAATAGAAAAAAAATGTTTGAGAGATATCAAAATCGATATCAATTTTATTATTCATATTACGTGAGTTATTAATCATATTAACTATTTTATTTATGTAACTTATTTTTTTATAGTATTTTTATTATTCAATTCAAATATCACTAATATGAATAATAACTCACTTAAGTTAAATAATAAAAATACTGTATAAATAAGTTACATAATAAAATCGTTAATATGAATAACCAACCACTTATTCAATCTGAATAACAAAGTTGGTATCGATTTTGATACCTATATATCAGCTCCCAAAAAAATATTTGAAAACTTTTCAATTCAGATTTATCATTATCTGATCTTAAACCGTACAATTAACAAACAGTATCAAATTTGATGAACAACCTATATAAATTAAGCTACAAAATAGTATACTCCATATCTTAATTAATGTTCCAAATCATTTTGGGTCTAAATTGAAGTGAGCATAGCGATGTTTGTAAAGAAAGCACTTTTAAGTTTAGAATCCAATCATGAAGGATATATTTATAAGATAATGAGATGCCAATTGGGGATGGCGATTGGGATGGGGAATTAAAATCCATTGAAAAAAAGGAAATGCTAACTAATTGCTACCCCTCCATTTCCTTTTCTCCGGAGATCTCTGTTGTTAATTTAATTTGTGTAGACCATATATATTTCTTTGTTGGTGGATAATTTTATGACTGCACTGGTGTGTAATATCCTATAATAATAATTTCAATATATGATTAATTGTTATACAACCCTGATTCAATCAGAAAAGCTAACTCGATCAGGAGCAATTTTATTACTATTTCTTAATCTAAATTTATCAAGAACAACCCAAGAGTGACTTTAATGCAAACGATCACAATAAAAAAGAATCTGAATAATTTTTTTATAAATAAGGATTGTCATTAATCCTTATTTATAAAAATCATCCGAATTTTAATATGAATTATCCAATAATTCATGAACTAAAATAGTCACTTTTTTCAAACAATAAATATCAGCACCAATATAAATCCTTGTTTAAAAAAAAAAATAGCCACCTTGAAGAAACTGGCAATCTTCCAATTCTTCATGAACTGGAGACATATAAATAGATCAGAAAGTAGCAACCGATCGATCCAAGTATTAATTAAAACCGGATCATGTGAAATTGTGAGTGGATGCATGGCACGTGTAAACCTAGCTGCACTCTCTTTTATTTTATCTTATTTTGTGTGTTTCTTTCTTTTTCTTTAATAGAAATAATAAATAAATGAAATCCCATAACTAGACAGCTTTAATCTCTCTCTCCCATCATATTTGGTCTCCTCCTTTCAAACTCCTCTTTTGGGGCCTCCTCTTATCATCTCTCTCTCTCTCTCTCTCTCTCCTGATCTCTTCAAAACCATCTCTCTCTCTCTCTCTCTGGGTTGGTTATACTTGAAGGATCATAGCTATATGATCAGAAATGGAGGTGGATTATCGCGAGGTAAGCACTGATTAATATATTATTCTTCTCTAATATCACATGATATCATATGTACTCATTTTCTTTTGAATTCCTTCTGTTTTCTTGGTTAGAACTTAGAAAGATTTCAACTTTTCTACTGAGTTTTTTTTTTCCTTTTTCTTTACAACAACAAAGGTGGCACTTCTTTGTATATGTATACTTCTTTGTATAATACCGATTAAGTATAACTGTATTTGTTGTTTTGGGATGTATATGTGATGATAGGAATATATCAGAAATTCAAGAGGGATACAACTCTTTACATGTAGATGGCTACCAATCTCCTCTTCTCCAAAGGCTCTCATCTTCCTCTGCCATGGTACCTTCTCTCTTTTTTTTTCAAAAAGAAAAAAAATAAGAGTTTTTGTTAATTCCGATATTTATTTATTTTAAAATATATTTTGTGAAATTTGAACCTGAGTTATCACCATCTGTACTAGGTCATGGTACCTTCTTAATTTCATTGATTCATGAAATAATTAACTTAATATGTTTATCCTTTTAATTAATTATTGTTGTTTTTATGAATTAGTTTTATGAATTTTCTGATAAGTTATTTTTGCAAGGTTGATTAATTGATTATATAATTTATATTACAGGGTATGGGATGGAATGTAGCGACTTTATGAGAGGTTAGAATTTAATTAATTAGCCTATTAAATTGAAATATTATTTTCCTTCCTTTATTTAGTTTTTTGTTTCTTTTCACACTTAATTAATTTGCACAATTCCACACTATTTTTTTTTTGTTAAGGAACTGATCAAATGATATTAAAAGCAAATTAAAATATTAAAGATGCCACAAGAACTCATTTCTGTTGGTAGTAAAAAACGGAACTAAAATGGAAAAATTATTCAAAAGCTAAATTTATCTTCGTTTTTTTAATTTAGAGTATCTATTGAGAGCTAATCTGTACCTAAAGATGTTTTTATCTTTATTTTTACTTTTGCTAAATTCTCCAAAACATTGTAACATAGTGGTTACAATTATTTAATCGTAACGTGTTAATTACATGACATAAAAATCTCTAGATAACTTTGTTGATATTTTAGTAAATAAATTGTTCCTTTTTTGAAAAAAGTAGACGTATACTCCACCAGCTACCAAACCCTTATATTAAAATAACATATTATGAAAATCCATAGTTATAGAAACTAGGATTATCACCTGCGTTTTGCTGCGGAATAATGTTGCTTAATTAGGATATTAATGGTTATGTGGTTTTTATTGGACGAGTATATTTGACATTAAGAATTTAATTATTTAAACGAAGATAAATTATAATTATAATATTATTTTATATTTTTTAATTAGATTTCATTCATCATCAACTATTATAAAATTAAAATATAATCATGAATAATAAGATGCGAGATCTTGATTCATTTTTTTAAAGTTAGATCCTCTTAATTTTTGTAAAAATTAACTTTTTTATTTTACAGACCTACACATTAAATTATTACGAAAAGAGATAAATTTGGCTCTACATATTAATAATCAAACATTTGTTGTTAAAAAAATTAAGTAAACATTAGTTCTTGGATCAAAATCAATACATTAGTTATGGCTCATTAATAAATAAGAAATTTTACTGATGTGACATATTTTAAAACGCTTGAAATAATGTAGCATGATGTGCATAAGGTTGTCCCACAAATTGGCAATAAAATTTCTCTGATCGATTGTAAAAAATTCTCTTAGAAAAATTGAATTCCTTTCTGGATTGGAACATTTTGGGGGTCAAGCAATTATATTATAGTTGTATAATTTACATGAAAAAAATTGCTTATTAATTGTTCACTGTCTCAGCTAATTAAGCTTAATTAAAGTACCATATATAACGATGAATTCCTGCTTATTGTATCTAAGCATGAAAATAATCGAAATTAATCGTGATGGTAATTATGTCGCTAAACAAAAAAAAAATACGCTTTCTTAAATTATATTGCTAAACAAAAAAAAATGTAAAACTATATTTCAACTTCAAAATAAATATTGAACTAAATAACATAACTCTCTTAAATATTTTTCCCATATCTATATATCCAACACCCTTGTTCCCCATGCGCTAATTAATTAATTAATTAATTAATTTCCATCACACTAATATACATATCATTGATGGTAATGATAGTTATTAGCAAAAAGCAACATTTGTCAACTACCTCCATTAATTAGTCCAAGAGGTGGGGCCAATTCAAAGCTCTCAAAAAGGTAAGGTTAATTAGTTAATTAAATGAAAATATGAAAGGTGTTTTATCATTCAATATGGCAGTTAGCTTAACACACCAAATTTTAATACCTTATAATTAAAAACAAACATATATTTTTTTTAAATATATATATTTAACTACCCATCCAATCTGTCGCTTTGACTCTTAATTAATTTTGTTTCCCTAACTCAATTCGTTGGTTAGCTAGGAAGTAGGAACCAATTTTGATTTGTTTGAACCCTAATTATAGAATTATTTATGTTGTACAATTAATCAATATTGGTGAAATCATGTAGTCTAGTAATAGCTATATATTCATGATGCTAGATCTTAATTAGCTAGGTGCAAATATAACATATACAATATTTATTTGAATGGTGTATTTTTTTCTTTATTATTGGATATTATTGTCTTATTGATGTATGATCTTTTCATGATGGAGAAAATAGTGAACTGAGTAAAGAATTATTTCATAAAATAATATTAAAAATTTTAAAAAAGGAAAATTTCTGGGCTTAATTAATTGTCTATTTATCAAACTTCCTTGCTTTGAAATTTTCAACTCTATCACTACATAATTATATATAATAGTTTTGTCAAGTGGGGCATATTCCTTTCTCCATTCAAATTTTTTTTCTCATGTTTGTTATCTGATCCTTCTATACAAATAAGATAAGAACAAAGTAAGGTGAGTTTGGTCACCAGAAAATTGTAAAATATCACCTAAGTCTCAAGTTGCTCTCAATCAATTAATTTTGAGACTTTTTTAAATGCACAAGTTTCTTCTAATATATATCTTGAAGGATTTATCTCTCTTTTTTGTTAAACACACATAACTAATAAAAAAGATTCACTAATATACGTACAAATTACTTATTTTCAGAACTCTTTAAATGAATAAATGAACTAAATAAATTTTGAATTATTTACAAATGTATGAATTAATGTCAAATTATACCTCAGATATTTCTTAGGTATTTTTCTGTAGTTTAATTTTGTTGAAAGGTATATATGGAAGGGACAAAAGGGATGATTAATCATTCCATGTTTTTGTTGCCAAGTCCAATTTTGTGATGTGCTTGTCATATATTTCCTTGTATCTTTCCCTTGTCATCATTTGACAATTGACACAAAAAAAACAATGCATGGAAACAAAGAAATACATACAGGTCAGCAACTAATGACCTAATGGGGTTTTTCCCAAGGGAAGTGGGTCCCACATAACCACTAGCCTAATGGGCCCCCTATTTGTATGGTTTCTCTGAAGAAGATAGAGCTTAACTAGTCAAGGTGGGTCCCACATGCAATCTGATCCTGGTTGGTTGTTGGCTAGTGAGAAAGCATTTAATATTTGGGCATCTCATTTACTCATGTAGTCACCATAATTAAATATTTCCTCATTTCTAATGTATTTTTTCTTACCATGGCAACGAAATATTTTATTATGTATTCTATCAATGTCCTGACTGATGGTTTCCTTCTCCCAAAATTGGTATTTCTAAGACCTATTTTTCACAAGAATGATGCAGCAATTGCAAAAAAAAGAAAAAAAATAATTACTCTTATTTGGAAACTTGAATTTTTCCTTTTGGTTTGTGACATCACAAATTTGAATTTTTTTTGAATAAAAAATCAAAGAAGAGAGGGTAATAATAATGGGAGCAAGGTCTATTTTTTCTTCTAAGAAAAAATAAACAACATATATTTGTTAGTTAACACCTTTTGGGAGGGTAAAAATAATTTAGGGATGTGCTTAAATTATGCTTTTTATCATTCTTAGTACTTTAGAATCACATGATCAGGATCTGACGGTCGAGATTTATTGTGGTGGCAGCGTGCGGGATAACACTCGCGACTGCA
This sequence comes from x Bolboschoenoplectus mariqueter, assembly GCA_037678475.1. Lineage (NCBI taxonomy): Eukaryota > Viridiplantae > Streptophyta > Magnoliopsida > Poales > Cyperaceae > x Bolboschoenoplectus > x Bolboschoenoplectus mariqueter. The sequence continues at coordinate 2,570,154 of CM075271.1, forward strand.
GGGTACGGCGTGTATGGCATAGATTATGAGGGTCATGGTAGATCCACGGGAGCCCGGTGCTACATCAGGAAATTCGATAATATCGTGGCCGATTGCGACCGATTTTTCAAATCAATTTGTGGTAATTTGTACAACACAGTATTCAATTTTTTTTTTCCTTTTTGAAGATCAATTTCCTGGTGAATTTGACTTATTAATTCAAGCAATTAATGAATTATTAACTAAACATATATAAATGACAAAAGAACAATAAAATACTTTGTTCATTGCTATATGTAAATAGCTCATTAGTCCTTGAAATTTGATAAATTTAAAATTATAAGTTGAAAGTTTAACTATGTGATACAGATAAGGAGGAGAACAGAAGAAAGAGCCGGTTTCTGTACGGAGAGTCGATGGGTGGCGCAGTGACGCTGCTTCTCCACAGAAGGGACCCCACTTTCTGGGATGGTGCTGTTCTTGTGGCCCCCATGTGTAAGGTACATAAACATATGTAGTGAGGTTAATATAACTACATATTAATTAATGGATACTTTATTATGCACAAAATGTACCAGTAAAAGTATCTCATAATAACACTAAGATATCTATCATACAGACGCTGTATTGGTTTAAATTTGGGTTCATATATTTCTAGAAGCAAAAGAAATTGAGTTCTCCAGAAAGAGTGCTCAAATTGTCAATCGACACTGCTTGTAAACGGTGCTATCAATCATATTGAAAGACAAAAAAATAAATAAAAAGGTTTTGGTGTAATTAAAAGACTTGCATAAATAAATAACAGCTATCTACTTTTGTTTGCATTTATTTGGTTTGTTATAATATACCTGTACCAGCATATCTGTAATTACTGGCTTGACTTTCTGATTTCTTTTTTGGTTTCTTCTGAAATTCTGGCACAACAGATATCAGAGAAAGTGAAGCCACATCCAGTGGTTATTACGTTGCTGACACAAGTAGAAGAAATTATACCAAAATGGAAGATCGTTCCAACAAAGGATGTGATTGATTCAGCCTTTAAAGATCCCATTAAACGCGAAAAGGTCGCTGTTATTTTTTCATATTTTCTTTTGCACTGCTATCTATATAACCATATACTGTTGTGGTCAACTTTTGGGTTTCTTTAATTTTCTTTTCTATTTTTTTGTTGTGTTTTTTTTTATTAACACTGATATTATATATTATATAGTAGGTATATATAATCACAGTAAAATAAAAAATATTCCTGCAGCTAGGGAAAAAATATGCATATTGTTTATGAAACCATTCTGTTGAATGATGTTTTATTAAATATTGAATAATAGATTTTGTAGCTAATTTATATATAATTCTTTTTGTAATTATTTGCCAGATAAGAAGAAACAAATTGATATACCAAGACAAGCCGAGACTAAAGACTGCGCTCGAACTGCTTCGGACAAGCATGGACTTGGAAGATAGATTATCAGAGGTATAGCATTTTCTATGTTTTTTTTATTTGTTAATGTTCATTTTTTTTTTGTTTATCAGTTTGTTCCTTCAAAAAATTTTGATTAATTTTATTATATGTCTGAATGCATCCTCTTCTGATATGAATTTGATCCAACTTTTGCTAGAACCATAGTAAACAAACAGAGAAATAATCAAATCAAGCTGTTTATTATAATAATGGTTTTTGCAAGGGCATTATAGGAAGACTACTGATTCTTGATCTGGCAAAAAAAAAAAAAAAATTGATAGGTGAAGATGCCATTCTTTGTATTACACGGGGAGGCCGACACCGTAACCGACCCAGAAGTGAGTCGTGCATTGTACGAGCGAGCAAGCAGCTCTGATAAGACCATAAAGCTGTACCCTGGTATGTGGCACGGGCTAACAGCCGGCGAGACTGATGACAATGTAGAAGCTGTTTTTTCTGACATTGTTGCTTGGCTCAACCACAGGAGCTTCAACTGGGCCACCGACCGAGCCCGGGAGATTGTGGTTGAATCTCCGGATGGTGAGCCTATTAGTCCGGCATCTGATAAAAGGCATCAGAAGCGGTTTCTTTGTGGGTTGAAGGGTAAGACACAGCATCACTCGGCAATGTGAGCAGGTTGGCTTTTACTGATGTATTATAATAATATATGGTAGGGTCATGTTGTCAAACACCTTCCATGAAAAATAATAATAATAGGTGGTATAGAAATACAAACATAATGTAATGAGTCCAGATTAGAAATTAAGGGCTCATTGATCATGACAAATTCATAACTGGTAGTGATAATTTGTATACAACCTTTTTGTTACAATTTGGTTGAGTGGGTTTGGAGATTTGCAATTGAATAAATCAATGATAGGAAATGCTCCTGGGTATAAGCCATTGCCAAAAGATAACCTTGGGCTTGGTAATGTGGATTACAAGTTCAGAACTTGAAAGTTAAAAAAAAGAGGGGAGAATATCCAGTTTATATTGGGCTAATTATGGGCTAGATCAAGGGCTTGGTAATGTGGATTCATGAAGTCTCTTTTCCATTATTGATCTTGGAACAATAAAGCAAGCAAAATGGCTAACCTCCAATCATTATCCAGCTTTGCATTGAGAAATGGATTCCATAACAGGATCATAATAGAATTTATTATGGGCCTAAAATGTCGGCCTATTATTTTTATGCCAATGTTACATAAATTTTAAATATCAGCATGTAAATAAAACATGTTTATTTAGCTTTTAGCTTCAGAGAAACATTTTTTAAACTCATGAAAATGAAACTAACGACAATACAAACTAGTGGAGGATGCAGAAATCCACATTTGGCTACAGATACAGCATGACACACTAGGGAAAATAGAGCTACAAGAACCCTAAAAAAAAAGAAAATTAAAAATTGAAAATAAAAAAAAACAAATGCCAACTAACAAGGTGGTATTGTTCTGAACATTATACCGTCCCTGTTGTCACAGTCTCAACATGGTCGCCGAAAATGCGTTTGCGGAAGTCGGTGACCATCAAAGGAAGACCTTCACGGAGGGAGATCTTGGGTTCCCAACCGAGAAGCTCCTTGGCACGTGTGATGTCGGGCTTTCTCTTGTGCGGGTCGTCCTCTGTGTTGGGTCTGAACTCGATCTTCGCTTGTGGATCAATCGTGTCCTGGACCACCTTTGCGAGTTCCAACATTGTGAACTCTCCAGGGTTGCCCAGGTTGAATGGGCCCACATGGTCGCCTTCCATTAGCCGCATCAATCCCTCCACCTGGTACAAATTTGTGCAGAACGGTTGATTTGGAAATCAGGCGAAGATGTTCGGTACTTAATAGATGTATTGAGACAATTATTGAGCTGATTCCGAACATGCTGATTTTTCAGGGAATAAATTTTGAACCAGAATTATGCAAAAATGGATAAATTTGGATTCTTTTTTATATATAATAAAATTAAGAATATACTGTGGAGAGCTAGTGCGGAAACAAACCAGATCGGAGACGTATTGGAAGCTCCTGGTTTGTTGTCCATCACCATAAACTGTCATTGGTTCCTTCCTCAGCGTCTGAATCAGTAATTAAAGAAAGAAAAACAGTTAATTAGGAAATACCAGACACCTGCATTTGTAAATTTAGAAATCACAAATAAGCATGAAAAGGAATCATGGAAGAAAGAATAGACCTGAGCGACAAAGTTGCTGACGACACGTCCGTCATCGATGCACATTCGGGGTCCGTAGGTGTTGAAGATCCTTGCTATCCTCACCTGAAAATATGAGGCATTATTAAGTAAATTTATCAGACATTAATTACAGGTACACACGACAGATTACAAAGTAATTTAAAGACCTTGAGATTGTTCGAACAGTAAGTCTCAACAAAAATACCTCGAGGTTTGCACCACGGTGGTAGTCCATTGTCAATGTCTCAGCCGTGCGCTTTCCCTCATCATAGCAGCTCCTGACGCCTGTGATGCCATGTTTTTCGGTTAAATTTCAAATTTGATTTCGAATTCTGGAAATTACAGTGAGAGGAATTACTAAGAGAACATAACAACAGAGATATGTATGTACCTATGGGGTTGACGTTGCCCCAGTAGGTCTCGACCTGAGGGTGCTGAAGAGGATCACCGTACACCTCAGAGGTGCTCGTTAGCAGAAACCGGGCGCCGACTCTCTTTGCCAAACCCAGCATGTTCAGTGTCCCCACCACATTTGTCTTGTGTCATAGCCGTTAAGGATCTTGACAATTCTCTTTTTTGGAAAATGTTTGGGAGATACTATTATTGATACCATCATCGATACCGATTTTATTATACATGTAAAATAAATTATTATTCATATTAACAAATTTATTATACAACTTATTTGAGTATGCTCTTTTTTTTTTTACTTTTCACAATAAAATTAAAAGGAAATCACACAGAAGGGGAAAAAAATAAAATAAGAATATATTGACCTTCTTATATTTTCATAATAAACCTTCTCATGATACATGATACATGATAATGCATGTTGAAACAAACAGGTTGGTATATATACCATCTACCATGAGCCCTGTGGGCCCTGGTGGCAATTTTATGAATTAGGCAACTAATTTTTCTCAGCTCACATTGGATCATCTCCATTTTATTATTCCTCCAAGGAGGTAATCACAGAGCGGTTGTTTGTTGCTTTCTCTCTTTTGAGAGAGAATGTTACACTTTTTGCAATCGCTACGCAACGAAAGGAGATCAGGAACAGGTGTTACAGATCAGCACAACCAACCACTTGGGAAGTGCCTTTTTCCAAAGGATCACAGATTTATTTAAAAAAAAAAAGCTCTGCATTGATTTGATCACTATGCAATTAATCAATTATGCATGCAACATACATTCTTTTTAAATAAAAATAAAAAAAGCAAATATCAACTACAAATTGACATCCTTTTAATTCTTGTTGACTAGGATCAAGACCTTTCACTAATTAATCACTGGCTATCAATTTAGATGCAGCATGCACTCTATTTGAAATAATTATTAGTCAAAATGAAGGAAATGCATTTCAGAATCAAATTGAATACATGCATGCATTCACATTTTTGTTCTGAATTAATGCATGTGTATGAAAAATACTTTGAAAGTATGTGTTAAAAAAAAACAAACATGAATGCATGCATTTAAATAGTATTGAACAAGTTTGGCTTCTCTACCTTCAACTTAGACATACTAATTCACCACATAATTTAAATATATGCATTAATTCATCCAAAAATAATACCTCAATTAATGGATAAGTAAATACTATAGAAACATTAACTTTATTTCTTACATATATAGTTTTACTGTTTTACTTGTATCTAGGCAATATTTATTAATTTCATAGTGCATAAACATTATCTTTTTTTTTTTAAATAAAGATGGGGTCAAGCCATTTAGTGCACAAACATTACTATTTATTACTGTATCTGTATGATTATAAATTCCCAATAAAAACAATGGTCCGAGGAAATAAACGCTTTCTATATATTAAATTCTTAATAATTAGTCAGCCCACTAATAATAACTCCACATGGAAAGTAAATGCCACGTGGATATTTAAATAATGAAAAGGACCAATGTAATAAAAGCGCCAAATATTTTTTTGTAAAATGCAAAAAGATATTCTAATATAAAGTAAATAATAAATAAATGCCTAGTCCTAGATTATTATATTATAATAATAATAAATTTAATTAGCTCCTACAATCTGGCGTTGCACCCAAAAGAAGACTCTACAACAATGAGAAATTGCCAAGTTTTATTGCATGTAGCATGTCAAATTAATTAATATATATAGAATCAGCAAATGAGCAAAAATATAATAAAATTGGACCAAATTAAGAATTAATTAATTAGGAATATGTAAATTGAAACATATACCATGCATGATGAGAAGAAAAAAAAAAGAAGAAGAAAAAGGATATGATAGTCTTCACCGGGTTGTACTTGTAATGCACCGGCGATGCGGGGCAAGCGAGGTGGTAGATCTGATCCACCTCCAACAGGATCGGTTCGACCACGTCGTGCCTGATCAGTTCGAAGTTCGGGTTCCCCAAATGGTGAAGCAAATTGTCCTTCCTTCCGGTGAAGAAATTGTCGACCACGATCACGTGATCCCCCCGCTCGATCAATCGGTCGACCAGGTGGGACCCTACGAACCCGGCCCCGCCTGTCACCACGATCCTCATCCCTTTCTTCTTCAACCCCAGCGGCACCTTTCCGCCGACGAAGCCGCTTCTCGAGTGGTGCATGTACGATTCGGATCCGGATCCGGATTGGAATTGATGGTGAGACAGCGCGCCGGTACTGCCGCCGATAACTGCCAGGCGGGACCCATACGATGAGGAAGATTGATCAGGGGCCTCTAAGGGGCGCCAGAGGAGGAAGAAGAGAGAGGCTATGAGCACTCCAACTAGTACAAACGACAGGCGCTGCTCTGAGATGAGGTAGCGACCGATGCGGCTCAGCCACGTCAGCCTCTTAGCCGGTTTCGGCGAGTAGCTTAACGGGTCGGATTGCGACTCATGCCCGCCACGAAAGATCAGCTCCGAGGAGCCCATGGTGGGGTTGGTTGAGAAATTATGAGATTTTTGAAGGGGTTTTTTTTTGAGAAAAATGAGAAAGAGAGAGCTTCACAGTCACCTCAGGCGCGAGAGAGAGGAGGAGAGTTGCGGAGAGCGCCTATGAAGTATTTATTTGAAAAAATAGAGGAGGAAAAGGTAAAAGGGGTTTGGTATGGTGATCCGTCGGAGCACGATAGAGGTTGTGTAATGTTACAAAGACGTCCCTTTGAATATTTTTATTTGAATATGTAGCATTATACCCTGGTTGATAGACAGGGTATTTAAACGGGATCTCTAATTAATTAATTTTTGTTATTTGACGCTTTTAAAGTATATCTATAATCATAATGTTACATTGGTATACATTAAGATAAATTAAGTACAGTAAAACTAACTGGATGTGCTCAAATTTCCATCATTGGGGCAACAATTAACCAAATTATATATGTAAAACTTTTATAAAACTTAATTTTCATACATATTATATGCACACGATACTTTAGCAAATTTTATACCATCACCTAGCTAGTATAGCTGAATATTTATAATTTCACCCCTAACATCACAAGATTGTTTCCAAGGCACGTACAATAAAAATATATCAACGTAGGCACAATTATGTATATCTGGTGGGCTTATAAGCAAAGTAAATTGATTATATAAATAATTCTCAATGGCTGTCCGACGTGTCTCTAGCCGCCACGTGGACCTCAATTAAACTGATAAAATTTTTCATTAAATATTGACGACGTGATTGGCGCCATTGGTGCCAAACTCGGTACTCTTTTTATTGACTTCACATTTTCTGTATTAATACAAATATAATGAGTAAAATTTTATAGTTCAGCATAAATTTTAATGTTATTTGTTCTATTAAATCTATGTGTGAAGTATTTTAGAGGAACCGGACTCCTTTTTATTCCCCAGTATTTTTCAAATTAACTGATGTTGATCTCGCATGTTTTTTGCAATCAGTGTTGTAAAAAACGGTCATCAGGACTGGTTATTCTGTCGATTAGTCGAAATTGTCGATACATTATGATGTATAATATATTTGGAGTGTATTTTACAGTTATGAGTGATTAATCAGTTGCCAATATTGATTAGTCGGTCACAAAATCGATTAATTACGTGTCAAATCCGATTAATCGACCCATAATTTTTCAGACTGTATAGTGTTACTTCTTTGAGTTATATATTTTTTATTCATACTCCAATTTTTATTCATTGGACATTGATAAATATTTTAATTATTTTTTTAATTTGACTAAATGATTTGCACCATATTTGTTTCGTAAAATCATTCATAAGAAGAATTATTTTATTATTTTTTCTTAATTGAAAAATAGATTTCCAAAATCTTAAATTTTTGTAGATGTCTAAAGAGTGTTTTATTTTTCTTCAAAGTAATTAATTTTTTTACAGTATAAATGCTTCACAAATATAGAATGGCCATGTGAGAGTATTATTATATATCCTGTCAGATAAATTGATTTCCGAAATTGCCCCATATTGGCTCGTTATTTTGCGTTCCAACGCCCATCAAATCAAATTTTAATCTCACTGGTCAAAATTATTATTAGAACATTAAATATGATAATTCGCACGATTATTAAAGCGTGAGAGTAAAATTTTTGTATGAATTTTGATGCCATTAAATTGTTATTTTAGTCTAGTGAGCATCGGAACTCTCTCCATTTTTATTTTGTTACTGTTAAATATGAACGGTTGTAAATTGTATAAATTTTAATGTCTTTTGATGGACTATCAGATCTAAATCATTTAAATTTAAATGTTCATAAAAAATTATCTCTACGAACCAAGAGTAGATTAATTTTTTGCTGTTGTCAGATTTGATACCCTTCTTGCTAATTTGCATCAATTGACTCGTTATCACGGCGTTTGCACAGAGTTAGCCGATGTTTATTCTTCGAATATCATCGTCGCTTCTTCTCTGAGAAAAGAAGTTTACAACCTTCGGATCTTCCTCCTCCACGCGGCATTGCTCCGTCGGGCTTTCGCCCCATTGCGAGAAATTTCGTCACTGCTCTCTCTCTCATAGTCGTAGGAGTCTCGACCGTGTCTCAATCCCAGTGTTGTGGTTGATCTTATTCCAAAAAATTAAGAACACATTTGTCATCGTTGCCAAAAAGTTAGGTATCCTTCTTATTCCAAAAAAATTCAAAATTTACTTCAGTTGACCTGCCATGATTGATGCTGTTACTAATTTATCCTTAGCTGATTGGTTATGGTCACCTAGCTTGTCAGCCGGGTCATTTATCATATAATAACGATATCAATAATGATATCTGTGAACTTAAAACTGCATCCCAATTCCGGCCCAATAAACTTTTGTGTTAGCTAGTTTGATTGTTAATATAACTTAACCTTGAAGTTTGTATAGCAAGATTATAATAGACAAGACATGTTGCTCATTTATAATGATATAAATGAAGAATAGTATCCTGTTCATTTACAGCAGTGAAGAATAGTATTTTGAGAATATTATTGTTCATTTATAACACTGTTTATATTTTATATACAATTAGTTAATAATTATATTTCGTATATATATGATAGGAAATTAATCGTAAGTTCTTTATGGCGTAGCGGAGCATACTCCATCTGCGAGTGAGTCATCAATATTATATATATATATATAATGATTTGACTGCTTCTATCTCTTACCTTTCTCAAGTGAACACACAACCTTATTCAAACAAAAACATGTGCTTATGTTTGAATGAATGATTTTACCACCATAGCATTAATTTTAGTCGAGGAGAGAGAGTTAGCAATAATTATTAGATACCATTAAAGGAAATGAAATATCAACGCTGGTAGAATTAATTAATATTGCTTGAATTTTTCTGATGAATTAAGTGTTGATTATATAGCTACTGAAAAAAATGAAATAAGATTATTTCTTGGATTTATATATACTAAGGTTATTTCTCGAACTTCATATGAAAATTATTTTTATTGAAAAAATAAATTTTAAAATAAAAGAATTTATAACCATAAATTTACATATGATCAATAAACATAAAAAAATAATATTATATATAATAAAGAACAATACAATTAGTTGTAACAAAATTTGAATCTCTCCCTCTCTCATTTGGATGGCCTCTTTCTCTCTACAATTTTGAGTCGCTCTCTCGATCGAATCGCCTCTTCCATCCCTTGTTCGGGTTGGTCATCTTGTCGAGTCCGAAATGAGTCGAGACGATATCGTTCTCCCTCCCCTCGCACTGACAGTTGTACAAGGTGCCTTCTTCCCTCTCTCTCTTCACTTGTAGCGGCCATGGCATCCTAAAGTGCATAGTTATAGCTAATTCCAGTTGTGTACTTAATTATAGCTAACTTATGTAAAATTTCAGTTGTATATATAGGTACAGCAGCTAGCTACAGTCCCAATAGTTTCGAATTTAATTGTTGTCTTAGTTACAATAATTTATGTTAAAATTTGCACGAATTAATGTCTTTCTTTCAAAATTTATATGAATTAGTTGTAATTTCTGTCAATTTTGAAGTTAGGGACTTAGTAATCTCCCCCCTTTTCAAAAAGAGAGAAGTTCTTGGAATTTTGATTCCAGAACTGTTAAAAAGCTTCACCAATTTAAGTTAACCTTGTCTATATAGTTATTAGTCAATGTGTATTTGAGTTAGCCCCGTTATCTATACTCTATAGTAATTTCTGTCAATTTTTCAGTGCATTTTTTTCTTTCTGGATTTTTGTGACAGATTCTTAGTTTTCCCTGTTAATTCCAAATTACAAGAAAATGCTAAATTTTCAAACCAGTTTCTTTTACATGTTAATGCTTGTGCTTATTTTGATTTCTGTAGAAATTATATTCAGCGCCTAATTTGCTTATGGTCGAATTGAGTTTAAATTTAAACTAAATGTAGTATAGGTTTGCTTATGGTTGAATTAGGTCTAAATTTGGCTGAAATTAGTCTAACTTTGATGCAAGAATAATTCTAATTTTTGGTTTAGTTTGGATCTAAATTGATTCTGACTTCTTTCTCTTCTTGAACTCACAGTGAGATAGACAGGATGAGATGTCACGCGGAAGTTTACTGTGCTCAGAATCATCACTTTGGCAAAGATGTGATGCCTCTTTTTGTACTAAGGTCACCATACCAGTAGAATTAATGGAGCAGGTTCATTGGTTTTTATGTTATTTCTTGGATATGTTGTTTTTGATGTAAAACTGTTATCAATTAGAGATGCAAATGAAATTCAGATTTGCAATTTTTTGAAGTTCAGATTGTGCAATAAGTTTGCCTACTTAGTATTCAAGAAATTGTGGTTGGTACCATTGTATAAATGAATTGCATTTATGTTTTATTTATATGCAAATTTCAACTTTATTGTACTTTTATATGTAAAATGATATTGCTCTTGTTTGGTTTATTGACCTTTTGAGAAGAACATTTGCAAGTTTGATTTTGTGATTCTATGTAATTAATAGAAGTAACCAAGCATCTAATAAAAATTAACAAATCATCTTATCAATATCAGATGTGCTGAAATTTAAATATCTGCTCAAGTTCAATCTGGTGCATGACACTGTTAACTATTAACTGTGTTATTAGTTTATGCCTTTTTTTCTTTTTCAGTGTTACATCATGTCAAGAAACATTGGGTTAAATTCAGAGATTGAGAAAACAAAAATACTCCACAAACCATTATTTCTTCGAACATAGATATACATGAAGCATAGCTCTCACTAGAATAAAACTTATAGAAATCAATATACAATATCAAGAAAAAAAGAAACAATTCTTCCACATGTGATGACTCATACATTAGATTAGGCCTTGCAAGCTGTGACTCTACACACAAGCATCTAGCTTCATGCATGATTTGTGTGCTCCCATTCCAATTATGATGTTAATTCTTCAAAATTATTTCAAGGTCCAGCATTTGATTTAAGCTTCTTCAGCTTTGTCAGGCCATCTTCTCATTCATCTATACAAATCATTTCATGATATTAAACCAAAAATCAATAAAAAAAGACTAATAATCTAACACATTTTTTGAAATAAGTAATAAAGATCAAACACAGTAAAAGTACAGATGTTCCAGATCAGAGTTCCAATTACAATAGCCTCTTAGTCTCATTGCAGAATTACAGGGACTGGTTTGAAAAAAAAAATCCATTTTAACAAAAAATTCCATAAATGGTCTGAAAATCCAGCATGATTGGCTTGAAACTAACGATCTGTAACAAAAAAAATTGAGCCACTTTGTTTGGTACAAAAGAAGTGCTTGCAAAAGAAAATGGAATCAACAATTGTAAACTGGTATTGAGGCAGTAATTAAATACGATAACCGACAGAACTAATCAAACTAGCTCCCATACTTATACATCTGAAATTTTGCATCAAGTCCCCTTAATTTGTTGAATTAACAACAAGTAGCAGTACAATCCTCTCTCAACTAAAGTTAACAGGAATTGGTTACAACTGTGCAATTTCGACTGCCATGGATACTGTCGGTGCGAGAGGCAGGGAAAGAGGTACCTTTTTTCATCCGTCAGTGCGAAGGGGAAGGGAGGACGATATGGTCTCACGTCGGACTCGAGAAGAAGAACGAGATCGTCTCTTCTCGCCTAACCTCGAACTCGAGAGAGATCATGTTGTCTCATTGCGTGATCATCTCGACCGGAGAGAGTTTGAGAGAGCGGAAGCCAGAGCGAGGGATAAGAGGGAGGCTACTTGAGAGAGGGAGAGCCAATTCGAATCTTAACGGATACAACTTGTTTTTAAAATTTCCCGCCTCCGTTTTTTCATCCAACGACTTAATCTCTACACGAATCTTAAAGCGAATCGGACAGCTACGAAACTCGTAGCACAAATGGGGCCAACTACATGTAGCACCTAGCCAACTTGTCTTACTAATTGAGACATGCATATATAGTTATATATATAATATCTCTCTGATTGGAACTTTATACCGACGATAGTGCATGCATGGCTACATATAATATATATTAATTCAATGATAACCACAATGCATTAATAATTATGTATATATATACGGAGTTTTGCTAATGTGTTATTGATAGCTAATGATTCAAAATTTTAAGTTTTTATATTCGAGATTTTAATTTAAGTAGCTCAATAAATTCTTTATATCAAAATCTTATAGAACACCAAAATGTACCTTTTTAAAATTTTTTAACTATTTTTTTCGAATTTTCAAAAATGGTTTTATTTGGCTCAAAAATAGATAAAAATAAAAATTATTTGTGTGCCAATTAAGGTCAACTTTGAAAATTCGAAAAAAATAGTTAAAAAACTCTAAAAATGGTAAATTTTGGTAGTCTATAAGATTTTGATATGAAGAATTTATTGAACTACTTAAATCGAAATCTCGAATATGACTTAAAATTTGAATCGTTAGCATTTTGACGGAAACACTAATGATAATATATATATAGTAAAGCTAGCGTGAGCTTAAGCTCACCAAGCTCTTTAGTGAGCTTAACTCAAAAACCTACTAAATCGGCTCCAAACGATAAATTCGAGTTGCTTAATAAATTCTTTATATCAAAATCTTGTAAGAAACCGAAATTTTCCATTTTGGAGTTTTCTAATTATTTTTTTCGGATTTTTTAAGATTGTTCCAACATAATAATAATATAATAAATGTTTATATATTAGAATTGGTCATTTTGAAAAAAAATCTGAAATAAATACTTAAATAAAAATAGAAATTTTTTGTATTCTACAAGATTTTGATATAAAAAATTTATCGAGTAAATTAAATTTGTCATTTGAAATCGATTTGATAGTTTTTTGAGTTAAACTAACTAATTCCCTTGGTGAGCTTAAGCTCACCTTAGCTTTACTATATATATATATATAGAGAGAGAGAGAGAGAGTTTTTTGCTAATGTATTATCGTTAGCGTTTCGGCTGAAATGCTAATTATCCGAATTTTAAGTTTTCGTATTCAAATTTCGATTTAAGTAGCTCAATAAATTCTTCATATTAAAATTTTGTAAAACACCAAAATTTACTATTTTAGAATTTTTTAACTATTTTTTTTAATTTTCAAAAATGATTTTATTTGATTCAAAAATAGATAAAAATAAAAATTATTTGTGTGCCAATTAATGTCATTTTTGAAAATTCGAAAAAAATAGTTAAAAAACTCTAAAAATGATAAATTTTGGTATTCTATAAGATTTTGATATAAAAAATTTATTTAGCTACTTAAATTGAAATTTCGAACACAAAAAATTAAAATTCGAATCATTAACGTTTGACGGAAACGTCAATAATAACAAATCAGTTATATATATATATAACTGATGACATGGGTGGTCGCATATAGGGGGTCTAATAATTAATTAATAAAGATAAAGTCAGTAGTATATACGTGGCACAAGCTGCACCATGGTCTAAGTTATTTGATCCCATCAAGCTGCATGCTCACCATATATACTATATATAAATAAATTAAAATAAAATATAGAATAATTAATTAATAATTGATTAAGTAATTATCTTATTTAATATATTTTTGTATGTACGTTACTAGGTCGATTTTTTTATTTAAGAAAATGATTAATCAAAATTAATTTTGTAGGAACATTGAAAGTCAATTTCGAAATATAAGAATGACGTATTACAAAATTTCGGTCCTAAACTGTACCTATTGTCAGGATTTACATATTTTTTTAAAAAGAGACGGTGTTTAAATGAACGGCCTTATCCGGATCGGTGTTTAAATGACCGTCCTTTGTGGCGTTGTTCAACAGAAAACGATAAAAAGAGATTTGGTCACATCCATTTTTGTAATAATTAGAGTTTAAAATTTGGTCCAACATTATTAATAAATCTTATTGGTACTATTAAAATTTAATTAATCATCACTCAAATTATACTAACCATGACAATACCCAACATTTAACTAATAATTTATTATATATAAATTAGATATGTATGAGGTTAACTTCTTAATTAAGTATATGTCATTATACTGTTTTTTTTTATTTAGTCAAATGTAAACCTATATATAAACTTAAAAATGTGAACAATATCAAATTTATTAAGTCTGAATTAAGTAGAATCTCTTTTAGATATGACCTGAAATTTAATGAGCTATATAATCCTATAGTAAGTAGAAATATATAATCTTTTAATGACCGGAACTTGAAATTTTTATTAATAAAAAATATAAAGTCACAAAAATAACCATATAAATAAAAAAATTATAAAACTTTCAAGGTCATCGGCGAATAATTTTCACTAAATTAAATTTTTTTTAACTTAGGACCATCTTTTTTTAATTCATATTTTAATTTAGTAGAAATTATTGCTGAAGACATTGAAAATTTATTCGCCATGGTCTTAAGTTTATTTTAATTATAAGATAGTCCAATTAGGCAATTTTTAAATAACTAACAATTTTTACTATATAATGATTATAACAAAATCATGGTAAAAATATTAAGATTTTGAACTACAAAAGATGTTTTATGATATCAAAGATCTTAACATTTTTTTCTCATTATTTCTGATTGAATATAGAAAAAGAATCAAAATCAATACAAAATTTTATTTAAATCATGCAAAATT
The DNA here is from genome assembly GCA_037678475.1 of x Bolboschoenoplectus mariqueter. Lineage (NCBI taxonomy): Eukaryota > Viridiplantae > Streptophyta > Magnoliopsida > Poales > Cyperaceae > x Bolboschoenoplectus > x Bolboschoenoplectus mariqueter. Next base: position 2,585,272 of record CM075271.1, read on the forward strand.
ATGTTTAATATTTTTTTACTGTTTGATATGTTATTTTCAGATTGCCAATGAATTATAGACTATTTTTTAAACATTAGACTTTATTTTTTATAATTATTTTTAATGTTGTGAAAATAATATTATGTTTTTTTTCCCGAAAATAACGTACTTTTATGATTATTAACGAATTTTGTAACATCATTTTTATTTTTGAAACTATTGAACTTTTTTATAACTAAAATATATTTAGAGTTGGCGAATATATACTTTTAGGATCTTTAATGAAAAATATGCATTAAATAAAAAACAATTTGCAAAACGTATTAACCGTCTAAATAGTGTGGACGCCAAATTTTTGGGCGTACTGTGTACGCTAAATGTTTTGGCGTCTGGTATGCCAAATCATTTTGTGGATTTGTCAGTTTCGTGATTTCCTTATTTATATGGTTAATTTTGTGATTTTATATTATTTTTGTGTTAAAATTTCGGCTATATGAGTAAAGCTAGCGTGCTCCGAGGAGAACGGAGTCTCTCAGTGCTTCTAACTCAAAAACCTATCAAATCGATTTCAAACGAAAAATCTAAGTTGCTCAATAAATTTTTCATATCAAAATCTTATATTTATACTGAAGTTTTTATTTTTAGGGTTTTCTAACTATTTATTTCGGATTTTTTAAAATGACATATTTTTATATACAAAAATTTATTATTTTATTATTATTATTAAAATCATTTTAAAAAATCAGAAATAAAGGTTGGACATTCTAACAATAAAATTTATGAATAATATTGGATCAAATTGCAAATTTCAGTTAATATAGAAATACATGCATCTTCTCTTTCAAACATGCAACTTGGCACTACAGAACAATACATGCATCTTCTCTTTCAAACATGTTCAACCAATTAAGGAAAAAAATAAAAAGAAAAAAAGAAGAAATTAAATCACAGCTAAGGATTTGGTCCTGGATGGCTGGCTGGCTATTATTTGTTCCCTTATCCGTACAAGTGGGGCTAGCTAGTTAATTAGCTATATATATATATATATATATATAACAAGCACATTGTTTTGGAAAAGAAATGATCAGAACCAGGTGCTGATTAATTCAAAACCTCTTGTATGTATCTAGTATACTCATAGTAATTTGATTGATCATGACCTTATATATATTGCTCCAGAGAAAATGAGGTGGATGGCACGAGTTACGAGTTAGGCATGCATGACTATATATATATATATATATATATTCATGGGAGTAAAACAAGAGTGAGATTAAGCTCACCAAGTTTTTTGATGAATTTAATTTAAAAAATAATTGAAACGGTTTCAAATGATAAATCCGAATAGCTCAATAAATTATTCATATCAAAATTTTCTATTTTTAGAGTTTTTTAACTACTTTTTTGGATTTTTAAAAATGATTCTAAAATAATAATAAAATAATGAATGTTTTTTCTATGAGAATATATTATTTTCAAAAAAATTTCAAAAAAATAGTTAGAAAATTCTAAAATAAAAAATTTCTGTATTGTATAAGAATTTGATATGAAGAATTTATTGAGCAATTTGGATTTGAAAATTTAAGTCGATTTGATAGATTTTTGAGTTAAACTAACTAAAAGGTTTGATAAGCTTAAGTTCACCCTAGCTTTAGTCCATTCATGGTATATAGATAGATATTGGCTTGTTAGCTAACTTCTATTTGAAGGAACTAAATAATCTCTGACATATATGAAGTTATTAATTATCACTAGAAAATTTGCACACTTCGTTGCGTCATGTAGAAAACTATTTAACCCAATTAATTGTAGATGCAATATTTTTATAAACAAAATTGATTTTGTAGAAGCTTCATCATATGATAATGACAAATTTTTTTTATCATTTAGAAACATTCTAACATATTAAATCAATTTAACAATAACAAAATGATCTATTAAATTTAAAATAATATACTACTAAAAGATTTATTATATTTCACAAAAATTCAGCTTAACATATATTCTCATTATCAACAAATATAATAAATCTAAAACTTAAAGTGAGTAAAGAGCTTTTTAAGATGATCTTGATTTTTAATATAAATTTTAAAAATAAACTAAAATCAAATGAAATAAAATTTAAATCCTTAATATAACTTCATTGAATAAATTTTTGAAGTCATCAAACATAAAAGTACCTCAAATAAATGAAATAAAATTTAAAATTAAAAGTTGAGAGGGAAAATGGTCAAAATTAAACTAAATCCAAATGAAATATCATTTCTGAAAACTTAACAGAACATTGAGATTAAACAAATGAAAGTAGGGCGTTGAAACAATAAATTTATCATTCTTATATAATGACCAATTAAAATTTTCACAACAATTCACAACTACATCATTCTCGACACTTTGTCTTTTCTCTTACCTTTTTCATCTAATAATGTCCTGCTTTTATGTACCAATACCGTTGACCAACAGTGATATATTATAGATTTTCTACATCTCTCAGTTAATGCAAAGAAGAAAAAATAAGAGTTATAATGGAGAAAAACTGAAGTAGGTTTGGAACATAATTTAAAATAATAAATTAGACAATAATTTTCGAACCACTCAATTTATATCAACTTGTCAATCAGAACACCGAATGATGAATAGCATAAAAAAATTGGGTTAGTATGCTAGAGGAAAAAACACAATTAAGCTGATTTAGATTTAGCAGAAAAAAATACATTTCAAGTTTAACTTATGATTACCTACTATATAACTGCTACTATTTTATAGTTCACATATATAATTCAAAATTCAACTATAGGAATAAAAAAAATGATATAAAAATCAAATCGGGCCATAAATCCAATTTATGTGCAAAGCACAAAAAATAAATCTAATTGATACAAAAAAATAAATAAATAGGTATGTCAACTTATTAAATTTGGTATGAAATTATTATAATTTTTTTTGTCAAATTAATTATACAATCCTAACCAATGAGAAAAAAAACACAGCATAATACATATATCGGTATGTGAGTAGAGAACAAAAAACAAAAGCATCGAATAAAGAAAAAAAAAGTCGAACCACCATTGCGCTTTACTATTGCTAAGTACTATAGCGCAATAATAATGCATTTGAGTTTTACCTTACTGTTATTATCAATAGGGAAACAAAATATAGTATATGAGTAGTTTTTAAGAAGTAGAAGGAAAAAATGGCATGAAGAAAAAAATTTCTAGAAAACAAAAGGGGATTAGAAGGAAAAGGGGAGAGGAAAAACAAAACAAAAGGGGAACAAAAGAAAAAGGGGAGGGAAAAAAATCATTGCGCGCTACTCTTATTAAGTACTATAGTGTAACAGTAGCGCATTTGAGCCTTTATATAATTATAGATGAGTATAAGCTCAAACAAAATTCATTAATAATATAACCTAACCTTGAAATTAAAGTATATACCTCAATTAGAAAATCAGTTTTTAATTTAGTAGTAAAAGTTTTATATAAAAGATCATACGTTTAAAATCCTAAATTCTAAATTTCGATAAAGAGTTATTTATGAAGATTTAGAAAAAAAAATTAATAGACAACAAAACTATTCGAAAAAAATAAATCTATAATGATATAAGTCCTCTAAAAAGAATATTATTCATCCACAATAATAAAGAATAGTGTTTTAAGAAAATTACTGCTCATCTACAGTTGTTATTACTATTTATATACAGCAGCGAAGAGTAGTGTTCAGAAAAAATTAGTATTTATATTATTATTTATCTACAATACTGTTTATATTTTGTATGTAATTAACTGATGATAAATTATTCATGATGCAGTAGAGCATGTTCTTTTGCTAGTTGATTATAATATATAATATTTCCTTGCCGTGGAAAAAAAATTCAATTGTGGTGGGCTGGTGGCCACGTGAGTAAATGAGATCCCCCAAATATCATATGCTTTTTCACACTACCCAATTGGGCTAGTGGTTTTGTGGGATCTACTGCCCTTGGTAAAAACCCCATTAGTCATTAGAAATTAGTTCCTGATGACACCTGTATTTCTTTGTTTCCATGCAACTCTTATGTGTCAATTGTCAATTGACAATGGAAAGAAGCTTACAAGGAACTATATGAAAAGCCCACCCAAATTCAAATTCTCGTGCAATAATGGCGATACATCATCCTATGAGCTCGAGAACTGTATTGTTATTTGTATTTTCCATATACATATTCTCTCTAGCAAATATTATACCACTGGGTGGTTCGGTTTCTTTCAACTTGAACTTCTCAGACCCCAGCACCGGACCTGACCAAAGTATAGAGTTTGAAGGCGATGCATACTACGATCCCAATCCCAATTCAATCAGCTTGACCGTGGATTCAAGCGATGCCAACACAGTTAAAAACGGTGCCGGAAGAGCAATGTACAAGCAGCCCGTGCTCCTTTGGGACGAACACGAGGTAGCGAACTTTACAACCCAATTCTCTTTTCGCATATCAAAAGCATCAGGTGTTGCTTCTCAAGGTGATGGCTTCACTTTTCTCCTTTGTCCGTTCACTTCTCAAGCACCTTCAATTATAAGTTACTACGGCGGGGGGCTTGGCCTTTTGGATTCCGGTAATACTACCATGATCAATGCTTCCACAAATCAGATTGTGGCAGTAGAATTCGACACCTACTTGAATCCTCGTGTAGATCCAAATACAACCGATTCAAATCCTTGCCACATTGGTATCGACATCAACTCGATCATTTCAACTACTTACGAGTTCATTGAAAATTGCAGTTTCATTAATCCAATGATGACTGCACAGATTGAATACAATAGTAAACTAAAACTTTTGAGTCTTCTCCTTTGGAGTGATGCAGACCCGATAACCAAATACAAACTCAATGCAACAGTTGATATTAGACATGTATTATCAAACACGTCTGCTGTTGGTTTCTCAGCCGCCACTGGAGACAATTTTGAGCTCCATCAGATCTTCTCTTGGTCTTTTGAATCAACCTTAGAGCAGAAGCCATCAAATGCTCCACAACCGTCAAATGCTCCACAACCATCAAGTGCTCCACAACCATTAAGTGCTTCACAATCACTAAATGCTCCGGCTATAGCAGGAGTAGTTGTGGGTGTAGTTATTGTGGTATCTTTAGCTGGAATCTTAATGTATTATCTTAGAAGAAATAGGTTAATCAAGAATATAGGAGAAAAGGATGAGGGCATTGATGACGAATCGATGGATCAAGAGTTTGAGAAAGGGAGAGGACCCAAGAGATTTCTCTATAGTGAACTGGTTAATGCAACAAATGGTTTTGCGGAGAACGAGAAGCTTGGAGAAGGGGGCTTTGGATCAGTATATAGAGGGATTTTAAAAGAAGAAAACATTCATGTTGCTGTTAAGAAAGTGTCAAAAGAGTCCAACCAAGGGAAGAAGGAGTACATATCAGAAGTCAAGATTATAAGCCAACTGAGACACCGAAATCTTGTTCAGTTAATTGGTTGGTGCCACAATCATGGAAATTTTTTGTTGATTTATGAACTGATGTGTAATGGTAGCCTTGACAAGCACCTCTATGGTAAAGAAAGTCTCCTGACTTGGCCAATTAGGCACAATATAGCACTAGAGTTAGGCTCTGCTCTTCTCTATCTCCACGAAGAGTGGGAACAATGCGTGGTGCATAGAGATATCAAGCCAAGCAACGTAATGTTAGATTCGTCATTCACCGCTAAGCTCGGTGACTTTGGCCTAGCTAGACTTATCGATCACAACAAAGACCTAGAAACGATGAATCTTGCTGGCACCAGGGGTTATATGGCACCAGAATGTGTCCTCGGTACGGCAAATGCCAGCACCCAATCTGATGTTTACAGCTTTGGAGTCGTGTTGTTGGAGATCACATGTGGAAGGAGGCCCATAATGCTTCAACAGGATCAAAAGAAGATGAGCTTGGTGGAATGGGTTTGGGATTTGTACGGGCAAAACACGCTCTTGGAAGCAGTCGATGGAAGGTTAGGTTGTGATTTTGTAAAAGAAGAAGCCGAGCGCTTGATGGTCGTTGGTTTATGGTGTGCACACCCTGAAAAATCCTTCCGACCATCGATTAAGCAGGCAATTAATGTTTTGCAGTTCGACGCTAGTTTACCTAATCTTCCTTCACAAATGCCAGTGCCGGTATATCATATTCCAGTGCATGTTAATATGCAATTATATACCTCTTCTATGGCTACTTCAAGTGGTGTAGCAGCAGCTTCCACCAAGTCAGCTCCTGTTGTATCTTTGGAATCTTCTTGCCTGCTTAAACATCAAGCCAATACAATGTAATAAATTTGCTGTCAAAATTTCCTTCCGTTATCCTTTTGTGCTGCTAATATATATATTTTTTTGAGATAAAAGATGAGGATTAAGTCAGTCGACTTTAAATGATCACCCACCCGCATTTTGAACCCGATACCTCCCACAAAAAAAGTATTATTTTTGTCACTAGTTTAAAAATTGGTTCTCCTTTTTTGTTGCCAATATTAATTGCACTGCTGCTAGGATTGTTGTTTCATGGATTGCATGCATTGTTTTTTTTTGTCTCCTTGTTTCCTAAATTTTGTTCAGTTATTTTGAATCTTAATCTATGGTTGTATGTAACTTTTTCTTCTCTATTTTTTGTTGGAATAGGTTTTTAGACAATTTTTTTTTGATATAAGAGCTTCCGTTTAAAATACATGATCTTTTCTACCGTTTAAAATGTTCTGTTAGAATAGGTTTTTAGACAATTTTTTTTTTGATATAAGAGCTTCCGTTTATCTTGATATTATTTTTAGACAAAGTCTAATGTTACCTTTTCTGTAACTTTTGTTTGTTTTGTGTACTGATCTGTATTTTTTCCTATCAAAGAGAGAAACTTAGTCACAGCGCAGAGTCCCTGAATTCAGTCAAAGAGAGAAACACAGCCACCAGAAAAGATGGGCCAGAAAATACTGACCCACCAGGAAGGATGGATGCGTTTGGATTGTCAAAAGAATAGTCCAAAAAATAATGCTATTTAAGTTAACATGTCAGAATATTGTCAGAAAAATGCAACTAAACTAGAGATTGTTAATTTTATTATATTGAAAATTGTTTAAATTTTGTTTGTTTGGATTATATAATTAGGAACACTATTTCTACAAAAAACGAATGTCCTTGCACCTCATAACCAAATTTATTCCATTACATAATCTAGCATGTCCCTTCAAAATTTGTTAAACGTAAATATGGGGCTTTTAATATATATTAAATAGAAATTACTTGTGCATGATTTGATTCATTGCTCAGTTAATTAGTACTCCCAGAAGAAGCTAACTTGTTAACAAAAGCCAATGCATTACTACACAAATGAGCAGCCTTCAAGACCCTATGCTTCACACCTCCAACTTGACCCCCCTTATAATTCATCAAGCCATCGATACACGTATTTGCATCGGTCAGTGCCGCACTAACCCACGTCTTGATATCGTTCATTTGCAACTCAAACTTACTCTTATCCAAATCTTTTAGCTCGGCTTCTGAGCTCTGCAATTGCACCGTGGCATCACGCATGCACTCGGTGCAATCTGTGTATGCTGGCGAACCCGTATGCTTTTCCGTGAGGTAGTTCGATATACGCCAGTATTCGGACAGTGCCACTGAAACTCCCACACGGGCCCACCCCCTCAGGCTGTCCTTTGATACGGAGTTTGAGAAAGGGCCGAGGCTGCGGGTGCAAAGGTTACGGTGTGGTGTAGAGTCACATGCCCTTTTGAGGTAAATATGGTGATTATTGGAGGTGTTTTTGGAATAAAATGAAGGAAAGGAGACCATGAGTAAGAAAGAGACTAGAAGGGCAGAGATGATGGTTGCCATGGGCTATATCTCACTACTATTACATATATTTCTACTACTAATATATATATATATATATATATTTATATTTCTTTTTGGAACAATGTTAGTAAATTCTTTGAGCAAATATATACAGTACCTGTGTGGTTATATATATAATATAGTAAAAAGAGGATGAAATGAAATGTGGGATCTTACATTAATAGGATCCTTCTATGTTTTGTCTAAGTCCATGCTCATACGTATCATGTATGCAACGAGTCAATATTTTCTTATCTTGAGTTTTGAAGTTCTATCTTCAACTCGCTATATATATATATATATATATAACACATGAATTATTATACATGTTTGGCGCCACAGAAGAACCATCGTCCTTGTACCGCTATAACAATGCATGTGTTTTGGCATGAAGGTGGTGATTATAATAAAGCAATAGAGGTGGTTTGAAATGAGAAAGTATTTGGAAGGCAAGCTTCTTGTGACTTGTAACAGTAAACACTGAATAAGTAAATAAATATGCCATGTGGATTGCACAATAAGTGTTGTTAGTGTAGCGAGTCATTCAAAGACTTATATAAATACTAAAATAATAATAAAATAATAAAATTTTGCATATAAGAATAGACAATTTTCAAAAATCTGAAAAAAATAATTAAAAAACTCTAAAAATAAAAAAAAATTTGGTATTCTACGAGATTTTGATATGAAAAATTTATTGAGCAATTTAGATTTGTCCTTTGAAATCGATTCGATAGATTTTGAATTAAAACATTGAAATGTCTGATGCTCTTAAAAACATACTAGATTTATTCCTAATATCTAAAGTAGAAGAACAAATTAAGAGACATACTAAACAAGGAATATTTGATGATTTCTGAAGTGACAATATTTTCCAAATTCTTCCTCTTCATGGAAAATAGAAAAATTCTTGAGCATCTGAAATTTAGTAGGATTCAAGGAGGCACATGGTGCTAGCTGATTAATGACAAAAAAATAGATCGGCTTTCCTTTTTTCTACACACTTGTTAACTTATTATTTAAGTCAAAATATGTTATAGACTCTCCTCAGATTAACATCTGTACAGATAATATAAGTACAATCAAGGAAAAAAGAGAAACCAAAAAAAAAAATGACTCACTCTTAGGTCCTTCTACAAGTTCTTCTCTTGAGACAAAAGCAATGTACAAAATTAACATCTATTTATATATATATGTTCGCTTTACAATCTTTAAAGAGGAATCCAAGCCTGTCAGCAAAATTAGATCTCAATTAACTTACAATTTACATTTGTATTGCTAATTAAATTGGTTGTAAAATTCTTTATAAGACAGATTTATCCCAAAAAGTGTTATTTGTTCTCTGGTTGTTATTTTAGGCACACATTTGATTTGACAAAGACAAAGTTAAGATATATGGTGATAGTGTAAGGGGAAAAAATTATAAAATATGAATCTAGTTGTAAGAATTAGTGATATCTTGCCTGTATTATGCCAGTATCTGTGCCGCAAAACATGGTATCATTAGCTGCTAAGAGACATGTTATCTTGCTCCCTGCTACCAATCTCCCAACCTTCTGTGGCTTCTCTCTCAACCATATCTGTTAACAATGAAAAAAGAAAACAAAAATTTGAAGATGAGTAAATAACTGGAAAAATAATAAATAACTTGACAGGACTTGTGTTTCAAACCAAGATTCAGCCATTTAATAAAAAAAGATGCATAAATTTGTAATTTTTTCACTAGAAATTTGGTCTTAGTTTTTTATCTTTTATGAAATGAAATATATGAAATGTGTTATTCATTAAAAAAGAAATACTGACCTGAATTACACTTGGATTTTTGTTGCAAGTTAAGTAGATAAAGTCTTCTACCACTGCCATTTCTTGTACCTCCCATCCCTTCGGCAGAGGCAGTATGATGTGGGGCCCCAACCTCTTTCTCCAATTCTGTAATTCTCACACAACAAAATAAATAAATTTCATCTCCTAATTCTTTATGAAAAGGGGCAATTTCACAGGTACCCACTCGACACATCAGAAATCATCTTTTCCTCCACAAAAAGTAGAATATATCATGTTCATGTTTGCACAAGATAGTTATAGGGAAATATAGGATATTCTCATGCATCATCATCATCACTGTTACTGTTATTATTATTTTCTGTGTTAGGTGGGGTATAATTGGGTGGAGTTAACAGAAGAATATCATACCTTAAAACTAGAACCTTGGACAGAATTACCAGCACAGTACATCCAATCTTTATAAACAACAATTGAATTTACGGGCTGCTTTCGTAATTTCCAGCTTCTGTCTGGTGCACGGATCTCAATGCTACTGTTTACTGTCGCATCTAACTCCTGAAAAGATAGTTTAAACTTAATTAAAAAGATGGACAACTTATAAGCCACTTCTTATTTTTTGTTTTTCAAGTTGAGCCTGAAACTCGGTAATTATGTTAAATAATGCCCTTCCATTCTTCAATTGTTCATAGATCTCTTTTTTCCCCCAACAATGAGAAGGTTCACCATACAATGGTTTCAATTTTTTTGACTAAAATTTGGTTAAAAACGTTAATATGGTGGTGTAAATAACATATGGAGCCCATGTTGCCACTACAGTTTATGCAGCTCGTTAGAAATAGAACTTCCACAAAAAAAGGGACTTGATCGTACAAGAGTTGCCAACTTAACAGACAGATTGAAAAGATTGAGAGCACAATGATGCTTAAAGTTTGTAACAATTTGCAGTGGTATTTACTGAAAACTTATCTGAACCCATAATGCTTTAATTTCTGATGAACTTGACAGGACGGGTTCATAAAATTGGAGATCAATTAAGCAATGCAGTTACAAATTGCAAATGCCAAAGGTGATAAGATTTTGAAGCCTAATATCAAAATTGAATAGAATAAAAGTGGAAGGATTTTCTAATTTACCCTAGAAAATTCCTAGATAGTTTGTCTTTATGAAAGATTTCCTAAGAAATTTGGATATAGTGGGTTCCTGAAACATGGAGGTCAGTTCTATAATTAACTCCAAAAATCCAAGTAACCAGGAACAAGTATTAGTACAAAAACAAAAAAGATTCTGACCTGGATACTGGAGTCAGTGCAACCTGTGTATATCTTGCCTTGAGAAGCAGCTACTGATTTTATATGCTTCTTTTTGCAAATTGTTTGGCTGCTTCTTGATGCATACAACATCTGCACAACATCCATTCACATTATGAAGTACAAATGCATAGTTAGAGAATAACACAACAGGATTGCAGAATATTCAAGACTATGAATTGAATTACAAGAAAGGAGATGAGAAGGAATAAATAAATCTGGAGAACATCCAAAAGAATGTATATGTAGAGAGTTCACTCCTTAGGGACAGATTTGGACTTACTTTTTTTCTAAATCCAGATGAAGTTTCTTAACCTAAATTTGTTCTTTCAAAGGATGAAAACAGTTCTTTCCAGTTTAACCCCAGTTTCAATAGTTGTTTGTTATTCTGTCTCTGCTAGTTGGTTTGAACTTTGGCCAATTTGTTGGGGAAAAAATGTTTATGCTTAATATGCAATAGTGATTGTTACCTTAAGATTTCTGATTCAAAGCTGGAAATAAAGTGCAACAATGAGAAAAAAAATAGAGAGAAGCTCTCAAAAGGTAAAGCAAAGAGAAAGTTTTGTGGAACTACTGATGTACAGGTTGATACTCTGTGTCCCTTTGACTAATTGGAAATAACAAGAGAATAAAAAGAAAAACATTGTTACCTTCAGATTTCTGCTTGCCATCATTATAAAAAAGTTCTCTCCAAAGGTTTCCAAATTTTGAATGGGCTCCTTCATTCGTATCACGTCTACACATTCTATTTTTCTTTGTACCATTCTCCATACCTATAAGCAGTCAAATGTTAACACAATACTTGCATTATAGCATCAAATAATGAGAGCAAGTAACATTAAAGTCCTTCAATTTTGTCTATTTAAAATTATTATTGGCTTTCAAAAGTATTTCTCAGTTTAGCTATTTTTGCATCAGAGATCATGAAAGTAGTAACTCTTTTAAAGAGAGAACAATTCTTTACGAAAAAGTACTATGTAACTATTGCATTAACAAGTAAGATTAATTAGTAAAAGTATCATAGTTTCACAATCATACCTGGATTGACTTGTCAGCAGATCCACTGAGCAGGTTATCGCCTGGTGCAAATGTACTGAAGCAAATAACAGCTTTTTTGTGCTCTTTGATTTCTTGTACCAGCATTGCTCTTTGACCCCTTATTTCCCATGCCTAAATTGAAAACAAATGATATTTTGCAATCATATGACATAAATAATCATAATTCAAAGCAGTACTGCAATCGTAAAACATATCATGACAAATTATTTCCAGACTGACCTTAATTGTACCATCAGCATAACCAGCATATAGCTGTCCTTTGAAAAAGGTAATTGCAGTGACAGCCCCATTACCACCTTGGCCTATTTCTAGTATTTGTGTATGTACACAGGATACACGCTGCATTTGACAGGTTTTAATCAACTAGTCAGAAATTTTATAAGATTGAAAACAAAATATATTGATTTGGTATGTGTCCCTGCAACCTCAAAAGATCACATATATGCCTGTCTGCAGGATGAGAAATATTTTGAAGAGTAACAAATTATTCCTCCATTCTCACTCGCTCCACTTCTTGTGTGGATAGAAACCATAAGGAACAAGATACAGCTTGGCTATCTTGAGGCTACAAACATTTCTCACCTTTGGATGGGAGATGTTTTAGATTTGCTAGGTGCACTCATCATATTTCTCATACTGTAGTATTATCATTATTTGCAAACTTATGCATGCTGTACTTGGCATGTTTGATAAGTATGGTTATGAAATTTTGAGATCTAATAAAAATTTATAGTGTTACTCCTACGAAACAGGCAATTTCATCCACAGATAGTTCCTAATTTGAGTTTTCGTGTTTTATGTCCTGTGACTCTTTTTTCTTTTGTAAGTTTAATTTCTTTTTAATAAAAATAGTTGTTATGTGAGTTTTCCCAACAACCTTCCAAAAAAAAAAATTATCTACAGATGACACAACAGTAACTTTCCAAAGAATACCAACATGAAGGGGAAAGGGCTGTGTGGATATCTTTTAAAGAAATCAGGAATTGATGGCAATATTAATATTAATAAGCACTCATCAATTTTTTGTAGGTGTTCAGGAGTATTACTCTTCTAATGGCAAATATAACACTTGAAAATGAACTGACCGGCTTAGTTGGGAATAAATAATCGGTGACTCGAAGCAACTCTTCAGCCATCCATGTCACGCCAGAAAGCCGCCGAAGTGATTCTCTCAACCCCTCTGAAAAACTCAGCAGCTTCTGTTTTCCTGTTTATTTGAAACTATTGTGTGTTTAGTCACAAGATCAAGGCTTTACATAATCTTTAAGATTAAATTAACCTACAATAATGAGCTAATTGTTGCTTTACCAGTAATGGTACATATCTCTCACAAAATAATTTGTATCCCCTCCCCTATTAAAATCAGAAAATATGCAGACTTGTTGTTGCTTCTCAATGAAATAGTTAGAGATAAGAGGCATTTCTGGGCATCTTTTAGGTTGAAAAAAAAAATATGCACCTTGATTGTTTTTATAGAAAAATGGCAAATTTCATACCTTTACCAGAGGTGTAGTTATATACACAAAAACAAGCAAGGATTCTCTCATCAAGCTCTGACCCAGGATGAAGAAAGCGTGCCACATCAGCAAGGAGTACCTCACATACCATCTCCCTGAGGCTGGTGGTGGGGCCAGCAGAGGCTGAGAAACTGTTACCAAGCCATGCCGCACATACGAGACAGTCACGCGAGACACTCTTTGTCTTACTTTGTAATCCCTTTGACAAGGCACTTAAAAGAGGCCTACCAAATTTTACGATGGCTCGAGCGGTATTCAAACTCCATACACTTGCTTCAGGCTCCTAAATTTAGAAAAAAAATAATAGTTGTAAGTAGCAACAAGAAGTAAAGAAAAAGATAATTGAATAAAGTAATTAACATATGAATGATGAGTATTCATGCCCAACCGTTGTTAAGCAGATATTTTACCAGTTGGTACCAGAAAAAATTAGGGCACAACATACAAGTCTGGATGCAGATATATGGTAGACAATGGACCATAATTCTTTAAAGAATAAGAAAGGAGATACAAAGATTAGTGATGAATTGCCTGCTTCTTCCCAGTACATACTGACTGGTATTGTGTTGTATAATACTAGTACACCATTTCCAAAAGCTCAATCCAATGTCATTATCACTTTATTGATAATTAGAAATGTAAACAAAAAGGAATATTCTTTCATACCTGCAAGCAAGGGTCAAGCCAGTCGACATTTCGTACCATGTTCCTATGAGCAGTAGATACCAATCCAGCTTTTTTGAGCAACCACGCAGCAGTATATGATTCACCTCCCCAGGAGTGTGTCCCTGCAAGGTTTGATATAATATGAGCTGCCAAGGCTTGTGTACCGCAGTTCTCCTCTGAAGATAATGCATCCAAAAGCACAGAAATTGCTTCTTCTCTATACATGGTTTTTGCACTCGGCTTTCCCTACAAAAATAAACTAATTAAGTTTATAGAAAACTGAAATCAAGCACTGAGTTTGCTATATTTTACAGAATTGCCTAATATTCTTTATAAAAATCTTAGTTACATGCCCAAGAGGTATGTGTAGGATCTATGGTTTACTGTAGCACTCAGTTCGATGTACTGAGGATTTGAACCTGGTACAGCGCTGGAACTATCCAGCTGCTGCTAGCTTCATTGTTTGAGCTGGTAAAAGATGTATGCTTTGGTCATATCGCTCGGTCAGGTACTATGTCTGACTGCAAGGCATCTATAGTGATTACAGGCGGTTAATTTTTAGATAAATTCTCTCACAGCTTATATGCTGGGAATATTCCAACTCTTTCTCACACTCATTATGTTAATCACTTACTCTTGCAAGGAATATATTCACTGATGCACAAGTACTTTTTGCTAACAGCAAAGAAGGAGATCCTCACATTCAAAATCAATCTTACAGAAAAAAAATATATATAAAGCTTCCACAATTTTTAGACACAGGCTTTTGTGGAACTGCTTTGTACTACCCAATATGGATGAAAAAAGAACCTAACAATATATCTTGTGAAAAAAACTTATATGTCACATTAGGGTTGACTCGGATGTAACCCATTTCTGAATGAATAAGATGAGGATCCAAAGCAATACAAAGGAAACCTCAAGGACCAAATGAGAACTCTGACATTTCAAGGATAGAGAAGGCAACTGATTATTACATCAATGGCCAATTTTGTAATTCTCTCAATAAAATTTAGAAAATTGCAGCATGTCTTTACCAGTAATTCAAGTTGCAGGAGAAGATTTGCAGCCATAAGTCGGTGCTCGAGCTTCAGTTCATGAAGGCATGACAGTAGGGTTTGCCATACATGTAGTTCCCTCTTTTGTTGTATTTGTTGCAATAAGGTATTAGCAGATGACCTAAATGAACAAACAAAGTGGAATTCATCTTGCTTGTTACTTGGTATCAATTAATTCTGTACAAAGAAGCATCAATAAAATCTCTTTCTTTCTTTTTCTCTCTTTCATGAAAAGCAAACAAAAGAAATATGATACATATCACTGTATTCATTAAAAGAATCCTCTGTGATCCTCACTTGAGTTTTTTTTTCGAAAGAAGCTTATGTTATTTGGAAGGGTGGTTTGGGTATATTGGAAGAACTACTTGATCAGAACATATGTTCTCCTTTTGATGGTTATGCAATTAATAGGAGGTTTCATAGGGACAAACTTTACTAAGGAAATTTTGTGACTCCTGTTTTTTTGGAAAAAATAACAGAATCCGGGTTTGCAAGGAGATGCAGGGAACACAAAAAAAACATAGAGTGAATAGAAATCAGGTACCGTGGCACTTGGAGTATCTCGTAAAAATATTCGAGCGCTGCAGACTTTGCGCACCTCTCTTTCTTGCTAAGAAGCTCCAAGAAAGGGTCCACAGGTGTTGCTTGATACAGGAATTTCTTACAATTTGCATTCAAACGCATGCATCTCACCAGAATAGCAGATAAACCCACTCCTTCCTCCAAACTATTTTCATTACTTATCGCAACATTCACGAGCTGTGCCAACATTTGTGGTGATGAAACTGTTGCTAGATGCATGTTATTTGTGACATAATCGAATGATGTCACCAGAATTTCGATCAAGGCTATAGAAGCTGATGTTGGTGTGATTGGAATTGTAGCCGAGTGTAACTTCAACTTTTCACCACTTGAGTGGCATGCAATCTCCACTAGGGTTGGTAGAAGGTCTAGGTTTTTTATATCAGATGGGGATGGCTCTAGTAAGTAAATGAGAATAACTGCTTCATATACTTTTTGCTTCAGTGCACTAGCCAAATAATGCAAATAGAATTGCTTTCTCTTGATATCTCGCAATATACTTTTATCTTCTGATACCATGAGAAGAAGTATATACACTAGTACACGAATGGTTTTGTCGTCTTTCTGAGAGCATGAGATTCCATATAGTAACTGATCGAGAATATCTTGTTTAAAAGAGGCACAACTCAGTTCCTTTTGGGTACTAATGAACTCCCATACAGTTACAATTTCAGGTCCTGCATTTGATGAGCACAAATTTAAAATTGCCTTTTCAAACTTCTCAGCAATTTCTGTTTGCGCGTAAATGGAGTTACCATCACCAAAATCCCTTTCACTGCCTGAAAAGCTCATGATCCTCCGTGCAAAACTCCCACGTAGAATTTTGGAGGAGAAGTTGCTGAAGCATCTCAACTTGCAGGGATAGGGACTTGAAGGAGGTGACCCATAAGTCAAATCACGGAAATCCAACATAGAGTTGTCAAGATTGTGATTTGAGTTGTGAGATGTACAGGAGGGTGTGTACAAGCTTGTGTTATTGCTATGCTCTTCTTTTGTGTCAGTTGAATTTGAAAGCGAATATGAATTTCGAGCAGACTCTGGTGCAAAAATCATTGCATCTTCTGTAGATGCATGTAAAGCAAAGCACTTTCTGTAATTGAAGAATATAAATTAGACTATATACAATGGAAGTTGAAACTTCAATTTGATATTTTGTCAGTCCCTATGGTGGCACAAAAATACCAGACTTGACCAGAATGTTAACAAAGGATCAGTTTGAATAATACAAGAAGACTTGGGGTTCTTTTGCTGATTAATTTGCAATTAATTAACGCTACTGATATGGAACCAGAATTTGGTATCGCAATCTTCAGAAAAAAAGATGGTACTGCAATCTCTTGTCAAGCATTTGCCCAAATAACCAAGTTTTGACATATCAAAATAACAGCAAGTCATTCTTATGATTACTAATACCACCAACATAATTATTGATTCTACTATAGTTTTGATGCTATCATTGCTGCTGCTTCTGCTATTACTATGAAAAAATAATAAGAAGAAGAATAACTACAGCCGCTAAAAAAAAAAAAAAAAGAATCTAAGTAAAACACCTGTCAGAAATTTCAGATGCAAATAAATCTGTGTCAACGGGCCTGACCTTTGCCAAGCTGCCTTTATCCTGCATAATTTACTCAAGTTGATAAGAAATCGAGGAAAGAGTTTACTACCACCGCAATTTATGCACTTACATATATGTCTGTTTTGCTATCTTGCTTGAGAAAAAGTAAAGTTAAACTCTACAATTGTGGATTCTGGTTAAATTTGATATATTTCTCGTAGCTTCGAGTGTTAAGAGAATAATGGTCAATTTACAGAATTCTACAGTGAAACAGCTCCAGTAGCATGTAACCTTTGAACAAATGGTCATTTACTTCCCATGAAAAGAGGAAATATGGAAAAATAACTTGTCTGTTGTTTTATATGAGATGCCTGCATGATCTCCCTCCAAAAACTATAATAGCAAATACACCTAAAATATCTCATATTTGCTAATTTAAAAAACTTTCAGAAATAA
Source organism: x Bolboschoenoplectus mariqueter (assembly GCA_037678475.1). NCBI lineage: Eukaryota > Viridiplantae > Streptophyta > Magnoliopsida > Poales > Cyperaceae > x Bolboschoenoplectus > x Bolboschoenoplectus mariqueter. The sequence goes on from CM075271.1 coordinate 2,603,085, forward strand.
AAGTACAAGAAAGGATATTATTACCGAGTAAGAGATAAATTGAACCTCAGAATCACTTGCATCTGACAAACCATCATGTGAATTACGGGAAATGGGAGAGTCAGACTGGGAATCCTCTAGCATTTCTTGAAGGCGTTTCATATCAAATGTTTCTTTCATCACATTGTTAACTGTGCTGTTTTGACCTTTGCATCCCATGTAATTGGCAATTAAGCTTTTATTATCCTGAAAAGAAAATATGAAATTTAGAACCTATTCAATCAAGCTCAAATCATAATTGAGGTTTAATTCAAGGAACACTTTTCCTAGGCAAAATTCTATATTGTAAGGTGAATGTCGTGAACTTCATAAAAATGGAATTCTGCAAGTGTTATAGACAGAGAGAAGTATGAGAATGGGACTTACATCTGGGTTGTTTAAGCAAATTGGTCTGAAGGAGCTTGGAATAGCAGTCAATGTGCAGCTGGAACATCTGCAAAATTAAAATTGTTAGAAGAAAATTATAATCATTCACCTGCATACCCTTGTCAGGACTTAACATGTGACCTTTGTGTTGTATAATTGCCAATGACATCAAGTTATTATAAAATAGCTTCTTGAAGGGACTTGAGAGGAAAAAAAATAATATACATTTAGACCAGAGTCAGTCAAGAAAGTATCACTTTTTGAATCTGAAAAAATGCTTTTCATTTTTTATTTTAGCTTTTGGATAGTTCAATACATTTTTTTAATGCAAATAGTAAGTAAAGGAACAAAAGAGAAGTTATTACAATATAAAGCCTGTAGATTTGTCTTCACTGGACCACTTGCATATACAATTTTGTCTGTATTTAAAAAAGTTTCTACCAACAACAAATAAACAGGGGGAAAGAAGACCTTTTCACTAAAAAAGTATTCTATCTCAACTAAATTTAAATAGACTTACAGAAAAGAAACTATTTTCAAATAGAAGCTCTTTGTATATATATTTGAGAAGAGAAAATATTTTTCACCTGTCACATGCAAAAGCTAAGACACTAGTTAGCTAATACATGCATGTGACATGCCAATGGACCTTTTTGCTCACACACCACAATTGTGTCATTTTCAGAGCACGTGATAACATGTATCAAGGAAGGGTGTAGTGCAAAATAGTGCAAATTTAAGGGGTCACTTGTGCAAAAATCATTTTTCAAGCTAAATTGCTTAATTAACCATCATGATTTCACAAGTAACACATTTAGGATGACCAAAAGCTTATGAGAAAGCAAAATTAGACAAAAAATAAAAAGATAATTTCCACTACTTTGGTACTCTTTGTTTGATGACCTCAAACAACTATTATGAAAACATAAAGCTACAACTTATGAAATGCATGCCCAACTAAATTTATCTTTTGCAATATTTCCCCTGGGAAGTTGTTAGGCTGATAATGTACAAAATTACATGCCCCTATAAAGTTTTTTGAAGAACAGACATGCCCTCTTTTTGTATGTTTTTTCTCCAACAATCTAAAATAAGTTTGCAAGCAAGCAAAACCAGAAATTGTGAGAACAGAAGTTGTCAGTAGCATCAGTAAGAAAATAAACATTGTGCAATTTACACTCACTGATAATTGCTCGTTCCGGTCTCGCAATTTCGATTCCAAGGCGGTGTATCACCATAAGAAACAACTTGATAGTACATTAACCAGCTCTTGTACCTCCTAGCCTGACACCTGGCCACATCATCAATCTTCTCACCTACCGTTCTCCCTGCACCGCGTGTATACGCACCGAAGATACATTCCCATAACCTCGGTGCAAGCTCAGTCCGTACCAGCTCCGGATGAATCAATACTGATTGCAAGAAATGAATTGTCATCTGCCATTGGTCGCCTTGCAGCTTCTTCACCAATGCGAGGTAGAAATACGCAAGAGACACCATAAGCCGGTTTTCGATACCGGCACTGGTACCTTCTTCCTCTTGCAATGCCGGTACCTGCAGCATTTTCTCAGCATCAATGAGCCGTGCATTCTTTTCCTCGTCGGAATCACACTGGTTCGCAGCCTCGGTCGATGTGATTCCGTAGTAGAGACTGGATACGACTGACTGGTCGGAGAATTCGGTGGACTGAGAGGTTGAGTTGGACAGAATTGCGCGGGATTTCTGCTGGAGAGAACTGCGTGCGATCAGGTCAGACAGGAGGTAGTTCAGGTGGTGGTTTACTTGCGATATGAGAAAACGGATTGAATCGAGGTCTAGCCTGGTTTGTGTGAAATGCGCCTGGGAAGAGGAAGGGATGAGCGCCATCGGATAAGGATCGGGTTGAGCAAAGGACGAAGTGTGTAGAAACAGGGAAGATATAAGAAGAAACAGAGGAGATAGAAGCCAAGAGAGAAGAGAGGAGAATGGAACATTCGCTCGTGAGAGAGAGAGAGTGAGAGAAAGGAGGAGGAGAAAACAAGGTGGGGAAAGAGAAAGGGGGCCAAGAGAGGCAAAACAACAAACAGGTGATGTGCATTGTGAGGTGGGTAAGAGTGACCGTTGCTCTTTCTTTCCCGCCACAGGTGGAACATGGGATGCGTCTCTTTCTTTCTATGTAGCGTCCTTCTACCAACTCACTGGGGACCTAGATTATTCGGGACCTCTCCGCTTGGATCAATCCCAAGCGTCCGATTTCGTGATGCTCTCTTCTCCGCAATGGATGGTCATCCACACCAGATCTCAACCGTTCATTTAATATCAAACGGTTTGAGTTTTTCCTAACTTTTTAGATCCCTTGCTGTTTGAACCGTCCGAATGAAAATGGACGGTTGAGATCTGTTTGGACCACTCGAGCGTATCTTTTAATATGAAGAGGATCCCCAGCCGTTGCATTTGGGAACTAAAATCAATTAAGGAGACTCAATCTCTGACGTCGGATTGAGATCCTACGGACAGGAACGAGGCAGGAGGAGAGAACTAAAATTGTGGTCGCTGATTAGCAACATTAATTGGAGGGAAGGTAGTTTATTTCTGTTGCCAGATATATTATTATTAAAAAGAAGAAAATTATAGTAGATATACAGAAATTGGCGTCGCCGTGTTAATTAGCTGAATTTGCATACATATCCAATAAAAATCTGAGATTTGCAAAGATATGTATACAGAAATTCTGAATGTATCTATTTCCAAGTCGACTATTTTACAATTATTTGTCACATCCTTTTGTTTGGTTTTCTGGATCTCTATGCTCCAATAATGATGATGAATATATTATGATGTTGATGATCATCATCATCAAATGGATGAATGAATAAATTAACATGATGACAAACAATAACAACGTAATTATAATGATGACGGTTATAAAGATACTATGATAATGATCTTGAAATAATTAATTGATATTAGAAGGGACCAATGCCAAAAAAAATTTAAACGGAGGTCAACTATTTACTAATTAAGAATTGTATGATAATTAATTTAATACTATTTATTGTTTCAAAAGTATGGAGGTCAAATTGATAGAAATTAATATATAGCAAAAATTTTCAAATTACAATATAAAAATTAATAGAAATTACCAAAAATTTGAAAAAACATGGAGGTCAATTGAAAAAAATATATAAAAAATGTAATTACACAATACTATATGTGAAATATGAATCAATGCTATATTGCCAAATGCCAACAGTTATTAATAAAATATAATTATTATTTCAATTAGATTGCACTTATATTTAATATGAAATGAACACTTATTCTATTATATTTCTTGAAAAGTTAGATAAAAAAAAACATGTGAGAAGTATTTACATATGAGAACACTCAGTCAAATCAACTGTATAAATAATCAATTATTGCTCAATTATATATGAGATCTTGTCATATTGGTTAAAGTGTTGTGCAACAGATTATTTTTCATATCTCCAGTGATAAAAAAAAACCTATTAATATATAGTTCAAGACAAGGGAATATTTGAGAAAATTCAAAACATGTTTTGCATTTCAAAAAATAAAAGGAATCATGGATCATATATATGTAAACATATATATACTTGTATAATACTACATTTTGCAAAATTGGAAAATTGAGGACAATATTCCATATTATTTTGGTATCATCCAACTGGAATTTCAGAAAATTATTCCCCAGATCTTGTAATTGAGCGTTGAAGTTGACACCTTATATGAAATATAATTTACTGATTTACTTGATGTACATATACATATATATGTTAAAATTTTCAACACAAAAAAATAAAAAAATAAAGTTCTTACATTCTTTTTTTTCTTTTGACAATATTGGATACCTTTTACAATTGAAAAGATGGGAAAAACCAAAAAAGGAGCAGGCTTGTTGTTTTACTTTTTGTGCAATTTATTTTGTCATTTGTCATTTGTCATTTGTCATGACATGTTAGTTTGACCACTTCTCTCTCTCTCTCTCTCTCTCTCTCTCTCTCACGTTGTTTTTCTTTTTCTTTTCTGTATCTCTCTCTCTTTGAAGCGAACGCATGCACACTACCACCAAGTTACAAATCCTCTCCTCCTACTGACAGCATTGAAGAAGTAACTCAGAGATTTTGATTTTGGTTTGGTTTTTGTTTTTGTTTTTGTTTTTTTCCTTGAGTCATTTAGGATGGCTGCCTCCTGCCTGCCAAGGGGTCAGATGCTACTTAAATACAAACCCCTCCGTTTGAAGGATTCGTATCCTCTGCTATATAGTATTGTATATACTATTTAAACACAAACTTTTCCGTTTGAGAGATTCGTATCCTTTGTTACATAGTATTATATATATCATTTAAACATAAACCTCTCCGTTTGAGGGATTCGTATCCTTTATTATATAGTACTGTATATGCTGCTTAAACACAAACCCCTCCGTTTGAGGGATTCGTATCCTCTGCTATATAGTATTATATACACTATTTAAACACAAACCCCTCCGTTTGATGGATTTGTATCCTCTGCTATATGGTACTATATATTATAACATATTATCTGTTTGATTGAGTTGAGATTCAAATATTGTAAATCTTAAATACCGAATTCTGATAAAGTGTTGTCCGATCGAATTGAGATCCGTCCGATCGCGTTGTAGCGCAGTATTGCGCAGCAGAAGATAAGGATCTCCGTTTGAGAAGTGATGTAAAATTAAAATGAAATAAATATAAAATCACTTTAAAGTATTAATGTTTGATAGTAGTGAAATAAGTAAATAAAATAGTAAAAGTAAAAAATATTAAAAATGTGAAATTTAATAATTTAATTTTACTCTACCTCCATAAATATTTTAATTTATTTAATTTTGAATTATTTTTGTTTGATGCATTTAAATTATCTTCACTTTATTTATCAAACGAAGAGTTTTGACTTATAATAGAAATTTTATGTTTCATCACGGTCTCTGTTTTTTTTTTACCAAGTTCTCCGATGTTGATTGTTGATGAATATAATAAATAAATTCCATCATTATCATCTTCCTAATTCAAGTGATTGGTAAATAGTTCCGACTATATAATCAGTGATAATAATGATTCATCTCATCAATTCATTTATTATATAAGAGTTAACTTTAAACACGAAATGATTAGAGTATTTTTTTATATGTTTGTAGTACCATATTTGAAATATTTTATGTTTGGCAACTATACATTAAAACTCATTTAAAAGTTTTAAAGCACCATACTCTTATAAAACGGCTCAATATGTGTAGTAATTTAAGATGTTGTAAAGGAGGCTTTTACTCCAACAAATTTGAAACAGTTGGGGAAGTGCTATAAGTTAAAAGGCAATGATTTAAATACTATTTTATTCAATAAAAAGGATCCTCATGTCTCCAACCAGGCAACTATATACATCTTATTTACTATTGGCTTTGAAACGTTATAGCAAGTTGATTATGCATAATGTAATAATATTATTCACAAATTATTTCTTAGTTGGGATTGTACATAAATAAAGCTAGAAAAAATTGTTCTTTTCTCAAGGATGATTGCCTACCTGCAATAATGCTATTTTGAAATCTTTATAAAGTTACTTTTTTTTTATTACAATTATAACAAGAGTTTTTAACATATACACTAATAAAGTTGTGTTGCTCTACTAATATGTACTCATTATGTATATTTTCTTTAGTGTGGAGTCTAGATCAAAATTACTTAGATATATATAGTGATGAGTAGAGATTTGCACTAGTATGTATTGCTATTATTCAATATTACTATTTTATATTCTTTTTTTCGTTTATTATATTCAATATTCTTTCCGTGGCAGTTAGTACTCTAATTATCTGCCTCACATTTTAATATAAAATATGAGGGCATTTTGGTTTTTTAAATATAGTTCTAATATTTAATATTTTATTTTAAATTTTTTTATTCGACAATACTTCATCTAAATACAACACCTCATTTCATGATACTATCAAACACCAATATTTTAAAATTAAACTAAATAATTTAATTTTTACTCCGTTTTAATTTTACTTTGTCAAATGAAGAGTTAGTATTTTATGGAACTTGGAGTGTTTATTCAAATTAAAATTTCAAGGATCAACTTGTCACGAAACTCTCATTACTTAATCCCTAAAATATATCATCAAAATTTAAAGGAAAAAAAAAGGCTTAAGTTTACATTTATGAATAAATGGAACGTTGTGAATTTAAAGATACCAATGATTTGTTCTAAAAAATCATATGGTGAATGCTTCTATGAATGAAAATTTAAGATTTTTGAAGAATTATTCTGAGATTTTTATTAGAGGAGCATAGCAGAATGGAGAAGAGGCAGCATGGTTGACAAAATTCCATCAAAGTGCTAAAAAAATTAGTGTGTGCAATTTTTTTTTTTTACTTTTGAGGGATCAAGATTTATTAGTGCTTGCAAATTACAAAATCTAAAAGTACAAAACTACAAAAGTTTTAATTTATAAGTAGAGATTCACATTTGCCGTTATATTTTATTTTATGATACATAGATTTCATTAAAATATAAATAAAAAAAATATTTCTATTAATTAAATTTGAACTGTTTAAATTAAATCTGCAATGCTTAGACAAGTGACAGTTGTAGCCATGCCATATATGATTTATTATATATTTTTCTCCATAGAGGGAATTTGATTTGTGGGGCCGAAAAAGATTAGCATCCATGACTTGTCAGTTGTCCTTTTTAATTTAATTTAATTTAATTTAACGGATTTACTTACATGTTTTTGAGAAAAATTTCGGTTGGATTTTAATTTAATTTTAACGGATTTACTTACATGTTTTACAATTGAAGCAACAAAAAAAAAATTGTGACCAATTTCATTATTTAATATCATATATTTAGACACCAATATTTTTCATTTCATTCTATGTAACAATTGTAGCTTTATACATGTTTCATGAAAAAACAAAGAAAGAAAAGAAAAGAAAAGAAAAGAAAAAAAGGTTTCAGAAAAGTCATAGTCTCGTGATACCAATGTCACACTGTCTCTTCTTTGTTTTGGTGAGTTTATTATTCCTTTCTCATGTGCTCCATTAAAAAATGGCTACATGTATGTATTAATTTCAGTTGGAATGTTCTTGCATTTTTGGGCGTATATAGTATGGGGAATTTATTATGGAAAAAAATGAGGCAATTATTGTAGATTATATGTGGTCATGTGATTGTTACTGTGTCTTTTGGATGGATAATGATTGTGGATTATTTGTGACAATTTGGTATCTCTTGTTTTTCCATATCCAACTTTTTTTTTTGTTGGTTAAGTCATGGATAAAATTTGAGCCATAGATAAGTTAGTTTAACAATCGTCAAGATTAACTTTTAGTTACAACATTTGATAGAAATGTGGTATAAGTTATATGTATATGAAAAATGATGAAATTTAACGTAAATTTTATTATGTATGGAACACTTTAAATTTGCCACCATTTATATTTGCCGACTTATTATAGAATATCAACAACACTTAAAATTACATAAAATTTAAAACTTTAAATTTGCCGACTTATTATAGAATAGCAACAACACTTAAAATTACATAAAATTTAAATATCCGATACACAATCATTCTATATAAAATAATAATTTGTAAAATATCTCTTTAATTTGAAATACATTGTTTAAAAAAAACTATCAACTAACTCATTATTAAATAATCCCAATCCTTTTAACCTTGACCACAACATACCAATACACACAGATTAAGCTATGACAGGTGCACCACAAAATAACTTAAAAAACCATGCTCCATGCCTATTGCCACTATTGGCATGACCCAAGACAATTAGGTGGAAAAAGGCATATACACTTTTCTCTCTCTAACTTTACTATCCATTATTCATTAATTAACTATTATTGTATATTTGCTAAGAAGGAGACAATAATCCATGGTGCAAAATGCTGAAGCCTTCTCTAATACTTCTAAGTAATATGGCCAAAATATCCAGGTTGTTAGCCTCACTTTTCTCCATTGGCAGAGAGAGAAAAGCGAGAATAGAAGCCTATATAATAATGGATTTGTGATCTTCTGTGGCTGAAATGGTGTGTCTCATAATGTGGCGAGTCGTCGATATTTTACTTTTTTTTTTATGTTTGACGAGCGGCGCCTTGATTGGTCTGTTTATATCATGATTTTAAAAATTCTTTTGTTAGAAAAATGACATGCTTCATAAAGGTTGTATTCATCCTTGTTCCATGGAATCCGAATCCAAAGAGAAAACAAAGTATTTTTGTAGGCTGTAGCGTTAAATTATTGAAGAGAGAGACTCGTCAGTACATCACGCACACAATGAGCCGTGAGGCAGTTTTTCTTTTTTCTTTTTAATTTTAACAATCCAAAACTTATATTTAGGAAAAATGTTCAAAAGATATCAAAAATCATTCTAAAATAAATATTAATTTTATTATTCATATTATATGAGTTATTATTTTATATTAATTATTTTATTTATATAATTTGTTTTTAATAATATTTTTATTATTTAATTCAAATATCTGAATAATTATTAATTTAAGTTAAATAATAAATATACTGTACAAATAAGTTGTATAATAAAGTCGTTAATATAAATAATAAATCATTTTAATATGAATAAAAATAATTCATTTAATATGTATAATAAAGTCGGTATCGATTTCGATATCCGTATATTAACTTTCTATGTTTAGATAACAAGTAATAAAAAATGAGTGTACAGTCATACAGTGTATAAAATGAAGTATTTTGCGTCCTATCACTTTTGAAGTCATGTTTGGAGGTAAAAATAATATGAAGGTAATTCAAGAATAAATTTATTCTTTATCTGAGGTGGTGACAAATTTATTAGTAAATTAATTATCCTCTTTTTAAACATAGCAATGCTGTTAAAGTCCAATTAAATTATGTTTGCACTCTTATCTTAGATAACACATACAACATTGTACATCCTATTGCATTATCATAATTTTAACTTCTTAGCTCATGTAATTTCTCTTGTAAAATGAAATCATTGTATATTGTTGTTGTCTTTTTTCTTGAAGAAAAAATAATTGAAGGCTTTAATTTCCCTATGTACTTTACACTCATATGGGAAACCTTCTCTCCCTTTCAATTTCGAGTCCGGCTCCTCTAGAATACTCTACGGATGGAGTATTTTATTCAACCGATCTGAACCATTTGATGCTATTTACGAGACAAATTTAATAGTACAGACAATATCAAGATTCGTATTAAACGGTCCAGATTGTGCCCGGCACACCTGTATTACTACAAAGGATGTGAAGTCTTCAGTTTCAGAGGTAAAGAGAGTGGGGGGGGGGGGGGGGGGCAGAAAGGATAGACAACCCCTACTTGTGGGGTCCTTGTCATAAAATTTATGACACATTAGTTATCATATATTTATAGCAATAATGGATATAGGTTTTTTTAAGTGAGAATAAACACAAAGGGGTGGTGGCGCAGTTGGCTAGCGCGTAGGTCTCATAGCTATTATGTGAGTGATCCTGAGGTCGAGAGTTCGAGCCTCTCTCACCCCATTAATTAAATTAAGGGAACTGTGATGATACTGCAGTAGTGATGACTTGGGTTAATCACAACCGTCTGATCATATATCAGATGACATCTGCACTTACTGAGTTCCTATTTTTCATTTAATGTTATATACTTTTTATTGAGGAAGTTGTATTTCTAATTGTTATCTATTTTGGGCCTCATCCCAACAACCCAAATATGGTTGTTACTAATGAAATAAATATAGAAAATGAACTGGTTGATCAATTCATACTTCTCAAGTTCTCATGAATAAATATTGGCCCTGTTTTTTTTTTTTAAGTTATCTATGGTTAGACATTTGTGATTGTAATAATAAAAATACTTAATTTAAGATTGTGACAGAAGAGATGCTTGTAGAATTTTTTTTTTATTCTTTCAATTTCTTTGAATAAAATTGTCTCACTGTCTCTTCTTTCATTCCATAGAAATTAATGAATTTTATTATTTTATTAATTTACTTTCTTTTTAATTGGTTGCAGTGCAAGACCAGTTACATATATCAATTTTCATTGCATTTTGCATGGATTTAATCTTCAAATGGCTAATTCCAACTTCTCTGATACAAGGTACATACAAATATTTCAAGAATTTTAATTTAATATTGTAACAAACATAATCAAATATTTCAAGAATTTTTCACAACAGCGCCTCGACAATATATACAACAGGTGGAGGAGGAGGCGGAGAAGATGAGGAGGAGAAAGACGAGGAACGATCCCCATGGCGAGATCTATCACCGGATATAATCATGTGCGTGACACGACATCTGTCGATCACAGACTGTGTCAAGATCATGCGTGTTTTTCCTCAGCGGATGCCTCCCATTTCGTCTACTCCATGTACAACGTTCTTGATGCGCCTTAACTGGCAGCAAGATTACACGCTAATAGATCCGATAAGTAAATACAAATGGCCTCATAAGTTGAGCATTGATTCGGTAGCTCAGCACGAGATCCTTGTGTCGAAGCACGGATGGTTGCTGGTACTGGTGGAACATTCCAACTCTATTTTCTTCTACAACCCCATGACGAAGGCTACTATTGATCTCCCTACCATCGAATTTTCCTGACATTATTCATTCTTCGGCTTCTCGTCACCACCAACTTCACCCAGCTGTACCGTGATCTGAGGTTGCTTCATGGGCTACCAAATCACTATCCTATTATGCAAAAAAGGCGATAACAGATGGACTGAATTAACATTTGAAACACAAGAAGTGTTTAAAGAAGAGTATACCGCAACCGCAGTTTTCCACAGAGGTGAATGCTATTGGGTCGTTGGTGATTCGCGGCTTGGCGTCTTCAACCCGGTAAAACGAACATGGAAAATTTGTGGAGAAGCAGAAGAGGATTGTTACGCGGTGCATAATTCTTTAGTAGAATCAAACGGTGAACTTTTCAGGATTCGGTGTTTCGGTCTTAGCCGCGGTTGTGCTTCGTTGTACAAGCTAAATCATCGTGGATACGTATGGGAGAAAACTCGGAACATAGGCAGGAGATGCTTTTTTGTCGGCTGGTCTTCTTCCATCAAAGGTTATAGCGTGAGAACGATAAAAGGAGAAGAAGGTAAGGTATATTTTCCAATACAAGATTATACCTGTGACACCAAGTACGTGTACTATTATGCACCTGAAGACCAGGTTATCTTTCCGGTACAAGACAACGGTAGCAGCACGATCCTAATGCGTTCCGGCTCTTGTTGGTTCGAACCCAATTTAGAGAAGCCGGCATTAGAAGAGCTTCAATGGCTAACTATGACCAGTGATATATAGTAAAGTTTTCCAAATAATTTGGAAGAGCTCTTTAATTCTCTGTGTTGCATCTTACATATCAGCTGTTGTTAAGAGAATGAGTAGGGATTTGTGCTAGAAGAAGATGGTGTTTAATTTATTGTGAATATGTTTTTGTTTTAGTTGTATATTTAATTTCTCAAGCCTGCATCGTTGATTCTATTAATTCATTAATTGTAGAACATATTCAACATATATGAAATTCCTTAATTTTATGCTGTGTAAGTTGTAACTATATCTAATTGTTATATGTTTAAAAGGTGGTAATAAAATTAGAGAGAAGATTTCTTGACAACTTGATGACGGATTTTTTTAATAATTTCAAAATAAATTTTAAAAATAGAAAAAAAATTAATAGATATATTTTTGAAGTTCTAGATTAATTGTGCTTTAAATTTCATTCAATTTAAATATTATTTGATACTCCATAAAAAATAATCAAAATTATATGAAATTTTCAATAGTAAAAAATTTAATGATTTTTGATGAAATACCAAATGATACTTAAATTGCATGAAAATTGAAACACAATCAATTTATAAATTATAAAATATGTTTGTAAATTTTTTCTATTTTTAGAAAAAATTAAGATTTATTTTGAAATTATTTAAAAATTCGTTATCCAGATTGTTATAATTATAATTATCAAAAAATCCTCCCATAAAATTATGACTTGTAATAGAATGGCACGATATATATATTCTTCTGTTTTTGGTGAAATCTGATAGTTTCAGAATGGCATGATAAATTAAAAGTTTTTCTTCAATTAAAGGGAATAGAGGAGTGAACAATCCATGTCTTGTAACTTGGTTCCAGTTTGTTTTGTTTATTATTTAGTTTTTGTTGTTACCTTCTAGAGAGATAGAAAAATTACTAACTATTTTTTTCCTGTAGTTCTATTTGTTGTTGGGTTTAAGGAAGAACAAAAATAATAAAAATTGGGAGCTGATATATAAATATCGTCAGTGATATCATCATCGATACCAATTTTGTTATTAGATTTAAATGAGTAATTATTCATGTTAATAATTTTATTATGTAATTTACTTTGTATAGTATTTTTATTATTCAACTTAAGTGAGTTATTATTCAAATTAGTGGTATTTGAGTTAAATGATAAAATACTATATAAAATAAATTGCATAATAAATTCATTAACATGAATGATAACTCATTTCACATGAATAATAAAGTTAGTATAGATGTCGGTATTAATGATAGTATCTCTCAAATATTTTTCATAAAAATTATAAACAACAATTGTGAATTTCTTATCTTGTAATAATAAATGGCACATATAACACAACTAGCATGTATAACACAAATCTTTGTATTAGAAACATTCACCAAGAATCAATAAAATCTAACTTTTTTCAAAAAATTTCTCAATTATAAATGAATTCCAAAAATAACTAATACATGAATCAAGAAATTAAATCACCTAACAATTATTCATTGTACTCCAACTTTGTCCACAAGAAAAAAAGATACACATTTAATTAAAAAAAGAAAAGACTTCAATTTTAAAGAAAGAAAGATACACTGAATCTAGAATTATTAAATCTGCACCACTCTTTTTATTAATTCCTCATAATACAAGTATATATATTTATGCAAAATATTTTGAAACACCTCCATCTTGACAAGCTAAAGAACCTCTCTCAAATCTCAATACCTCCATAATTTTTGTTTCAAGAAGAAAAATGAAGATGGTGTCATGGATGGAGAAGATAACATTCTATTTCATACTACTTACAATAATTCTCTGCTTTGAATCAGAAACCGTCGGATCTCATGTTACGCGCAATCTCGAGGTAAACCGAGATTATGTATATATTTAGAAGATCAATTGGTATATAGTCAGTGGAATTTAATGTTTTCACAAATAAAAATGTTGTATCAAAACTGTTTTTTTTTCCTTCTTCTTTTTATTTGGTTTTTTTTCTTCTCGTTCCAGCTCGCGGCATCATCGACGGCTACCGGATCTGGCAATAAGTGTTCATCTCATGGTGCCATTTTGGGTGGCAAAATTGGAAAAAATGTGCTTTCCTATGTAAGCCACTTATCTGTAAATATGCATATATTGTGTAGTAATACATGTCAATACAATTTTAATAGCTAGGTATGTAGCTTTCTTGCTCATTTGTTAGATTGGTCATGGACTCCTAATTAAATCAATTTTGTTCTGCATTAGAACCATAATTTGATGGGAGAGGATACCTTAACAACTTTAACAATGGATTTTTAAATAATTTTGAAATAATTTTTGAAAATTCTGAAAAATAGAAAAAAAAAGTTTACAAATATATTTTTTTTAACATATAGATTAATTGTGTTTTAAGTTTCATACAATTTAAGAATTATTTAATATTCAATCGAAAATCATTAAATTTAGACCGTTACAACTTACAAATCTCATGTAATTTTTATTATTTTTTATGAAATATCAAATGATACTCAAATTACATGAAATTTAATATACGATCAATTTATAACATTTATTTTGAATTTTTTAAAAAATCATTCTCAAAATTATTAATATGAACCATTGTTATCAAGGGATCTCCACTCTCATTTAATATCAACCGTTGTTGCTTATTCTTGTATCAATTAAATCGGAGTGTGTTGGGTTCCCTTATAGTGTGTAATTATGTACTAGGCTTGGTCTGATTTGGGTTATTTTAGGAGTTAAAATGGGTTCCACCAATTAAGTGTGTTTAAGGTCATTGATTAAGTTGCAATTTTATGGAGCAAGCAAAGAATGCATGTAACAACCAAAACAAAGATAAACTTATGAGATACTTTGTGGTACCAATATTGACCAAGAATGGATCCCCTACCATTAATTTAGCATGTGTAATATGGATACAAAACCATTTATACATGAACTTTATCAGTACCAGATAGTACTTAATTTCATATGATATATGCTGTTACAAAGTACCAGATAGTACCAAATTGTCTTTTCATATGATAACTTACATTCTTTTATCCAGATTATTGATTGCACAAACTTGTTTTTTCTTTTCTTTTTTTCTTTTTTTGGTATGTACTCCCTGTATCTATCTATATAGTCTGCCATATATGAGCTAGCAGGTAATGGAGCTTACTTCGGGGGCGGAGGCAGATTCGATATTTACGGCTTTCCTGATCTGACAGAGGATGAAATCGTCACGACGGCAGTCTGGATTTACAGTGTTCAAGGAACAAACTCAGAAGTGATCCAAGCAGGATGGCATGTAAGTTAATTCAACATTTTCCCCTTTTGTGTGTGTGTGTGTGTGCTGTGGGTTTTTTTTTTTTTTTTGTTGGGTGTGTGTGTGTGTGTGGGGGGGGGGGGGGGGGGGGGGGGGGGGGGGGCTTAAGTGTATTACAATCACAGGAAATACATAAATGTTGTGTCACAAAATTAAAAAATATTGAAAGAAATTATCTTGATTCAACTATCTGCATTGTGAGTTGCTTTATACAATTTAGTCCAATTACCAGTATTTCATCATTTCATTAATTAGAGTTTAGGGGGCCAAGATTCTCCATTTAGAGTTTGATTCTTTGATGTTGTTTTTTTTTATTTTATTAAATTATTTTATTCCATAGAGATATTAATTTTTTCCATTAAATATCTAGGTTAATCCTGCTCTATATCATGACTCAGGAACAAGATTCTTTACCAGATGGACGGTATTGATTTTTGTTGATTTCTTTTTCTATTCAATGAGAATATCTCACAATTCACAAAATTCTGCATCCATAATTTTGCTTCTGACAATTTGAAATCACAACATCTGAAAGAACATTTCAGTACCTCAACAATTCAGTTCATCTGCCCCTTTTAATATCTACAACTTTTCTTTCTTTCAAGTGTGCTATCAGTTATAAACTATAATGCAATGTTGTTATATATCTTTTATTAAAATTACAGGCTGATGGGTACATTTCAACTGGTTGTTACAACACTGCGTGTGAAGGTTTTGTGAAGGTTGAAAATGCACCGGTTTCTCCCGGAGATGTTCTTCCTGTCTCGACCGTCGATGCACATCATGATTTGCGGATATGGATCGAAAAGGTGCATTTACATTTACATACACATCAAATATGGTTCCATATGTTACAATCTCTAATCAACATTTCTGGAAACTTAACACAGTATATTGCATGTAATTGTGAAATATCAGGATCACACAGGCGACTGGTGGTTGTACACATCGACCGACAGCACCGGCAGCGGTCAAGTCGGCTACTGGCCTAAGTCGCTCTTTTCTAGATTAGCACAGAACGCTTCTGACGTGAACTTTGGCGGACTGGTACAAGCGACAGAGGGTTCCTCAAGCCCGCCTATGGGAAGTGGGCATTTTCCAAAGGAGGAAGGCACTGCCGCCTTCTTTGCGAATGTCGAGTACGCTGATCAGTTTGGTCGTAAGAATGCCGGGATCCTGCCTTCGGTTGTCACCAACAAGGATTGTTATGATGTTGGAAACATGAATGATGCCCGGTTTTTGTACGGCGGACCTGGTGGTTGTACCAGAAGATGAGAATTTTTTTTTGTAAAATTTAAATTTTTTTAGAAGATGAAACATTTTGTCCTTAGGAGCAGCAAAATAGATCTTTTTTAGATGATTTTAATTAATTTGATAAACAATGAGCCTATCAATCATTTGGTAATATCATATAGGAAATGTTTAGGAAATATCATCGTTGATACTATCATTGATATCGATTTTATTATTCATATAAAATGAGTTATTATTTATGTTAACGATTTTATTATATAATTTATTTTCTACAACATTTTTATTATTCAATTTAAATATCATTAATCTGAATAATAACTCACTTAAATTAAATAACAAAAGTATTATACAAGTAAATTACATAATAAAATCATCAATATAAATAATAACTCATTTAATCTGAATAATAAAATTAATATCAATAACGATATCAATAATGAAATATCTATGTATCAGCTATCATATCAAATAGAAGGTTTGGTTTATCAAATGAATGGTTAGTGTGAACTGGAAGGTTTGTTGCTTCTTTCCTACATCTTAGTTATAAATTAAAGTCAAAGATTTTTATCTAATCAAGAAACCTATCCAAAAGCCTTATTAAAGCAAGGTCAACAATACATCATTAGCCCAATCCAAATTAGATTTTTTTTTTAGTACAGTAAATTCTCGCCTATATCCCCCAAAAAAAAAGAGAGAAAAGAGAAAATGTTTTGGTATTTTTTTCTTTTTTTTGGAATATCTTTAAATCGCGTTTTATGGGATGATTGCTAGAGCATTTATGAAAATCAGTAACGGAATTCGATCAAATTTAATAAGATCTAAAACATTATTTTTAGTATAATTATATATATTTTAAATTTTTGTGTGGGTTGAATGTAGTATAATTATTTTTTAGAGGGAGGAGCTGAACATAATAAATTGTTTCAAATCTTTAACAAATACAATTACTTTTCAAAATTTTTTTTTTGGGGTGGGGGGGGGGGGGGGGGGGGGGGCTGCAATCCCTCAGGTGTCCACTAAATTTTTAACATTTTTTATTTTCTCTAGAATAATTTCTCTGTGAAATAAGATGGTAAATTTTGTTTGGGAATATAGTGATAAATAAATCCTAACTAAAAGTAATAAAAAATATAGAGATGAAATTAATCCTAACTAAGATTACCCTCTCACCTGAATAAATAAAAAAAAGTACCAAATAATTTTATGTTCTGATTAAAATCTTTTGATTGGAACTAAAATTAATTACTCTACCTACAAGTTCTACATACCTTAATTGATCATGAATCCTAATGAAACCTTCTAGAAGCTTCAGAGAATTAATTAAAGTCGGTTAAAATTTGAACGGACAGGATTTCATTTCATCTAATTTTTTAATTAATTTTGGAATTGCTTCATAGCAACCGTTCTTTTCAGCCATTGACTATTAAGTACAGTGTTAAATGCACAGAGAATAATATTCCCTGCACGTGTTTCACGTGAACCTCTGAAGGAAATAGCGCGTGGGCCCACGTTGCCAGAGAACAGTCCATCTTAGATCGCGTACATCGGTCTCTCCTGTAATTTCGTAAGCTGCACCCGGTTCATGGTTGAATTTAAAGACGAAATGTTGTAGTGGTGAATAAATTATTTGATCAAATTTTATTTTTATATTATCTCTAAAAAGAATCCTTTTCTTTTCTGTTTATAACTAAAAGTTATTTTATTTAAGGCAATTTATTTTTATTCTATCCATATTATTATCTGGACAATAGTCAAGTCTTCTCTCGTGTTAGTGTTTTAGTTTTTATTTGGTTGAATTTCGTTTCATTTTCATTTTCTTGTTTTTTACTAGAGAAATAAGGTTAAGAAGAGGAAAAATAAATTTTGATAAAATTTATACATCTACCTACATAAACAAGCAGCTAAGGTGCTTCTTGTAAGGTTATAATAAGTATAATGATATTTTTTCCTAAAAAATATAATTTACTAGAAAAATAACAAATTGAAAGGATAGAAAAATTACAATATAGTAGAGTACTTAAGGATAAAAATAATATATATATATATATATATATATATATATTATCCTTTATCATTCTATCACCAATTCTCGTTTCCCATGACAAAACATGATAGTTAATATTTATATGACATGTAGCTATATTTAGAATAAAAAAAAACATATGATGAGGAATGATTATTATCATTTATATTTTTACAATACTTTTATTATTCAACTTAAATGTCACTAATTTGAATAATAACTCACTTAAATTAAATAATAAAAATATCATATAACTAAGTTATACTTATCATTATCATGTAATAATGCCTATCAATTATTAAGTTAGTAAACTAAATCAACTTCCACAGTTTTGTCCCACAAAGCATTAGCTATAGACTCGGTCTACACGGTTTATCCGAATCTCTCCCATTTCTTCCTCTCTCTCTCTCTCTCTCCTCCCTCAACAAGAAAAAATAAAAGAAAAAGAAAGAAAGAAAGAAAAAAAGAAGAAGAAGCACACACCGAGAAAAATCTTCTTCTCCAAGTCTCAAATCAAAAAAGCTCAATAGAAGAAAACACAACCAAAACCAAACCTTCTCACTTCTCTCACAAATCCACAAAAAAGAAGAAAGAAAGCACACGAAAATTAAACAAAAATGAAATCTTCTCGTCTCTTCCTTCTCCTCTCCTTCCTAACCCTAACCCTAGCGCTAGCTCTTCCCTCCGCCGCCGCAGCCGCCGTCTCCTCCCCCTCCGACTCGAACCTCACCGCCTATCAAGCCCTCGAGACCTTTGATTTCCCAGTGGGGATCCTCCCCTTAGGCGCACTCGACTACGACCTCGACCGATCGACCGGTGCTTTCAAGGCGTACCTCAATGGATCATGCCAGTTCTCGATCCAGAGCTATTACCAGCTCAAGTACCAGTCGACGATCTCAGGCAAGATCTCCAAGGATCGTCTCTCCAATCTCTCCGGCGTAAGTGTCAAGATCCTCTTCTTATGGCTTAACATTGTCGAGGTCTCGAGAGCCAGTGATGAGCTCTACTTCTCGGTCGGGATTGCGTCGGCCAGTTTCGGAATCGACAATTTCTACGAGTCGCCGCAGTGCGGGTGCGGGTTCGATTGCAACGGTCTTGGAATTAAGCAAAAGATCGAGGGTGAAAGTGCAAAATTGAGAGTGGCTTTGTGAGCTTTAATTTCCTTCTAATTTATTATTCCTTTTATCTATACTATATGTACTATAATTAGGACAAATGTATCGTTTTGCACCATGCGTTGATATTATTTCTTTTGAGCAAAAATTATGGATGAGAATAAAAAATTGGCCTCTTGTTGTATAAACTTTGTTGCATTGGATATTATTAGGCGGCGTTAAATTAAATTAATAATGCAGTTGATGTATGTATGTTTGAATGTAATCCTCATAAGAAAAATTACAATTAGAGGGTATACATGGAAAATTTGAATATTATGGTAGGATCAACGCTTATATTGGGTTTCTTTTTATGAGGTTTATAATTATAATGCATTAATGATTGGTTGTTTGTTAGTGAGATCTTTCCTGATTTAGCTGGAGTATCAATTATTGACCCGTTTATTACTCTTAGGCACTGTATTTGTGCATGAATTTTTTTTTTTTGGAAATAAAGCTCATGTTAACTCCGGCATTTATTTCTTTTCAAATATTTTTTACGGAATTTGAACATGCGTCCCTTTTTAGAGAGACGATATTTATTATCACTGTGTTAGGTCTGTAGTTTTATTTGTGCATTAATTAAGATGTGTTCTTTTATTATATCAATGAACAAAACATTAGTTATGAGCTATTTATTTTGGGTTTTGTTGTTATGAATTTGGTTGTCAAAAAAAGAAAAGAAAAATAGAACATCAAAATTGATATTGAGGGTTGTTTGTCAAATAAGAGAGATTGAGAGCATATGCAATACTGTTACCAATCAACTTGAATTTTGTAATAAAAATCAAAGATTGGGATGCTGTGTGTAATTTGGTTTAAATAATCCTATTTTTGTTCAATGTTGTTTTCTCTTGCCAGTTGCCAAATATGTTATCTCAAATTGTGATACAACAAAAACATTGTTTTCAATGAGCAATAACTTCTGAGGATCTTAATATATTTGCTTTTAGATTTTTCTTTTCCTACAAGAAAAACTAATACCTAAATATAATTTGACATATTCTCACAATCTGGCAACCAACCAATTGTTTGGATGGTAGTTTCATTTGGAAAAAAAGATAGAATTTAATTAGTTGGAGCTTAATTAATTATTGGGTTTCTGAAGTACATTATCTGAGTCAATGTTGGAACAACAACAAAATCACATTTGATTGGTCAGAAAAAAAATTTGGTATTAAAAAAAAAGTCACTACACTGTACCTAGTCAGTTACTTGGCCCACATTTCAACTAGGAACTGAAATATTATTTTAGAAAGAATGTAAATTTACATCAAAAATTGGTCAACAAATTATAAAAATAAAATAACAATATCCATCTGGAACAGGTGGACATGTCCCACTTTTGTTAACAAAACATAAAATAAAATAACAGAGGAGAAGAAAACAATATCCATCTGAAATGAAAGAGAGGGATTCGATTCAGCTTCGAACAGAAAATAATTGTATCTTCTAATTATTTTTAATTTATCTCGCTCTCAAACTTGAAAAATCTAATATATTTAATCTGGATTCAATGTTGAAGCGTAATATTGTGATCCGAAGAAAAGATTTGTTAGAATTTCAGTTTGCAATGGTGAAGCATACATTATTAATTGTTTATTTTCAAATTGACAGTGAATAATTACTTCATGATATCCATTAATTGGCTGAAAGAGAATGAACCATTGTATAGACATGTAATAATGTAATATAGATTCAGAAAAACCATTAATTACACATATGACTTCTGATAGATAGAGGCCCAAACCAATTGAACTTATAAATGAATCACTAGATCTCTAGCACTATATGTACCATTTTTTAAATTATATTTTTGTTTCTGTATTTTCTTTTAGGAAACTTTTGGACTTAAGCTCAGCCCACATTTTTATTATAAATGGATGGTTCATTATTATTATTATTATTATTATTATTATTATTATTATTATTATTATTATTATTATTATTATTATTATTATTATTATTATTATTATTATTATTATTATTATTATTATTATTATTATTATTATTATTATTATTATTATTTTGTAGATGTTGGGTGCTTCATTTATTTCATTTTCAGATACCAATATTTCTTGAAATATATAGGCACTCAATCAATAGTTTGAGAAGAGCACAAGCACATCCCTTGTTTTGCCTGTTATTTATTTTTCAACACGCCTAACATTTTACTAATTAAGCAACTGAGACTTCTTTGGAAGGCTCCAGAAGCTACAGAAAAAGCAAATTGTGGTGCCTATGTAATGTAATGTAATGTAATAAAAAATAAAGGTTGAGAAAATTCAGCATATGAGATCACTTGGGTTCTTAATTAGACTCTTACATAAGATAAAATATTCATTCTTTTAATTCAATCTTATAATCATGATCAATGTTCGACTTCATAATTGATTAAGAGGATTCAAAGAACAGCTCAATTTTGAGCAAATAATTAAATGGAAGGAATATATGAACCAATATATACATACATGATTAATTGCATGTACATATATACGTTCTACACTTATCCTCTTAATTTTTTCCTCTTATCAAACTTGGTTACTTAGATGCTTTTAATTCTTCATTGATCATCATATTAGGGTTGATCAATCAGAGGCCGTTGATTTTCTTCGACTCCGTCGATCGAGTTTCCGGATGTGTTCTTACTCTTCATGTATATCATGTAAATCACCAGTTGAATTGATCCTAAAAAGAAGCCTATTCCATTTGGAATCTACAC
Source organism: x Bolboschoenoplectus mariqueter (assembly GCA_037678475.1). NCBI lineage: Eukaryota > Viridiplantae > Streptophyta > Magnoliopsida > Poales > Cyperaceae > x Bolboschoenoplectus > x Bolboschoenoplectus mariqueter. Next base: position 2,625,254 of record CM075271.1, read on the forward strand.
AGTTACAAAGTTAATTTGGTGTTAGAAATGAAAAGGATATTTCAAGCCAGATAAATTGGAGTATAAACTGATTTAATATATTGTACTTGGCCTAGCTAATTTTATTTGTAGAGTAAATTAAGAACACATCTACTGATATATTTCAAATTTTGGCATGGTTGGAAAACAACTATCATATAAATTGTGTGAATGAATAATATCTGTTACTTTCCTATAATTTCATTAACCATATCAGCACAATTTTGTTAGCTTCTGGCTTGTTTGATTATGGGGGGAAACTAAATTACTCAAATTAATGTAAAAGGTGTTAGAATTAATGGTACTTACACCAAGAAAAACATCTTTAGCAAGAACAGCATATGCAGTCCAGATGCCACCGTTTAAGAAGAGAAACAAAGAGAGAAAGAAAGGCATGAACTCCACACTGTTTGTTCTTATCACTGTTGTCTGCACATGCACATTAATTTATTAATCAAATGATAGATAAATTTGTTTCAAATTAATATTTGCTCTGATATATTAATTATAACAATAAAGTCATGAACTGCTGATGGAGTTTGTATTGACAATTTAAGTTATTTTTGATATTTCATCAAAGACCGTTGAATATGAACTGTTAAAAATTGCATATATTTTTAATAACCTTTGATAAATTATTAAATAAAATCCAAATTATATGAAATTTGAAATACAACGTATCAATTTATAAGTTTAAAAATATGTTTGTAAAGTTATCTTTTTATTTTTTTAATTTATTTGAAATTTCATTATCAAGATTGCCAAATTACCATTGTCAAGTGATCCCTCCCTTTAAAAAAAGCGTAAATTATATAAATGGTATCACTCTTGTATCATTTTAGTCATTAAAGTTTCAAAATTATCAATTTGATCCTTAAAGTATTACTTGATTATTATTTTAGCCCTTAAAGTTTCAAATGTATCAATTTAGTCATTCAAGTTTTTAATCTATATCAAATATTGGTAGAAATAAAATATTATAAATAAAAAATTTTGAGGATAAAAAATGTAAACTAGTAATAGTAAACTAAATTGGTGTCTTTAAAATTTTAAGGACTAAAATGATAACTAAATGATATTTTAAGGATCAAATTGATATTTTTGAAACTTTAAGGATCAAAATGATAAAGGTATGATGTTTTAGAGATAATTTGTATAATTTACTCTTAAAAAAATGTGAAAAGTTATTAAAGAAGCCTTGAGAGGATTACTATGTATGCAGCTTGTTCTTAGGAAACATGTAGTGCATACACACAGCAATATTTAAAAATATAATCTTCATCTATAAGTTATAATAATTGGCCATTGAATCTTAATTAATTTTTTCATTCTGTAATCTCTAACTTAAATATGTTTATCCTTAGCTTATACCAACATCTATGATCAGTTTTTTGTACAAGCAATCATATATAGTTTACAAGATAAGTTTTCGGATAGTCAAGTGTATATATATTAATGAGTAAAACTAGAGTGAATTTAAGTTCATCAAGTTTTTTTAATGAATTTAATCAAAAAATGATCCAAATAATTTCAAATGATAAATTCGAGTAGCTCAATAAATTCTTCATATCAAAATCTCGTAGGATACTGAAATTTTCTATTTTTAGAGTTTTATAACTATTTTTTTCAGATTTTTGAAAATGATTCTAAAATAATAATAAAATAATAAATATTTTTATATGAGAATAGGTCATTTTGAATAAAAATCTGAAAAAACTAGTTAGAAAATTCTAAATTTCGGTATTCTACGAAATTTTGATATGAAGAATTTATTGACCAACTTGAATTTATCATTTAAAATCGATTCGATAAGTTTTTGAATTAAGTTCACCAAAGACTTGGTGAGCTTAAGCTCATCCTAATTTTACTTTATATTAATTATCAAATTGTCATTTCTATAATTATGGTTATAATGCTTACCTTTAATTTTAGTTTATTATGTCCATCCGTGATCTCAGAAGATACCATTCTTTACCAATATATAGTAGACGTAATTAAACTAATAAATCATTAACGTAAATAATAACTCATTCATTTAATGAGTATAATAAAATCCGTATTGATGACGATATCAATAATGATATCTTCATAATATTTTCCAATTAAAAAGGGTTCTCAATTACAATAAAAAATGCATCCTGTATCATGGAAACTTGGTAACATTAATTTCATTGACCAAGTAACCATGGATAGTTTTCTTTTTCTTTTTTTCAATAAAAATACCTCAAAATAAGATACCGGCTTTCCTTCCTTTTCGAAAACAATTACGAAGTTGGTACAACCTTGCGCAAATTGATCAATTCTTCAAATAATCTTGGATTGGGAAAATTTATTTTAGCATTAACTTAATGCCTATTAATTACCATTATTGATGATGTCCATCAAGCAATAGTTAGTGAAAGTTATATTTATATTTATATAATCAGGAGAAATTCACTAACACACCTTGCAAAGATTCAATTAAAAAAAAGATGATAACTGCACCTCTTAATTACATCTCTTATTTGCGCTCTAGATGTGTTCATATTTCTTTCAAAAAATATTTATATCTAATGATAAAAATATTTATACTTTATATTACTCGTATTATAATTTTTGCAAACTGTATTTTTACTTGTACAATAAAAAATTTATTTTTTATAATCATTCATGAAGAAAAAAGTGATAAATATTTTTTATACTAATTATAAACACTTTCAAATTCAGATATAAATAAGTTAACCGCTTAGTATAAATATTTTTGATGTGCAGATAAATGATGCAGAATATGGGGTGCATAAATAATTTCTCTAAAAAGAAAATATCTCTGATACAATATTATATTTCTAAATAAAATCGCATTCAAAGTACTAATTACCACGTGATGCAACTATACTCTCAATCAATTATTGGTCTCTATTCTCTCTGTTGAATAGAGATTTAGAAATGTTGGGAAGAATTAATTTAATCATGATTTAATTTTGAACGGGCCTAGCTCTTGTGCTAGATTATTAATTTATTATTTTTTTTAATCAAGGCATTTTGTCTAGTCAATCATGAAGCCCAATTTAATTAATCATGTGGTTAAAAAAAAGACAGGTTGTTGAATGGAGGAGGACAGGCACATATACAAATGCATGTGCATGTACAGTTTCTAATTTTGGTTTAAAATTTTTTTTGATTTAGTTTGAATTTTATAACATGTAAAAGTATATCAAAATCGGATGCCATATATATACTTTGCATGGTGATATTGCTGAAAAAAAAGAAAACCTCAGAATTTAATTAAAGTATGGATATTATAACTTAATATATACAAAAATTGAGTAGGTTTTTCCAACTTTCATAGTTATAAAAATTGAAATGTAGTACATAGCTGGCTAAAAAAATAAAAAAACTTTTCATTGATTATACCTATAAAATTCATCAAATGACTGCCAAAATATAAATAATATAACTAGTTCAACCAAGATAGTGGATATCCAAACAACACCAAATATATAATTAGTAGCTAGGAGATATCAAAGAATAAAAAAAAAAACTTTGTCTATCAAATTAAAATAAATATCCTATAAAAAATTATTCAACTAAGATAGTATTAGTGGGTGCCAATTAATTCACCAAAGTATGCTTTAACCAAATCAATAAAGATATATATGATGAGTCTTAGAAAAAACCAATAACCAATACTTGCATAATTCAAGTTAAAATTTGAAAAATAATATATACAGAGAATTAAACATACCACAGCAGAAAGAGGGGAGCCATACATGAATACATTGAGGCATGCACCAATTGCACCTATTATATCTATCTTCAAGTTTTTTTTTCATTTATGGCAAATATTGTGATCAAGAACACTGCTCCAAATACTCCAATATTTAATCCAGCCACCAAAAGAGCTGTCTTGACCTAAATTCAAATATAAATAAATGGTACAACAAAATTAATAATTCAGATTTGAATTTAAAGTGATGAGTCATAACAATGTTTAAACAAAAAGAAAAAGGGAATTGCTATTACTTTAATTTGATCCAGAACAAACAGCAACAAAAAGATCAGATAGTACCAGATTTAAAATATATATGATGAGTACTCAATAAATAGTGATATTTATGTGGACTTAATATAAAAAGGTGGAAATATATATTGTAGCTAGCTTGGGAGAAACTTCAACATTTTTTTTTCTATAAGAAAGTTCCAAATATGTAGGAAATTATGTACTTTCAAAAAGATCCATATTCGTACGTATTTAATGCATGTGTTTCAAAGAAAAATAATAAAATTATAGGAAAAAGAAACATCAGCAAATTAAAAGGATAAATATAAATTGAAAAATATTAGTAGAAAATAAGTATATATTACTAATTAAAAATTAGCTTAATTAATTACCCTTTGAGAAGGTTTGGCGAAAAAAAGAAACAAAGAAACATAGATAGCCTCTAGTACAACGCCGACACCATTAACCGTTGCGACGAGAAAAGCATCAGGTTTTGTAACACCGTAGTAAACCCAAAGCGATGAGCTCAAGAGGGTCACGACATACGGCGTCGACTCGAAATCTTCGGTTGATCGGCTCCTAGTGATCCTCCAAAAGGTTTTACTGCCACAAAATCAAAGGGATTAATACAACTTGGTTGTACATATATATGCTATATATGTTACTTACTAATGAAGTTAATGAAGTGCTAGCTACTGATGCATATTTATTTTTCTCCTTCTTCTTCTTCTTCTTCGAAAGAAAAGAAAGAAAACATATACATCCATCTCATATATAGCTGATATATAGTTTGAGTATAGCTTAATTACGTACATAGGCGAGGCGAACATGAGAAGGCGAGGCGAACATGAGAACCGAGACGACATTTCCTGCATTAGAGATATAGAGGAAAGAGGTTATTTACTTGTACATATAATTGTAACCTACTTCAGTACTTCTTCTCTCTTCTCTTGTTTTGTGTGTGATTTGTGTTTGTGTGTTAGAGAGAGAGGGAGAGAGAGAGAGAGAGAGATGAGAAAGATCAGAGCTAACCAACAATTCCAATGGAGAAGAGAAAAGGATTCATGGGAAACTAAACTGTTGGTAGATCTTTTCTTCTTCTTCTTCTTTAGCTTTTGATGAATCCAGTTGGTTTTGGAAAAGGTTGAAGATGAGATAAGTAAATCAACTAATTAAGCAATGATTTAATTAGTCTATTTAAGAACAATTGACTCTCTCTTAGCTGACCATATTTTATGAGAAAATTGATAACCCATTTCGTCCTAGTTTATTTTTTGTTATCCATTTTTTTTCTGTATAAGTGCTTGTCTTTTTTGAAAATAACACTTACTTGTCAGTTGTCACGTTTCCAACTATTAGAAATTTAATATTTTTAATATGTAGTCCCCATAACCTAATTCCTAGATCGTCTCAACAAATTAATCTCTGCTCAGTTTAATTTCTTCTCACTAAAATGCACATCTTTTTAAACTTAAATTAAACTTGGCCTATTTAATTTAAAATCCACACGCATATAGATTTAATCTCTGTGGAACTTGATCTTTAATATAGATTAAGGTTATTGTACAAATATTTACATTTTGTTGAAATTCAAATGATTAAAATCATATATTTTCATTTTCAGTCGATTGATCCATGCTATTCAACGTGATATACATATCAAAATTTTATTGGATATGGAATTATACTATTTTTTTACAGAATTTTAAAATAGGACCTATTCAATAAAGAAAATACAAATATTTGCATATCCATCAAAGAGGATCATCTTCTAAAAACTCTAAAAATAAATAAATAAATAATAAAACATGGTTATCTACAAATTTTTATATGTAAATCACACTGAATGGATGGAATTGATTGTTCAGATATTAAAGAAAACATAATTCAAATTATTTGTATTTCAATCAAAATAAAAAACATTGGTACAATTAATAATCTTATAATTAATTCTTATAACAGAATATGTAGGAGAAATATTATTACCCTGAGATCCTACCTAGGTTCGCTTGTTAATTAAATTTGTGCTCTGATTAATTATCCTATGTACTAATTGTAAAACACTTCCTTTTAATCAATGAAGCAGCCACAAAAAATAAATAGCATTATAACAAAAAAAATGTTATTAGTGGGCAATAAATAAATAGCATTGGTGTAATATAATAAGAGTCAACAAGTAATATATAACTACTATTCTTGGTAGGTGTGAATTAGGGATTAATTGGTGCATGCGGAGCTACCATTCATGAGATGTACATGCTTTGTTTTTTGTTTTTGTTTTTTTTTTTGGTTTTAGGGTTTTTGTTTTTAAAGGGACATGAATGGTACAGAATTTGGTTTGAAATTTTGAAACTAATTAAAATTTCAAGTAGACATCTTTCAAATGATATATTTACAAACAAAATATTCTTAGTGATTTTTTTCCTTTAATTTTTTTTCCAAAAATATAATGATTCCGATATTCCGGGAAAAATCATCCAAATTTCATTCGGTACAGAATTTATTTATTTTTTCTTTTTGCTCGGAAAAAAGATGAATTCTACATATTTGAAGAGTTTTAAAATTTTAAAAAAAAAAAAGGAAAATGCTTGGGAGATACCAAAATCAATACCAATTTTTATTATTCATATTATATGAGTTATTATTCATATTAACTACTTGCTTATGCAAACTTATTTTTAACAATATTTTTATTATTCAATTCAAATACCACTAATATGAATAATAACTCAATTAAGTTGAATAACAAAAATACTGTATAAATAAATTACATAATAAAGTCGTTAATATAAATAATAAGTTGAATAACAAAATCAGTATCGATTTTGATATCTATATATCAGCTCCCAAAAAAAAACCTATAAGGATATTTGGATAATTTTTCCTAGACAATAGTTATCAACTCTCTTATTAATTTTTGTTTGTTTTGTTTACAAGGATATACATTTCTATTTATAGACTAATTGCTCAATGACCTAATTATATATCCTAACCACTACATGATTGATCTTAATTGTTGGATAATTTCCAATTATACCAAAATACAAAAAAAAATTAATACTAATTTTAATTAGTAATATTTTACCTAATGACCAAATGTCCAAATCCTAATCACTATGTGATTATTAATCCTAATTATTATTATTGGATAATATAATTGTCCCACACCTTTCCTCCTTTTTCATTTGTTCCTGGATTACACATCATATATAGTATCACCTCTTTTTGTATAGAACTTGAGAAACTAGGCCCGTTAAGAATTTACAAATTTTCAGCCCAATTTGGGGCACCAAATTCTTGATCATTTTTTTTAAGGGTCCTTGATCAGTTAATGCTAGTGAGTTATAAACGTGTCACGTCTTGTGTGTGTACGTATTAGATATGTATATATTAACCGAACATATCGTACAGTACAGATACGTATAAAAATTAATATGTGTTATGTTTTGTCGTGTTTTTTTTTCAACAGTACTAAAAATGACACTTCTAACTGCATGATACGTTTTGGTACGCCGCGCCCGCACGTGCTTGGATGGTTTTAACCTTTTTATTTTAAATTTCTAATTTTAATTGTTAACAATATTTAAAATTTCACAGATATATTTAGACGTACCGCGTGTCAGTTAAACATTTGAACATATCATGCGGTACTTGATATGCTTATCGCTTAACATGATATTTGTAAGAATATGACACGTGACACGTGAAACACAGCACGTCCAAGTACATGTGTCGTGCCTAGACGCATACAATTTGTATGTGCCCACATACTACGTATTTTTATTAATACACTAATTAATGCATAAGTAAATATCAATAAGACAATAGAAACATGAATAAAGAAATATTTTTGGGGCTTGTTAAAATATATCTGAGAGCTTCCTTCAATATACAAGATTGTCTTTTTTTTTTTAATTTCATCCATAACTAGGTTTTGAATTTCTATTTGCTACACTCTTTGAGTAAAGGAATTAATTTCGTCCAGGACATCAATTTGAACTGTTAGTGTTAGCATTGCTAGCAATTTGCTATTTTAATGTGTTTACAAAAAATGTGCATCATGTGTTAAAAAATTTATAAAATAACAAGTGCCTAATAAATAATACCAGTGATTTATGAAATGTGAACCAACTATATTATTAGACATTCATGCTGAATATCATATGACGTCATACTATGAGTAGGTGGGCTTGAGAAAAAAATGTGCCAATAATTGTTAGCATGCTTCTTAATATTAATTTATTTTGGATATAAATAGTAGATCTAACATAATGATATTAAATTTTATAAAAAATATTTAAAAAATTATTCTAGATATATTCTCACAATAATTTTTTTAGGTATTTTTTTAAGAAAATAATACCCTTTTATATATACTTCTTTATGCAGAATATTATTAGTTATTTATTTTTATATATACTTTTTTAGTTGTGTTTGTTAATTTTCTTTTTCACTGATTTTTAGATAAGATCAAAGGGTGGATTGTGAATTGGCAGATAAGTGTCTGGATTTGAATTTTTTTATGAAAGGATGACACGTCAGCTCTTACTTCCGTAAGCAATTTTAAATTCTCTCCCCTTTTTTTGGGACTCTTTAAATAAATTCCAAAAAATTTGTACTCATGTACATGTGCTATACGTACCCAGAGTGTACCCTTTTCTGTACCTTAACATACCAAAGTTTGGTTCAATAAAGAAAATTGTTCTATGACTTTATTTTCTAAAAGATGAAATATATATTTCATCTCTAGTGGCATAGGATGCCATCAAATTTCAAAAGAGATAGAGATAGGTTTTTCACATCTCTATTAAAAGAGATTGAAAAGAGAAAAAAATAAAATAAAAGGGTCCCATTAGATGGTTTTCTATAATATTTCAATTAATTTAGGAGGAAACTAATATTAAATAGATAAAGATGTAGATCTAACTTGTTTTACATTTGAATGAATAAGATTTAGTGGCATCAGCCTTTAATTTTCTCAATTTATTAATAGTTATTAACAACTGAAAATATGAAATTTTTGTAAAATTGTGCAATGCAAAACAAAAAAAAATCTTTTGTTAACACTGAAGTTTACAAATATTGATTGAATATATCTAGGATATATGAATACTGAACTTCAAACTTTTTAGTTCTCAGCATATGATTATGATACTTTCATAAATTCATGAATCATAATCACAAGTGACAAGTAGATGAAGTATTATAGAGGATGTAAATTTAAGATGAGTCATCTCTTCTATCAAGGTGTGAACTTAAATACAACTAATGAGGTCAATTTATTTCTGTATTTTTTTTTTTGAAAAAATTTGATAATTTGTGCTGATTTTGAATTATAATTTGAGAAATTTTATTAAATATAGTTAATTTGACTCCTATATCTTGTGTTAGAATTTTCAATTTTGACCTCCATACTTACAAAATAATAAATAATCTCTATTTAATAATCATATAATTCTAATTAGTAAATAATTGATACATAGATACATAGTTTTTTTTTTCCTTTTAATAGTACAATGGTATCATAGAAAAAAGAAAAAGAAAAAGAAATAACAACGGACGTCAATTCCTTCCTGCTTGTAATATCCTGTAAGTAACAGTGGGATATTTATAGCCACCTTCTCCCTTCTCTCTCTCGCTCTCTCTCTGAGAAATGGCATGGAGACGCCTCTCTCGATTGAACCTCTTCCGTACCTCACCTTGCGCTTCTATCCATTGTAATCTCCTCTCCGATACTGCCCCAGAGGTGACTCGCCTCTCTCCTCTCACACTCAGTGCCCCTGTTCCCCCTGATCAGTTCTCCAAATCGATCGGATTCTTCGGCGATGCTCGGTACCTGAGAGATGATCGGAGGTGGTACTCGAGCGATCAGGGCTTACACGCCGAGGTAACAGCGGCATCAGTAACTGGAGGGGAACTGGTGGAGGTTCCCCTGGCGCAAACTGGAGAGGGAATTGCGGAGTGCGAGCTTCTCCAGTGGTTCGTCCAAGAGGTCATCAAATGTTCCCATCCTTTTCTCAATTCGTTGTTTATTTTGAATGAATTTCTGTAATTTATGATTTTAATGCGTTACTGTTTGTAGTGTTATGTTAATTCTGTTACAGTACAGCTACCTTATCTCATATATAAATTAGTTATATATGTAATTGACCATGCATGTGTGCTAATTTATCCTACCAGTGGCAGATATAGAGGTGCCAATCGGGCAGGTTGGGTCGGGTTTGGTCAGACTGGGTCAAGTCGGGTTAGTTTGACCGAGAAGGATTGCCCGGTCACAGCTTGGGTCAGGTCGTCTAGCGTCGGCTTTTTTCTAGGTCTCGGGTCATCTTGGGTCGGATTCAGGTCACTTTGACTTTTTGAAAAAATCAAGTCGGGTGTCTAGCAGGTTCGTCGGGTCGGGCTAGGTCAAATCGGGTTAGTTTGATCAAGAAGGATTGTCGGGTTAAGTTTCGGGTCATCTAGCGTCGGCTTTTTTCCGGATCATGGGTCGGGTCGGGTCACTTTGATTTTTTGAAAAACTCGGGTCGGGTTTTGCCACCTCCCCAGATATATGAAAGATTAACTATATATGTTTAGGATTTTTGTTGAAATAATGTATGTATGTTGATTGACAGGGGGATCAAGTGGAAGAATTTCAAAGGCTATGTGAGGTACAAAGTGACAAAGCTACAATTGAAATTACAAGCCGGTTCAAGGGGAAAATCCATAAAATTAATTTTAACCCTGGTGATATTGTAAAGGTATTATCTTTATACAGAATTTTGCTTTAAATTATTTTTTTAATTTGGAAAAAAAATCTGTTGAGTGTTGAAGGCTACTTCTCAGTTCCATTGTTGGTCATAATTTGGTTACTGCAAAGGAGCTAATTCTTTGGTTGGTGCCACATTTTTCATGGTAGTATCAGTATGCAATGGGGAGTTGTAATAGTTAGTTAGTTAGTTGAAAGATTAATAATATTATAAATTTAGTTAGTTGAAAAGTAAATAATATTATAAACTCAAAAGAAATTAATGATGTATTCCAATTAATGCCATAGGTTGGGGAGACCTTATTAAAGATACTTACTGACGGCCACCAAAGCAATTCCTTGGATGGGGAATCTCCACTTGACACTGAGACAATTGACAGAGATGGTGAAAATGGAAGTCAAACATCATCAGTAAGTGGAGGACTTCTCTCGACGCCAGCTGTCAGGCACCTTGCTAAACAACATGGCGTTGATATAAATCTGATTTGCGGGACCAGGAAGGATGGGAGGGTCTTGAAGGAAGATGTATTAAATTATGCAATTAGTCAGGGGCTTATTTGCAAAGATCCACCTTCTATTGACAAAGTTGAGTTGTTCAATGAAGGAAGTGAGCTTAGAGGTAGTTTTGTCAGTACAAGTGCATACGAGGATAAGACTATTCCTCTCAGGTATGCAATCTGTAGTAAGGTTTTACTTTAGCAGCCAAATTGAGGCACCAAATTTCATATGGATATATTGTTTGTTGGACTGAAGTAAATTATGCAGAAGTAGTTGTCAAATTTCATTATAGATATTTGTTGGTTACAATTCACGGTATTGATTTTTGTTTTTAATTTTATTTTTTTTTATAAGTATTTTGTAACTCCAATTTACCCATATGTTGGTCTTAATATCTTTCTGATCTCATAAACCACCCAAAAATGAAAAGAAAAATGGAGAATTAAGTTTATATCAGGAGATGTATACAGATATAATTGTTTTCTTTTTTAATTGGTTCTTCAGGGGATTCCACCGAGCAATGGTGAAATTGATGACTCTGGCTGCACGGGTCCCACATTTTCATTACCTTGAGGAGATAAATTTCAGTGCACTTGTGGAGCTTAAAGAAGCATTTAAAAATGAAAATAAAGACCAAAACATAAAGCATACATTTCTTCCTTTTCTAATAAAATCCCTCTCTATGGCCTTGACGAAATTTCCTCTTATGAATAGTTCTTTAAGTGAGGAGACCAATGAAGTAATACTCAAAGGTATGTAGGAATAGTGTGTTTTGTGTGTGTGTGTGTGTGTTGAGGGGTTGGGAGTGGGGGTGGGGGTGGTAGTGAACAGATCTGACACCAATACAGCGGTACCATACCAATCAGGATTGACCTTGTGCTAAACAAAATACAACAGCTGAACTTCGCGAGGTCCTTATTATTGTTGTGCCCCACCAACTCTTGACTATAACAAAATCATTTGGTCACTGCACTTTGGTGAGATCTGTCTGTTTCGAGGGATTAGCGAATAAATTTAACTTTGGTTCTTTTTTATTTCTTTTGTTGAGTAGGTTGTCATAACATAGGAGTAGCAATGGCTACTGATTATGGATTAGTAGTACCTAATATAAAGATGGTGCAGTCTCTCTCTATTTTGGAGGTAATTCTTCCTTATTTACTATTTGTTTTTAATTTGTTTTCCACACTTCCTATTCATTGGATTTCTCCATATGAGAAACTGACATTTTATAACATTTGCAAATAGCACCTTGCATCTCTCATATTAATCCACTAACATACTGAAGTCAAATAATGAAACAAATCGAGCAAAATTGCTTAATTATTTTCAGGATTGGCTTAAGAGAACTTCATGATCAATTCATACAAACATTACGAAAAGGGATTTATACATTGAAATTGATGACGGGAAGTATTATTTTTCGTATCTTCATTACACCAGTCTATGAGTTTGTGTATGGTTGGTGGATGAGTAATACATAGGATTGTTTGTCAAAAAATTTTGCATAGTTCAAAAGAAAGAATAATTTTCATAACTTCTACTTTCATTGCCTTTCTTGTTTATTGTAGATTACAAAAGAACTATCAAGACTATATGAATTGGCAACACATAATAAGTTAAGCACTGAGGATGTAACTGGTGGCACCATTACTTTAAGCAACATTGGTGCAATTGGTGGTAAGTTTGGTTCCCCGCTACTCAATATACCGGAGGTGGCCATCATTGCCCTTGGAAGGGTGCAGAAGCTGCCACGGTTCAATGAAGATGGGAATGTCTATCCTGCTTCTATAACAAATGTATGCCTGACAACAATCCTACTTGTACCAAGATAAATTTACCCATACTGCTGTATTGTATGTTTCCACAACTTAGCCTCAATTAATCCTGAAATAAGAGAATAAACTAGAAAAGAGCAAGCCAGAAATAATGGTAATGAGATCAATGTACACTGAAAAATCTGCGGTGATTTCCAGAATGGACCTCTCACACTTACAATAGTCTGCATTTAGATGTATATTTCATAAGGCAACTGGTAGGTTATTGATGTTGTTTGATAGTAATGATCTTTCACATTTACCAGCCTTTTCTTATTAGTTAGGCAAATTAATGGAATCAAAGAAAGGTACCATATTGTTTTGTTCTTTTCTTTTTTTAAGAAAAAGAGGGCAACAATAACCAAATTGTTTGATTGTTGCCAGGTAACAGTAGGAGCTGATCATAGAGTGGTGGATGGAGCCACAGTTGCCAGATTCTGCAACGAGTGGAAGTACCTCATCGAAAAGCCCCAGCTGCTCTTGCTCCACATGAGGTGACGAGTCTCTAAATTGTGGGCCCCATATGGTTTACAGCATGGGTTCATCATGGCAATGGATGACAATTTTTGGGAGTTACAGAAGAACCACCAGGGAGAGAATGGGGCTATGAAATTGTTGGTTGTATAGACATAGTATAGAAGCATTGTTGCCTAATAAATGTTTACAAGAGACTAATTAAATACACAGGCTTTACATATGCTAGTTGTTTTTCTTTATTATTCCCAATTTTAGATGGCGTCATGTCAGGTTAACTGGGTTTATCAGACAGACCATATCAGGTTTTTTTGGGCCTGTGCATGGGTTGGGAGCAAATTTGCTAAGTTCCCCTGTGAAGCAGTAAGGCACTTTCAATGGCATAGCCATGGCATGCCTACAGGACGGCCAGGCCAAGCAATGCCCTTGTCGGGTCGGGGTTTTTTAGTCGTTTCTCCAAATGGATCGAGCATGTCTGGTCTAGGTAGGGATGATTTCCCATTTCCATCTCGCCAGCATGACTGATCTAAGGGCTGAGCCCTTTAACAGAACAGACAGCCTCACTTTCTTGGGCCATCAGAGATCGTATGATCCGTTGGGGCCATTCGGCCACACATTGAGGATTAACTTTTAATCCGCGCTAAGGAGCTCATGTTCAGAAGGTTTAATCCGTGAGTGAAAGTTAAGGAAGCTTAATTCAGGGTAGAGGTTCTTTAAGGAGCGGAAAGATGATTAAGATTCGGACAAAAGGAGGCTAAAATAGGGGGTTTTAATCCGTACTAATGAGCATGTGTTCAGAAAGATTAAGCAATTAAAGAAATTAAAGGAGATTTAAGGAGATTAAAGAAGAGGGTTGTCGAACAGCACCGTTGGGTTTTTAAGTATGGTATGCGTATTAATCATCCCCATACCATGCCAATGTGATGCTCATAAATGCAATTGTTGTTGAAATTGATTAATACAGCTGGTACCATATATCCTAGAACGGTACAATTAATGTTCAAAGCCAGGTACGTTAATTCACCCTAGCCAAAGCGTACCCATAAACTCACGGACAAGGCCAGCACGATCCAGTTGCTTCATTTAAGGCTATCCAAAAGTAAAGATGACAAGGAAATACTCCAAACTAGGACTACTTTACGATACAACAGCATTTCATTTACTGACATAACACGGGTCTAGCTAGTGCATGATGCCATTACATGCAAATACGCTCCACGCAGGATGCATGATCCTTATATATCTAGCTGGATCTTACTGATGAACTGGTAGATGTGCTCAGCAACCTCTGTTGCCTTCTCTTGGTTGATGAAATGACCCGCTCCTTCGATTACTATGACATCTTGCAACAATGGCACATCCTTCTTGAACCCACCTTGGTGAATGTACTCTTTTGCCCCCGGGAAGTGGTACATCAGGTCCTGATCTCCTACTATGAACTTGGCTGGTACCTTTATCTGTGCACCTGTCCATGCCGCTGTTAGCTCCCAGTTCCTACATAGTTATATTTTTTTTATATCATATTTAATACAGGAAGAAAAATAAATGCCATGTCAAAATATGATGCAGAATGTACAGTCTAGATACACTTGTCAAATAATTCATGATTGTAAATTGTAATGTATCTGAAATAATACCTCTGTGGTGCATTATATACGCTGGTTTAATTTTATTCAAAGAAGGAACTCTATCCTTTCACCCTCATCTGTGCTCATTCAATACTCACGCTTTCCAACCAAAACCAATTTATGCTGAGTAACTGGTACTGTTCTGACAAAACTGTGCCTCAGCACGTTTGATACACTGATATATTAACTAAACTCTAGATCACATTTGAAACTCACTCTATTTATTATAGTAGACTAGAAGCTTGATGGTCAAATAACATTGGAATCAGACCAGGACAGGATGCTAGCTCAAATGCTATAATTGCACAACTGTGCCATTAATGGTACCAGTTCCTACTGCACTGCTTTGCTCTGCTCTCTCTCTCTCTAATGCCAATAAACACTTCCTAGATTGAAAAATGCTAACTAGACCCATTTAATTGAGACATTATAATATATATAAGTATACATATAAAGAGGTTAGATTAGATAGATACATATATACCTGTCTAAAGCACGGTAGTAATTGACTCCACCGGTGAAGCCGGTATGCTTGAATTTGCTCGTGAAGTAATCGATGTCTTCTTCTGAAAGCCAAGAAGGAAGCACTATTTCCTGTTCAGGCAGCGTCGAGAATCCCTTGTCAATCGGTACGATCACTGGTTTTGGGTCATGGTATGTCAGAAATTTCTTTATCAACAGTTTTGTGTCAATCCGTGCAAATTCGCCTTCGGCCCTTTCTGTTTCCTACAAGACAGATTAATAATTTCATAAAATGATGTTTTTTTCTTTGAGTTATAAATTCCTATTAGTTTAATTTGCAGTGTACTTCTTTTTTATTATAAATAACATGCTTTCACATGTCTTTTCTTTTTTCTTTTTTGTTTTGCAAAGTGAACATTATACATTGTCAAGCAAAGCATTAAAAGCTACATCATGATTCCTGAATTTTTGTATGAATAGTTTCTTAGTTCTGATCACATGTTCTTCCAAACAAATAGTAACTTAGAATAGGCTACATATATTGCCTAATGCCAAAGTTTGGCAAGAAAATTAATGGAAGTGAGACAACCACAACAGATAGACAGGATCTACCCAAATAAACCAAACCAATTAAAACACACACACAGACAAAAAAGATGAACATCTTCCAGAGCTCGATACGGGTCAATCCAACCCGTTTGACATGATTTTTTTCAATGTGTGTGTGTGTATGAGATATGAGAAACAGCAAACCTGGAAAGCACAGATATAGTAGTCATCACCAAAAACCAGCCTGAGAGTGTCTATAGGCTTTCTAAGAGGGTCTCTCGGCATGTAGGCGACGCTAAGCGCCACCACACCGCGTACCAAATCCGACCTAAACATGCACAAATTCCATGCCACTATAGCTCCCCAGTCATGTCCCACCACAAACACCTTCAAATACACACACATCTCAAGCATTAATATCAATTAGTTACTTCAAAGAATGACATGTTAATTAATTTGCATGCATGCCATTAGTTTCCTAATGTTATAAATTATCTTGAACAATTTTTTCTTCTCAAAAAAAAATGAATAACTAGAAAAAATGTCAGTGTCTGGTGCTGTTGTTACCTTCTCTTCACCAAGCACTTGAATGAGTGCAACAATGTCACCGATAACATGCAACATGGTGTAAGAATCACGCAACGGGGGCGCGTCGGAGTCTCCAAACCCGCGTAAATCGGGTGCCACAGCGCGGTACCCACGGGAAGCAAGGTAGGAGATCTGGTGCCGCCACGAGTACCACAGCTCAGGAAAGCCGTGCAAGAGGAGCACCATTGGTCCCGTGCCTTTCTCTGCTATGTGCAGCTTTATGCCGTTAGCCGACACGGTACGGTGCGTGATCACATCATCACCTTTCTCCCCCATCTTGGCCTTCAAATCATCACCTAGCTCCCCCATTTTTGTGTAAAAGTGTATATATGTATGTGTTTTTGAGCTATCTAAGATGTTGGCATGGTTATATATATTATTAGATATCAGGGAGTGAAATCAATTGCGGATCTGAAACATCTTGCGGGTCGGATATGGACAATGGCGGATCCATGTTAGAATAAGTTCAAATCAGTGTTCATCCTTAATTTTCAATAATAATTATATTTTTTTCTTTTAAAACTTATTAAAGTGTAAAATTTTAAACGTCCCTACATATTTTAAACGTATCTATACTTAAATAGTTAATATTAAAAGAAAATTCTTCATTATTAAATTTATATTTAAATTTGTCAGACTTTTTAAATCTGTCACTACATATAGATAAATCCAAGAACTGCATGCATGCATGGCTTATCGGATGTGGATGCATGTATATAGTGGATCCTATAAGGAATTAGAGGAACATTATGATTTATGAATAACCCAACAAAGTATATATAATCAGATCATGTCATATCATATCATGCACTCAAATTCTTATGTATGTATGTTAGTTAATTTTGGGGGTGGTTGGTAGGGAACGGCTTTAATTAATTCTGTGTGGCAATAAATTATAAAGATGTAATAGAAACGGGATGGTGTTTGAATTCATCCCTTTTTCTTTCGTCCTGATAGAAATTAATGAGAGTTCGTTGTACTTGTACCGCCATGGAATCATTATGAGTTTGGTACCGCTTGCCACCAACCCCAATCAGGTCTCATGAGTTCGTTGGTACTGTCCAAATTTTTTTTTTTTTTTTTGAGAAAAAAAATTAAAGTTAAGTCTTTAAATTTTATGGGATTCTCCAAATATAATTTCTAATTTTAGATTTTAAAAATTTAATAATAATTATGTTTCTTATCTGTATCTCTTATGTTTATATATATTTTAGAAGTGTTAGTATTTTCTTTGAAGATTATTTATATTTCACGGTAAAAATTATTTATATTTTGTATTAAAATCAATAAAAAATTTTGAAAATTATATTTTTATTAATCAGCAAAATTTTAGTTTTGAAGTTTCTATAATCATTCAAAAAATATAACGAATATTTTGTATTCTAGATATAATCTCTTGCAATTTTAGCTGTATGTTTAATATAATTTTTTTCTTTAGATAAGACATGCAAAATATTGGGTGTAAGGATAATTTCTTCTGAAGATTTTTAAAAATTAACTTTGATTTATTGATTAAGATAATAGTCATTGTATCTAAAGTCACAAATTCAAAATATAACTGAAATGTCCTTAACCTCATTCTAACAAAATTTACAAACTTTTTAAGAATTGAAAAAAAAATAGAGGAAATAACACACATTTTTTAGTTACTTAGTATTCTCCAAATTAAAATGGTTGGTTTAAGGAGTGTGGAGACACATGGTGAGTTTTTTTTTTTAATTTTGATCATATGTCTTATCTTTATTATATCATCATATTGATTGATTTTGTTAATATAAAATCAAATTTTATATGTATCGTTTGATTTAAAATAGACGATTTAAATTTTTTTGTAGACTAGTAAAATATGTACAATAGGAAAAGAGATGATAAATTAAAATTTGAAAAATAATAATAATCGAAACATTATTTTCTTCTATTTTATTCTCATCATACCACAAAAAATAAAACAAAATTAACAGCCCCAATTATGTTGCTTTAGTTCTTAGTAGGCTGGAAATAAATCTTAGCAAAGCCCAAATCTAAATACTCCAAAATTAACATAATATGGGCCTTCTTTATTTCAAATAAAATCTATCAAAATTGTTAGCCCAAAAAACCCCTTAAAATTAATTTAATTTTGTAACCTACCAATTGATCTCTCCAATTTCAATAAAAATTGGAGAGGATCCCAACAATTCATTAAAATCAGGGGACTTTAATTCTATGAGCAACACCTACCAGCCCACAGAGAAAGTTTTGTACTTCTGTTGTAGTACTACGCAACTACACACACATTTACAATTTTTCTTTTGGTTCTCTATTTGATTTTCTTTTTCTTTCTTTTATTTTATTTTATTTTATTTTGTTGGTATTTGGTGGAATTGTATAATCACAAGTTGATAAATGAAGACTATATTTTTTTCTTTTTTTTATAATTGTGTGTGCATCAATTTTTTTTATTTATTAAATTGATGGATAGAAGAGTCACGCATGAGTTTATATGGAGGGTCACACACACACAAAAAAAATATGAAATTTAAATCATGCACTAATCTTTACAAATAATATTCTGAAAATCATGTTTTTTTTTTGGTGAAAGAAAGTTCCCGAAATTCTGAAAATATTCTCTGTTTTATTTTTAAAAAAAAAAACAGGGGTAGTATAGTAAAAAAAATATCAACAGTTTTGCATTGGAACCCATAAAAATAATGGAGGTCACACCAAAATTCATGAAATTTTAATATTTTTTTTCTTTTCTCTAAGAGAGTTGGGCACATTCTTAATTTTCATTAGAAAAACAAAAATCGTCTTCATAAAAAAATAATTGACATTTGGTTAGGTTAGAAACAAGAGAAAAAAGTTACAAATAAAAAAGTAAAACACATTGGTCAATTATGTTCATCTTTGAATGAAACAACCATAATTCCCAAGCATATTACTACGGAATTAATTTTTTAATTTGTACCATTTTCAAGACCAAAAAGTAAAAAACTTCCACAAGAATTTCAACAAAAGAAAGGACACCTAAGCTTTTTCTTTTTTTTTTATTTTTTTTTTCCAAATGCTAAGAGGAAGCCAGAATGTTCCAGAATTTTTTAATCTGAAAAATATAATCTCAGTTTTTTCCTTAAAAAATGGGGGCATTACAGTAGGCTATTACCCACCGTTTTTGCATCAAAACCCATAAAAATTTTAAAATAATAAACAACTGGCTGTTGGTTACAATTTATTGATAGAACAAAAATTTATCATAGCAAAAGAAAATTTTGATCGTTGTAAAACTTTACACTGAGATGCTCAAAACCCTAGAAAGGTTACAGATGTCTCTCTTTCCTCAACAAATTGATCAAAAAATAAGCTAAAAAAATCTACCGAATTAAAATTTTAGAAAGAAAGAAAGGTCACAACATTTTTACAACAACCAAATAAATCCGCAACATTTCCCTCCATAATCCAGAGAACCAATTAAGTAACTACTACTGATACTACTAAAATTTTGTTAACTTCACAGCTCAAAAGCAGGATAATCGTCGAAATTCCACAGCATTTGCTGAGTGGGCCCGGCTGCCGGGACCTCATTCTCAGCCTGTGCGGCTGCTACGGCAACAGCCACATCATCCACCACTACTTCCGGCTCCACACACCGGCCTCCTTCCATGTACGGTAAACCGTAGAAATCCATGAATTTCTCATAAGCCAACAGTTCCTCTGACAATTCCTTCACCTCGGGACAGTAATTGACCGTTTCCATCTCAACTTTCGGCGCCGTGATCGCGTAATTTGAGTTATCAACGGGGTAACCGTTCAAATTCAAATTAAATTGGTTCGATTTCACTTCCCAGGGCTTCCCCATGGAGTGAGCCGGTGGAATAGGTTTTTCCTCCTCATTCGGGAAATTGACCTTGGCTTTCTTGCCACGGATGCGACGCGCCTCACGGTCGTATGCGCGAGCGGCCTCTTCGGCAGATCCAAATGTACCAAGCCAGACCCGAACACCTTTTATCGGGTCACGGATCTCAGCTGCCCATTTACCCCATGGCCTCTGTCGGATGCCCCGGTAGAGGTTCTTCCTTTCCCGCTTCTTTGAAACTGAGATGTATCAAAAACAAAACAAGATTTTACTATCTCAACATTCAAACATCTAATTTCGAGATTACTCACTGAGCACCGGTTGTATTTTCTAACTGTGCTTAGGTAGACATTGAACAAAACCAGTATAGCATCTCTCTCTGTTTCAACTTTTGACTGAGATAAAAGATTACGTCGAACCTTTCTCACGAGGGATGGGGAGAGAGTCGGAATCGGAATCGAGATGGTTCGAATTGTTGCGGGCGGCGGCAGCGGCGTCAGGCCACATATCGGCAGCTGTGAAACGACGGCCGCCGCCACGACCGGTGTTCCTCTGAGGTATGAAATCGGAGATAATCGCACCTCCACACATAGTCGCTTCTCGATCGAATCGGAACAAGCTCTAATCGATTGATCTTCGCACAAGGGAACAGTTGAAGAGGAGAGAAGAAGTGAGGGGTTGATTTAAAGGTGGAATTGAGACAATTGAGAGGATTGAACTCGATTTGAAATTGGAGAAGAAGGTTAGGGTTTCTAAGGGGTTATATATAAGAGGAGATGGTTGGGTTTGGTTTAGGCGCGTAGGTGCTTGAGATTTTTTTTCTTTTTTTCTCGTGGGGAAGGGGAACAGGATAAGGATGGAGGTACAACGAACGCGCGGTGCAGAGAACGCGGACAGGTTGGGTCCAGTTGGGTTTGAGTTCGGCGGCTCTTTAATTCTTTTTTAAATAAAAAAATATAGATGCAATATTTAATGAAATTTTTAGTCTTCCGAGGCATTTCATCCATTTTTCACATAATTTATATTATTATTATTAGAGAGCTGATATAAAAAAAAACATCTGATAATACCAACGCAGTAATGATTTTATTATATAAATTTATTTTATATAGATTTATTATTATATAATATAAATTAGTCATTATATATATTAATAATTTTATTATGTAAATTATTTTTTATAATATTATCATTATATTAATTTAAATAAATTATTATGTATATTAATGATATTTAAATTAAATAATAAAAATATTATACATAATAAAGTGATTAACATACATAATAAATTGACAATAGTATATTTAATCCAATAAAGTCATCTGTTTGTTAGAAAATCAATCCATGCATGAATATATATATAAAAAAAAAAAGAATAGTTGATGTCGTTTTCATGTCGCAATATAGATCACATCAGCATGTACGTAATGTTATAATGCGATTTCATTTTCATAATTCAATACAAATCATAAAAGGATAAACCTAAATTTGGGATAGTACTATTAAATCTTGCTCATTGGACTTTTCTTTGGATAGATTAGTTAATTTGTGTTTGTATTTTAGTTATGACTTTAATTTAAAATAATTGAGCTTTGGCGACTTATTTATGTTATTAATCAATTATTGTTACTACAATTTAATTTTCATGCATCATGATAAAAGAGAATGTTAAGAGCAGAGGCTGATCCATTCTTTTTTTGAAAAGTTTACAAATATATATTAGATCATCTTGATTTATGTAATTATTAATTCAATTACTAAGTTAATTAAGTATTTATATATATATTATTTTTAGAATATTTTTATCATTATAATTGCTAATTTGCTGACATGATAATTTTTAATTGATAAAGAAAATAATTTTAAGTAATTTCAGAGACGGAGATATCTCATACTACTTTCAAATAAATTACAAATGTTTTTGCAGTTTTTTAGTAAGGTTTGTTAATTTAGTAAAATTGCTAATAAATTAACAAGTGTTCTTCATCTCCGCAATTGCAATTATAATTGACACATAGGATTAAACAAGTTAATTTAAAAGTGGGATGAAAATGTTATATTTTATGTATTTTGAATAAATATGATGCATGTACTATTTTTTTAAGTTTTTTCTATAATTGATCCGTATAAGGCCTATACTCATCTCAAGCAAAAAAATTTATCATTGACATTCATAATTAAAATTTTTGCCTTAGCCTCAATCAAAAGGACGTGTTTTGTATATGATATTTTTGTTATTATAAGTTACGAGATCGGATTCAATGTCAATAGTTATTAATGTCAAACGGTGTCAACTATATTTTTTGTGTTTAAGTTTATAAATTTTAATTATTAGATGTATTTTATGTTATATCAATAATACGTACATAAAAAAAATCATAAGATTTTAACGTCATTTTGATAGTCATCAAGAGATTAGATTAAATTGTCAGGACCGTTGATTTACTTAGCTTTTGATGTATACTCAAATAAAGTTGAAATGATGTAAAATTCTGTATACATGTAGTATAATATATATCTTATCAATCAGTTTTATTTTCTAAAAGTTTTGAAAAAAATTATTTAAATTTTAATTTCATTGGCACTGATTTGACACATAAAAACTATTGGCATTAGATCCCTCCTCAAAAGTTAAATGTGAATTGTAGTTGGTGTTAATTAGTCAATTTGCAAAATAACAACAATAATAATACAAATTTTATCTGTATTTTTTATTTACACCTCAAATGTGTGCAAATTTTTCTCAAAAAGTATTTATACTCCGTAACAAAATTATTTGTTAAAATTAAAAATTTTGAAACACTATCAAATATAAATATAAATAATGTTTACGTTAAGTAAGAACGCTCTATGAGTGTAAATAATTGGGTGCACAACTTAGAATATAAGAATATTTTTTATTAATATTTGATGTCATAAATAATTATATTTATTTTATATTATTTGTATTATTTGATGTCTATAGTTACACTAGTTTCAACGCTAAAAGATAATACCAAGATAGATTAAATATATCATTTTTTCAGTGGATGTTGAATACTGGACTACTTTAAAAATCAATATTTGATCTAATAATAAAGATAATATTCTCAAACTATAAATTTGAAACCTTGATGGATGATAATTTATGGACATTTAAATTTAAATTTAAATGGTTAGACCCACATTTTTATATTTGTATAAAAGAAATGCATAACTATTTTGATACAAACTAAAATTTCAAGGAATAAAATTATACCTTTTAAACTTTAAGAATCAAAATGATAACTAAATGATATTTTAAAAATCAATTAATATTTTTTTAAACTTAAGAACCAAAATAATAAATAACTAATATTTTAAAAAATATTTCTATAATTTACATTATTATTATTTGGAATCACTTATGAGAATTTGGGGAAAAAAAACTTGTGAATTTGGGGAAAAAAAAGAATTTATGAATCACAACTTGTGAGAATTTGGGGGAAAAAAAAGAAAAAAAAACTAAGCATTAAGCAACTAATTGACCAAAGAGAAAAATCTCTCACATGCTACAATCCTTGTCTTTTTCTTTAATACAATTATTTAGAGTTTTTCAAAATGGTCCTCATGACTTTACTTGAAGAAAGTTTGGCAAGAAATAAAATAATATATTAGACATAAACCCTCTAATTTAATATATACAGTCAATATATTTGAATGAAATGAGAAGTCAATACAATGGTTCTTATATTCATAATTATGCAGTCTAGTTGCTTTTTATTTATTGTAAATGTTTTTATCAAAAGTCAAATTATACCAAATTTTTGTAAAAGAAAAAAATGGAAGTATTTTTGCTTGGAAATTATTGAAATAAGTATAAAACAAAACAAATATATAAGCAAGAAAGGGTTTGATGGGTATATTTATTTTACAAAGATTTATTTCATTGTTGTGAATCAAAATTTATATTATAGATTAAAAATATCAGACTGTGATTAATGTAATACTATTTAAATACAATAATTATAATTTTTTTTTCCTCATAGCAAAATTAAAAATTAACAAACAAGCAAGGGTTTGCAAAACTATTTTTTTTATTTTATAGAATTTAGAAGAAATAAAAAAAAAAACAAATTAAAGACATTGCTAAATGAAGTTAGAAAGATTCAAAGTTATTTGTTATTTAGTAATACGTCACCAATATTTAATAACAATCAATGATATTTTTTTGCTTTTTACTTGCTTCAACTACTTCAAACAAAAAGGTGACCAATCTTGTTAAGCAAAGTGCTTTCAATATTTTATTATATTTTTTTGGATGCTTGTGTTGGGAGGAGCAAATTTAAATAGAGATAAATTCATATTAATATTTGAATTTATATTTCAAAAATAATTATTAATATAATAATTTTTGTTCTAAGTTTACAAAATAATAATTTAAGTTTCCATTATATCTAAATTTAATTAAAAAATTAAATTAATTATATATCAATTATTTAATGTATACACATCAATAATACGTATATTATATATCTCTTTTTATCTATTTTTTACATGATTACAAAAATGGTAGCTTTTTCCGATCAACAACTTGTGGATAATGTATGAATATTTTCTATATCAAACTCTTGACATATGTTCTCCCACATTTATTATACTTTCATGCTTTACAAAGGATATGAATTATGGATGTAAAAATACAATATATTATTACTTAAAGTAAAAGAATAATATCTCGTTGAAAGTTGAGAAAGATTTTCAGTTAATTAATTAGAAGTAATTTTAGACTTTTTTTTTAAAGTTCATAAGCAAATCTGAAATTTTTTTTATTTGGTGATTTCATGTCAAATTGACATGCTTAACTTTTTTTTTAGCATAATTAGACAACTAAAAAATATTAATCCTTTGTGTCATGTGCACAACATGGAGTTGTTGACTTAGGTGATAAATAAAGTTATGGATTTATGATAGATGTTTCTAGACTTGAAAGAGGGACCAAATTGCAAATTTTCTGTACTCAATTTTGATTTTTGGGGTGAAAAAAAAAGCTTAAAATTTTATTTATTTTTTTAAATAAGGGCTCATGATATAATTAGGGAAATTTTGAATGAGTATGATATTACAATTACTGATATCAATAAAATAATAACATCCAAATCAATAGATTATAACTATGGGTTCAACAATAGAAAAATTTTCATATTTTTTTGGGATTTAAATATTTTTTTAAGAAAAACAAAAATATAACACCAAAAACTATAAATAGTAAATACATACAAAATTAAATAAAAAAGGGGGACTTGGATCCCCATTTTTTTCATTAATTTAACGGGTAAGGGTATAGATAAGAAAAATTTTCGTTAGTTTATCAGGTAAGGATATAGGTAAAGACTATTCCGTACCCGTTATTCTGTAGGTTAAATGATATATAAGATAATATATATGATAATTTATAACTTTATATTTAACTATATAATATATAATATCATTGTCATTATTAATATTATCATTATAATTACTAATTATTATTATTGTTGTTGTTGTAAGATTGATTTATATTATATACAATATTTTATATAATATAATTTAGGATAAAGTTGGTTTACGTAACATTTTAATTTATATTCTTCCATAGATAATGAAATCAATAATTGTAATTTTTATATTTATTATGCATACGATGTATGTAAAGTAACATATTTATTTGTTTGTTGTATTTTTTTTTAAATTATATTAGTTACAAATTATTCTATAGTCACCCGTTATTTGTTCCATATCCGTTAATCTTAACAAATAAAAATAGAGTATGAGTAAGGTTAAATTTAACGGGTAAGAATAGAATATATATAAAACTAATGTTAAACGGATATAAATACGAAAATACCCCATCCAATCTATACTGTACCCATTGATACCTCTACTATGACTCATGTTAGTTTCGACATTTATTTTTTCAAATATTTTTTATGAAATTTAAATATATATTGCTCCGCATAAAAATGATACCTATCATCATTATTTTGCTAATTTGGCATTTTATGTTTTATGTTGGTTTCCTTCATGTTTTGGAAATTGCTGAACCAGCTATTGTGCAGGAGAGTTATCTCAATTTATATAGATGCTGTAAAATAAATTATATGTTTCAATAAAACCAGAGATGTAAATTTTTTTTCACCTTAATCTTCAAGAAGTAAAAACAAAATTCCCTTAAAATTACTTTTTAACTTTATAATTGATGTGTGTTTTCGGCGCAGCCTTCGTGTGACATGACATGTTACAACATGAATTAGCTGACTGCCATGCTTTGGTTACTGTCACGCGGGTCCCACCTCTGTGACACCGACGAGTAAGTTGCACCGTCGGAACATGATAAGCGAGACTTTACGTAGAGAAGTTTCCATAAGATGCCTCGCAGGAAGGATCCTGAAAGGTGACAGGTTGTCAAGTAGGCGGATAATAAAAGATCTTGTAATTCCTTTCTTGGAGAAAAAGATCACATCAAATCAAAATATCAAATTATCCAAAAATAATAATGATGTTTTCAATATTATTATAAATACCAATTTTATTATTCAAATTAAATAAATTATTTTTTAATTAATAATTTTATTATTTAACATAAATAAATTATTATTCATATTAATTATATTTAAATTTAATAATAAAAATAAAGTAAAATTATATAAGATACCATCATGATATATGTGACATATTTTTTAAACATGATAGAATAAAAAGAGGAGAATTAAAGGAGGAAGTTTCAAGATTGAGTTTCAAGTCAAAGAGGAGCAGAGCAAGCAGCACACAGGAATTCTCTGTGGCGGTGGCCGCTGTTTTGTTTTGTGTTTTGATTTGTTTTGATTTGATTTAATTTTTAGTACAGAGGTGGAAGGAAGGATGGTGTACTCCAATAAAAAAGAGAGAAAAGATAGTACAAGGTTGGATTTGGATATTTTTTGTTGGAATGGTGGCATCCAACCAGGCCTTCTAGAAGCTCTTCTTTTCTTTTTCTTTTTTTTTTTTACTTTTTTTTACTTTTTTACTTTTTTTTTTCATTGTAACTTTGAATTCTCTCCTGCTGTCCGGGGGGGATAATATTTTGTGGGTTTGGAAAAAATGTGAATTCAGAATTAAAAAAATATAAGAAAATTTATGAATAGAGTTGTCAAAAAGACTACATCAAAACAGCTTGTTGATAGTGACCTTTTTGTGAATAAACCAAATAAATAACGCCTATGTTATTAAAGTAGGGAAATAATAATAATAATAATAATAAATGGGCCAGTGTTGTAGGAGCAACAGACATGGCATTTTGGTTCTAATTCTAGATCAAATTTGATGCAACAGAAATACATAAAATGTTGTAACAATGGCCCAAATTTGAGACCAATTCCAAAAAAAAAAGTGATGATAGAATAATTAGAATTTAGAATCAGGCCCATAAAACAATATATTGGGCCTGAATTAATGGGCTTTTTTCTTGTTGGGCCTTGTAGGGACTAACAATACAATACAAGTTCTTGATTGATTGATTGATTTGATTGATTGATTGATTGATTCCAACTATTGATTTGTTCTAAATTAAATTTAGGTTGCAAATCTAGCCGAGCTCGAACGAGCTAGGTTAAATTTGTAATTTGTGAATAAAAAATGTGATGTTTTGTGAAAAATACGGTATATTTCAGTTATGTTAAGTGTGATAATGTGATTAAAATATTTTTTTCGCGTAATATAACGTGATATGTCAAAAATATTAAAGTAAAAATACGTTACGTTTATGATACAGAACGTATATGACACGTCATATTTAAATACGTTGTGCTATATTGTGACATGCAATACGTGATGTGATGTGTATATAACAGGTTACATTTTAGTCACTTTTTTTTTGAATTTTATCTTTTCATTGATAAAATGTTAAAAAAAATATTTAAATTTGTAGAAAAATTGCAAAATTTATCTAAAAGTGAAGAAAAATACTAGAAATTTTTTTATAGTAAAAGATATTTTATATTTATACTAAAATTAAAAAATATTTCAAAGAAATGAATGTGTAACTTTACATGACGTGTCACACAACACATGAGACACATCATATAATACACATACATACAGTGACGTAACTAGTCACGGCATATTATTTGAACTCTACTCGTAATCAGTTCACTAAGTTAACGAGCCAAGTCAACTTGTTATTTAATTTTGTTTGAAATAAAAGTGCTGGCTCATAATCAGCTCTTTAATTACAAGTTAGCTTATTTAGCTCATTAACAGTTCGTTAGGCCAAAATTATTTGGTATTTGATAGGATTCTATACGGAGAAAGAATCCGATCGGATGGATCATATCGCTCAATACATACAATGAACGATCCACATTAACTCGGTAGTGAACCGAGTTGGGATCGTTAATAACCATCCGTTTAACATCCGACGCCTCAGATGAAACTTAATTAACTATATATTTATTTTCCAAAATGAGCTATGTTTTCTCTGTTGTTGTTGTTGTTGTTGTTGTTGTTGTTGTTGTTGTTGTTGAGAATAAATGTATCTAAATTCTAGAAAAGACAAACCGAATTAAGAAAGAGATGCTTTTGGATTGATCTTAGATTACTACCATTAGATTTAATCAATTCAATCATACTCATACCTCTTTAGAGACATGCATCATGCATCTTAATTATTAATCACGTTCCAGTACACGTGCTTTGACCAGTCAAACCTGGTCAATTAACTAACTAACCAACCCTAACAAACTAACCAGGATCTTCTGTGGCCATATCCTCCCCTGTACAACCATACAGCTCCGTAAATTCGTACAAATACATACATACATACATACATTACATAGTAGCATAGGATTCTCTTTTCTTTTCTCAGCTCTTTTATCTTTTTTTTTTGGGGGTCTGTTGTGACTGCTGTTGTTACTTTTATTTCGTCTGTACACCTTTTTTGCAAAGGAGAACAACGCCCGATGCAGACTACTGCTGCTTAGAGCAGTTGCTACTGTCTCTGCACGCCTTTCAAAGGCACGGATTTCGTACGGACAGTTCTCTATTTGGATGGTGTAGTGGGTCATTTATTGGTTTGTCAGTGAACCGCTATACAGTAGGAAATGGGATATTGGTGTACATATGAAAGGATGCATAGTAGGTGCGTAGGATGGGCCTATGGGGTGTCACTCAGCCACTCAGGTGTCATTTCTCAATTTCTTTTTAATAAATGTCAATTGTTAATTTAATTTTACCTATGTTTTGTGTATTTTTTTTTATATAAAAGTTTCAATTAATTAATTTGAATATTTATTTATTTTTTAATATTTTTATTAAATTTAAATTTATATGAGAAATGATATTTATTATCATTACGGTAGATATATAGTTTGCTCTTTATATGTTTAATAAATTTTTTTAAAGAATAAAGATGCTCATTTTTCTAGGTTTAGGATTTTTTTTTAATTTCTATTAACATAAACAAATCTTAACATGTGCCTCTCTTTTTAAGAAGTAGAGTAAAGATGGATTTAAGTATTTTAAGATGTTTTCATACATCAAATTAAAATGATTTAAGATAATATAAATTAAAATATCTATATAGATAAAATAAAGTTAAATTATTAAATTTTATAATTTTTAAATATTTTTTATTTTCATTACTTTATTTATTTTTTTTATTATCAAATATCAATGTTTTAGAGTGATATAACACTTACTTTATTTTAATTTTACTTCACTTATCAAATAGAGGGATAAGTTCTAAATTTGGAAATTTAATATTGTAAATACACTGTGTATATTAGCATATTATGCGTGTATAAAAAAAAGTGCTATGATGGAATCTATATTTTACTGTTCATTAAACCAATTGAAAAAAGAAAATGCCTTTAAGAAAAATTATGAGTTTCCCTATTGTATTGAAACAGCGCCATATTTAAACATGTAAGTATATATATATAATATGTTACTTTAGAACATAATACTAGAAAACTCAAAATTTAATTCTCATGACATTTTTTTCACAGTGGACATGTATATGTAAAGTTGGAAATAAATACCTTAATGAATTTACTTTAATCTGCCAAATTATTGTATTCTGCCCATTTATTATTTTTCCATTATTTCATTTAACCAATTGCCCTTTGTTATCCATAATGGACCCAAATCAATTTCAAATTTATATTTTTTTTTCCATCAATTTCTTTGTGCCTTACTCATTTAATTGTACTAAGATATATGGTTATTATGTTTGACTAACCTACTTTATTTGACTATCAATAACTTTGATACTTGTATTTATATGTCTGATATATTCATCGCTTGGGAATTATCTGAGAATACAGATATATTAATAGAGAAAAATACACTTAGAGCTACTATATATCTTTTATATACCATTTGATTTTTTTTATATAATTGAAATCAAATAATTTTTACAATTATCTGCTAGATATCGTATACTTATTGTCAGTCATTTTCATAGTCATGTTTTAAGGAGTGATAAATTTGAATTATTTTGATGACAATTTCATAATCTTGCACCTAAAAGACATAATATGCTTACGAACGATGACAAATCCGAATCATTTTACAGCTATTTTAATTTTATTTGAATTGTTTCAATACACCTTATTTTTGTTTTACTCATTTTTTTTTCTTAATTTGAAAATATTGGCCTGAAAACTTATTGTTATTCCAAACAACATTGTCATGTACTTGCATTTTTACTGTTAACAAAAAAATATATTTGCTAAAAAAATTATTGAAATATTTGGCGATATTAATTTATTGATAAAAAAAATATAACATACGGCGATCTCAACACATCTTAAAAAAACATAACATAACATTTTAATTACACCCTCCTTTTTCTTGGGCAAATAACAATAAAAGTTGCCAATAACCAACTACAAAAGAGAAGTGATAACTGTATTTTTTGACTATACATTTTATTTGTATCTCAAGTATTTGAGACTACTTAAAAAAAATTAACTTAAATTTTAAAGCACATATTTTTAACAAATATTTATACTTAATATTGAATACAAATAAGATAAGGGATGTAAAATTTGATATGCAAAAATAATTTCTCAAAATTTAGAATCATTTGAAAAACTAATTATTTTTGGGTGATGTTTTGAATGTAAAAGTTTTAACTTTTTTTTTTTTTACTTTTCCACTTCTTTTCAATCTCATGCACAAAATGTGGTCTCCACTATCTCAGAAACGGAGAGAAATGTGATTCTAGTTAATTTTCACATTTGAATGCATGGTGGTGATTGGTGAACCCAAATATAGACATGTAACAGAAAACTGCCAATTAACTTATCTGACATTGAGGGTTTATCCAGTACCCAATCAGAGAAAAAAAAGCAACCAAATGGACCCAAGAGCTCTTTTTATTTATATATTTAGTGTTTCTATATATTGGAAAGAAGCAAGGGTTTGTTTGTTTGTTTATTTAATACTTTAATGTGACTCATTAATGTATTCCCTGTGAAAAGGGTTTTTTTGACAGCCAATAAGATTTCAACAAGTAATTTAGTACCTTAGCAGTTCTCATGTGACCATTGCTGACAAAAACAGGACTAGGACTGGAAATTTGTAAAAATACCCTTTTGAAAATTTATATTTATTTTTAGTGCCTTTTTGAAAATTTGTAAAAATACCCTTTCTATTCAATTGATAGGATAATATTGCTTGTTTAACACAAAATTGCAGTTAAATCATGTAAAATGCCAAAAAAAAACATCAATAAATGCATTTATTACATCAATAATCCAAAATATTCATGCTAATGCTTTATGAAATGATAAACCTTACTTGGATTATGGTGGAAAAGTACATCAATAAATGCATTTATTTATTGTTGTAACCCCCTTATAATATTGTTACATGATATATATCCTCTTAATTCAACCAAAACAGAGCTCAAAAAACAGAGCGGTCTCTAAAGATTTTTGGGCTCTATAAATAGAGGCTTCCTTTTCCCTCCACTTCTCAAGGGAGAGAGATAGAGAGAGAGAGAGAGAGACAGAGAGCTTGTGCACACACTTGTCACCAACAAATGGCCACCTCTAGTGTCTGTTCTTCCTCCTCCTTGCCTCTCTTCTTCCTCTCTCTGCTTGTCACCTCTGCCATGGCGTTCCCAGCCCACAGAGCACACCCCACACACCCCACACACCCACATCCCAACCATGGCCCCGCCTCACACAACTACAGAGATGCTCTCTCTAAGTCCATACTCTTCTTTGAAGGCCAGAGGTCAGGGAAGCTCCCCTCTAGTCAGAGAATGAAATGGAGAGGACATTCCGGTCTCTCCGACGGCTCGGCCATGAATGTACTATCTCTCTCTCTCTGTCTCTGTCTCTGTCTCTGTTTCTATCTCTATTCCACCCCCCTCCCTCTTCTCATGTTGGTTTATTTAGAAGAAGTTTTGGGCTGTTTTTATTTTATTAGAAGAGTATTTAGTGTTCAGTTAGTACTGTTGTACTTGTTAGTGAAATGAGTGTTATAAAAATATTTAAAAAAAGGTGCACATTTTTATACTGTTCATTAAAAAAGAGGGGAAAAAAGAACTGTTAACTGTACAACTGGACAAATTTTAATCCATTTTTGGGAAACACTCTTAGATAGAGGTTAACCTCCTTTTGGGTTCAAGTTTTTTGTATCATTATTTTTACCACCATTCTCTTACATTATTTTTTAAAAAAAATATATTGTCCAGGCTCATGACATGCCAACTCAAAAAAAAAAAATTTTTTTTTAACCCTAAAACAGAAGAACTAATTTTGGGTCAACTTTTGTTTTGGTGTTTTTTTAATTATGTAGGTGGATTTAGTGGGAGGTTACTATGATGCAGGAGACAATGTGAAATTTGGGTTTCCAATGGCATTCACCACAACCATGCTTTCATGGAGTGTGCTTGAATTTGGTGGGTTGATGAAGGGAGAATTAGAGAATGCAAAGGAAGCCATCAGATGGGGCACTGATTATCTCCTTAAAGCCACTGCTCATCCTGATACCATTTATGTTCAGGTCCCTGTTTTTATTTTTATTTTCTCTTTTCTTTTCTTTTCTTTTCTTTTAACTGCATATAGATTTCCACCTTTTGCCTTTCTGGTATGTGGGTTTCTGGAATATCTAGTATATTGTTGTGTTAATTTTATAATTTATTCAGTACAAATTCTTTTTACCTATTGCTGTGTTAATTTTATTAAAGGGTGTCATTATAAGCCCTTTTTATCATGTTGCAATACTTTGAAACCGCCAAACAATGCTACTCAGTTTAGATGAAGGGAAAAAAAAAGATTATAAAATGATGGTTTATGTTGTCACCAAAATGCTTATGCTATATTATGCATCTAGCTGTCTAGCTACCGGTACCAGTTTCATGGGAAGCACATCGTCACACCTTTTTTTTTTTTACTGGTAAAATGCAGCAACTTGAGTTTATTTACAACCTTTTTTTACTCTTCAGGTTAAGTAATGATAGACTAATAGCTAATTAATTGTGTAATCTATCTTGGGCAACAACACAACAACTTCATATACCAGTAACAAGCTGTCTGACACGCCAAGAGAAGAGACTGTTCCAATTGACCCCCTATATTGTAAAATTAATCGGATACATTAACAACATCACAACAAAATATAAACATGTTTTGAAAAAACTATAAATTTGATGATTTAGGTAGGGGATCCGAACAAGGACCACGCGTGTTGGGAGAGGCCAGAGGACATGGACACACCGAGGAATGTACTTAAAATAGACGTGCAGAACCCAGGCACTGAGGTGGCGGCCGAGACGGCAGCAGCTCTTGCGGCCGCATCGGTTGTGTTTAGAACTTGTGACCCTGCTTACTCCAACAGGCTACTTAATTCGGCCATTAGGGTACTAAATAATTTATTTTCTCTCAAATGAATTTTGTTGCAACCTTCTGTCATAAACAAGTTATGGTCCTATCCAAAGTTTAAAAATCTGATATTAAAAGTATGCAATCAGTATTTAGAAAATTTAACAATTGAAAAAAGTAAGTACAATTTTGTGGGAATTTTTCTGTCATAAATAACTTATTAAATTAATCCTTTGAAGCTTGTCTAATTACATTATATTATTAAACTATGGTGTGTATGCAAATACATACAACAGGTGTTTGGGTTTGCTGACAAACACAGAGGATCATACAGCAACGGCCTCAGAAACTATGTGTGTCCTTTCTACTGCTCTTACTCTGGCTACCAGGTCCCACCTCTCCCCCTCCCCCCCCTCCTCTACTCTTCTCCCATTGGTCCTCTGAGCATCTCACCATTTTGTACGCTTCTCATTTAATGAATGAATGAATCCTTTTTGCAGGATGAGTTGCTATGGGCAGCTGCATGGCTACACAGAGCAACCAAAAAACCTAGTTACCTCAACTACATCACGGTCAACGGTCAGACCCTTGGGGCAGATGAATCGGATAACATCTTTAGTTGGGACAATAAGCATGTTGGTGCCAGAGTTCTCCTCTCTAAGGTCTCTGATTGTGGGCCCCCACTTAATAATTCCCTTTTAAATTTTTTGTCTTTAATTTATTTTATTATATTTGCCTTAACCTTTTGCTGTTGTTGTTGCTGATTGGGCCCTTTTTTATTGGGACTATTTTAATATAACTCAAGTTACCATAATCCAAACAAAAAGATTTTGCAACTTGATAATAATTAATGTTGTTGGAATCATTGTTGTCAGCTTTGTGTAATAGCATCATAAATCTTTTTTATTAACTACCCAATTTAGGGGTTAAAATATTTACTAATTTCATGTACAAATGTATATATAATTTTTATATATAGGCATTTTTGGTGCAAAATGTGGGCTCTCTGCACGAGTACAAGGGCCATGCCGACAATTTTATGTGCTCGTTGATACCGGGGACACCTTCCTCTCAGACCCAATACACACCAGGTTCTAATTTACTTAGGTTTAACACCAATTGATAATTTCAAAACTAAATTGCATCACTGTTGTTGTATTTTGTTTTTTAATTTCTTGTTGTTTTCCTTCCTCAGGAGGTTTGTTGTTTAAGATGAGCGACAGCAACATGCAGTATGTAACCTCGACTTCATTTCTGCTGCTCACGTATGCGAAGTACCTGACGATCTCTAAGCAGGTTGTGACATGTGGCGGCGTCACCGTCACACCTCAGAAGCTTCGTGCTGTTGCCAAGAGACAGGTACACATACCAGAGCCACTCTCATACTTTGACATTGCATATAATTTCAGATATAGTCGGCCAGTAATAACTATGCAAACTGTATCTTTTGTAATAATCTATGCTGGATGAACAAATTGTAGATATAATCTTTGTAGTTGAAACAAAGACAAGCATCCTCCAACAAGAACTAATTACAGTTGAATGTAATATTTTCTATATTTAGGTGGACTATTTGCTAGGAGACAACCCAGAGCGCATGTCGTACATGGTTGGATACGGGTTGAAATTCCCCGAGCGGATCCACCACCGTGGCTCGTCTCTTCCTTCAGTGGGATCTCACCCAGCCAAAATCGGCTGCTCCAGTGGGTTCTCTGCACTCTACACTGGCGCACCGAACCCCAATTTGTTAATCGGGGCTGTGATTGGTGGACCCGATGCACAGGACAGGTACACCGACCAGAGAAATGACTACGAGCACTCCGAACCTGCCACATACATCAATGCACCGCTTGTCGGTGCACTCGCCTACTTGGCGCACTCCTACGGCCAAATTTAATCGGCCGTGTATCTTAGTTAACTTTCTGGTAATTAATTAGTGTTTTAGTGTGATTCTATCAGGAGAGTTTGTGTTGAAGGACCCCGGTGCTACTAAGGAGGGCACATGTGGGTGTTACTTAGCAAAACTCTAGTGAGATTGTTATGATTTATCATTTATGATTTTTAGGGTTTGGTTGTTTAAGTGTGCATGTAATGGTTGGTGGTGGGGTATGATGTGATGTCAGGGTTTGTATGGAGATTGGGCATTCTGACCCTTTTGTGTTGGTTTCAATGTTATGGAACTGTTAATCTCTTTGTCTCCTAATTAATTATACTATTATTATTATTATCCAAGTTAATTAACCGATGGAATTGCTTCTTTCAATGCATCAAATTGCTTATAAAGTTATAATGTAATATTATTTCTGCTGAGAAATCAGAGACCCATATCAGTGTGCATTGTGACTTGTGAGGGAGCACCTAAAGGGGAAAAAATAGATCAGTTTTTTATCAGTGCCACCTCAATATAGAAATTATTCTAAAACAATAATGCAGATATATGTAATATGCTCCTACAATTGGGTTTTCTCATAAAAAAAACCAATAGTTTATTAAATTGAGAAATTATTCATACACTTTATGTTATGTATTTCTCATACGTACACAAAAAATATTTATATTAGATAATTAATTTATTTATATTTAAATTTGAAAGTGTTTATAGTCAGTATAAAAAAATATTTATTGCTTTTTTTAGAAAAATTTAAGTTAAAAGAAGTAAAAATATAATTTGAAAAATTTATAATATTAGTAATATAAAGTATAAATATTTTCTTAGAGAAATATAAATATATTTGTGATGTAAATAAGAGGTGCGATTAAGGGTGCAGTTATCATTTGGCTTATCAATTTACAATAAAGAGAAAAGTTTAAATCCATGATGAGCATCTTGTCATTTCATTGTCTGTTTGTTTTGTTTTGTTTTCCTTTCTGTAAGAGTGCTAATGATAGATGGCAAAATCACATTTTAAAAAAAAGATAAATGGCAAAATAATTTAAAATATTAAAAATCAATTTATAGATGGAAAAATCATTTAAAATATTATGATAAAATTACATTTTTCAAAATTGAATGAACAACCATGCCTTATGTTCAACGTTTAAATGATGATGGACACATTAAAGATTTAAATTTTTGCAAGATAGCTTTGTATGAAGTTGTTGAAATTTTTATACTTCAAAAAAATAAAAGGATCTAAATCCTTCTATCATTTTTATCTTGTTGTGTATTTATTTTTTTGAGAACTTGATAGTGAAAATATAAACATCAATTAACATTAAATCATGACACATCTAATTGTGAGCTATATACATTCCTTTATTTACACATAGGAGATTACATGAATTCCATCTTCATTATTTTTTATAAACATCAACAGCACAGAAAAAAGCACAAACATGGTCTCCATCAATAGTTTTTTTTTTTTCTAATTTAAGAGCATTTTCTGATCGTTAAGTTTAAAAAAATGAAGAAAAAAAAGAATGAGGCTTAACTGCTCTACAATTGTACAAAATTTATCACAGAGTCCTTGCAAAGTCTGAGCAAAAAATATTTAATGGTAAAAAGATTTAATCTCAGCCGTTGACAAATAGGACATTACATGCTTGATAATATAGTAGATATAGGATTATCCATAGTAAGTTTACTTTTTTATACTAATAAAATCAGTTAGAACAGACAAATCAAGGACAGTAAAATCAGTTAATTTGATATATATATATATATATATATATATATATATAGACCGTCTGATTTGAATTGCATTCTGAGCAATTGGGTATATATATTGGATCAAAATTTGTAACATAATCTATTGTTTCTTCAGACAAGACATGTTGTATGATTTCTCTAAACTCTATTATTAGGATGGTCCAAAAAGTATATGATATATACATGACATTGACAGGAGGAGAGTTTAATTTCAAGCAAACTAACTGAATCTGAATCTGAACAAATCATATCATATGATATTATGATACTGGTACACAAAATAATCAATCAACTGAGTCTGAAATTTTGGCAATAAAAATAATAAATAATGATAATAATATATAATATGGTCCAGGCATGTGGTACCAATTACCAGTGATCAGCTTTTCTCAGTCCCTCTCTGCATGCATCATTGTCAGCATAGTGCTGTGTTTTTGTAGCATCTCATGTACCAATTTGAGGTATTAAAATAGAAAAACAAAGCTTGTGTATTGTCATACCAAAAGCAAAAAGTTAACTGGAATTATAAATTTATAATACTAAAGTTAACATTTTTCAAGAACAAAACATTAAATTTTGTAATGTTTGTAGATGCGTTTGTATGCTGTCAACAGATCATATGCATAATTTAACTTGGTGAAAGTAATTAATATGAAAAATCAATCAATTATCCATCATCAATTAACATCAACAATACATTATTTTAACAAGAACAGTGCATGCACTGCAAAGAAGTACTCAAAAGATATTCTGAGATATATATATTCTGAGGTGTGCAGAAACAAATAAGGGTCTGAATCAACTTTTCTGACAGAGGATAAGAAATTGTGATCTCCTTTTGCAACGATTGGAGATGAGAAAAACAATTGTGACTATGAGAAATTAATGGCCCCAGTTATTAGCTACATACATGTCCAGTAGTAGCCAATTAGGCACAAGTCCAAGACTGGGGCTACGTATGGCACATGCCACATGATACATGACCCATGAATCCATGATGAAATTGAAATGGTACACCAAAGTCATGTGTGGGACTAACCCTGCCATGCATGCATCATCAGCCTTTTTCATTTTCATTTCCTCCTTTTTTATTTCCTATTATTATTATAATATTGTTGTTGTTGTTATTGTATTTCATATTTTGCACATCTTATCAGTACATCATAAGTATTTATATCAAATAAATAAAGAATTTATATTTGTATTTGTAAGTATTTATAGTTAGTATAGAAAATATTTATTACTTTTCACTCAATAATATGAAAAATTTTTAAGTTAAAAATTTTGTTGCACAAATAAAAATAAAGTTTACAAAACTTTTAATTTTAGTAATATAAGGTATGAACATTGTTGTCATTAAGTATAAATATGTTTTGAAAGAAATATCAATATATTTAAGATGCAAATAATGGATGTGATTAAAGGACGCAATTATTGCTTCTTTATTGGAGAAATCCACTTTTTATCAAGGAAATAATAATAATAATAATAATAATAATAATAATAATAATAATAATTATTATTATTATTATTATTATAATACTAATACTAATACTAATAATAATAATATTTATTATTATTATTATTATGATAGAAAAAAAACTTATAATCATACAATAATCACGAATCTTTCTTTCTTTTTAATTAACAAAAAAAAAAGAGTATAAATTAATGGAGTGGCATTAATTCCATGTTTTCCTCTCTCCCATGTGGATTAAACAAGGAAGAACATGGGTTGTGCCATGCCACATGGCAATGCACACTGCTAAAACCCTATCAGACAAACAAACCGCTCTTGGTGGCGGCACATCACTCTTTACAACAAAAAAGATTACAAATTGATGCATAAATTTAATTAACCAAATATTAAATCTCTTTATGGCATTATTGGTATGATGATGGGAACATAAGTATAAATAATTGTCCAGTGACGGAGTTTGTTTAAAATTATTAGAGAGTTAAAATATTATAATTTTTTAAAATCATGTTTCAATTTTTTTGAAAGGAGGGTTAACTACTGTATAATTTTACTAAGCTCTGTCTTTATGATTTCTTATTTTATAATTTTAAAACGGATATTTTGAAGGATTAAAATTCAATCTAGTAAAAAAAAACACAATGTCTTTATAATTTCATAAAGCAAGCGACACATACTATTTATTAATTTCTACTTGAGTCCCAATCTGTTTCTATTATTGTCAATGACACTGTGTTCCATCAAGTTGACTGACATGTGGGTCCAGCAAACTGATTTTTTTTTTTCTAAGATAAACGTTTGATATTTATTTATCAGTGAATTTAATAATTGTTTTTACAACTAAGGCATGTGAAGATCTAAAAGTGGTGTGGAATATTTCACTTTTAAAGATGTAACAATTTGATTTCTCGGAGTAATGTGCGCTCTCTTTGGGCCCTGAAATGTCAAAATACATATCAGATTATATCTTCAATTTTTTGCGTAATTGATGGCACACAAAATAGAACGATAGTGGAGAACAATCTGGAAAGAAAACATGTGTGTCAAATCAATGTGTTAATTTAAAGGAAGAAATTAAAGGTGCACTCCCTCTTTAATTAATGGCTATTTCTTATTTCAATGTCCATGTATCAGTTTATACACCTGCTTTTACTTTAGCTCCTTGGTTTCTATCCCTTTATATATTGTTGTGATATTCATGTGTTTAGATTCTAGAATTAGAGAGTATCCACATGTTAATAACTTACATGTATTTGGGATCCTGATATTCACAATTAGAATTTTCAATATTAATGTGTATATGCATATTAATGACGTGAGTAGTTCAGTATATATATCAATAATCTTAATTTTGAATTGTATTTGCGTATATATACCAACATAATCAGACAATAGTTTGTAAAGCATTTATATGTGTAATTACGTACACAAATATTTTCCACGTTATTGTTTGATCATATAGGTATATACATACAAATATAGTTCAAAATTAAGATTATTGACGTGTGTATTGAACTACCTATACTATTAATATTACATATTCACGTCAATATTGAAAATTCTAATAGTGATTGTATACTTCACCACCATGCACAACACCGTTTAAATAATGTCAGAGCCTGATTAATCATACCAGTATTTTCTGAAAACCCACGGCACTGTGCAACATCAGAATTTCATCAATCAGGGATCCAGTTCCAGAAAAGAAAACACCTCATTAGTGTGATAATGTCTAATGATCTTGAAATTAGGTACCAACCATTTAAAGACCTAAATATGACCAGGCCGCTGCTGCATGTACACATATATATAATTAACGGGCTTCATTTGCATCTAAACTAAACATGTAGCTTCTATTTCTTTGGTAATTGATCTGATTACAAAGTTGCCGAGATTGTCAGCGCCGGCCACCGGAATGATGAATCCGGAAACATTCCCAAGGTGCAACAGAGGATCATCTATCAGGGATTTTGTTTCGGAAGAGAGAACGCTGAAAATGATACATTCATAATCCTCATTTGCTACTTCCATGTCTAACTAATAATTGTTACTGATCCAGACATAGAAGATGTGTAATGCCTTTTTCATTTATGTTCAAATTGCCAGGTGGTTTTGACATAGAACAGCCTTTTTTGTTTTGTTTTTTAAGGTTAGTTGGCGAAATGCTAACACACAATTGTATTAAATAAAAAACTAAATTGTATCTACCTCTTTATTAGTTATTTATAAATATATATCTAGCAATATAAAATATATGATTATTAATTATCAAAATTTAAATATTTTATATACATTTGGTACATAAAATGATTAAATTTTTTTAGTTAATAATGATATATTTTTCGTTGATAAATGCATAATTATAGTAAAATAAATATTCTAGCACCGTTAACAAAATTGAATCCGCCGTGTCCTGCATCAATAGCGGTATAAAGCCCGGCGACCCCCTGCACAGATAGTATACCGAAGGTCTCTTTGTTGCTGCCGCAGCGACCGCCGTGGCTCCCACCAGAATTAGCAACATACTACCATCTGGTTTTTAGTTTTATCAGAAGTGAAGGGCACCCTGTCAAGTTGTGAGGTTGCATATTTTTCTCAGCTTCACATATGCACTCTTCACACTTGAAAATAGAACTTCTATGGCACACCATGGTCCTTCCTCCTGATTTGAAGGTGATTGGGGAACTCCCCAGACGTGTGTAATTGTGTAGACAACAGCAACTTTTTACCAGCATGAAACATCAACTACGATACGAAATCTAAGTCTTCCCCTGTGAACACAGGTTGTGGGTTTTTTTGGGCTTGGGGCGAGCTGTAACAAGGTTGGATATGGACTGAGAATTTACTCATTTTAATATGTGTTGGATTTGAATTTGGACTCACTCTTCATCAATGGGCCGATCTGGGTATGGGGCCATTAGCTGACAATCTATTTAAATCATCACAAGGAACCTCAGTTTATAAGATACAAAATAATCCATGTTGCTAATACCAAATTGAAAAATATAAGCTCTCTCACAAAAAAATGATAATGATAACAAGAACAAAAATAAAAAAATTATACAATTAAAGAAACTAGATGGTAGAGAGCTGACTCCAGTACCATCAATGTCCAGGGCTTGGAGACTTGCGAGACTTCCAATATCACTAGGAAGCTCTTTCAGTTCAGGGCCCCAAATAGTGAGTTCCCTTAAGGCTTTGAGTTGACAAAAAGACTCAGGCAAGACCCTAAGGCCCGCATCACTCAAATTAAGCTTTTCTAGGCTAACAAGATTTCCTATGCTTGTTGGCAACTCTTTGAGAGAACAATGAAAGAGAGCGAGTTCCCTTAAGGCTTTGAGTTGACAAAAAGACTCAGGCAAGACCCTAAGGCCCGCATCCCTCAACTTAAGCTTTTCTAGGCTAACAAGATTTCCTATGCTTGTTGGCAACTCTTCGAGAGAACAATGAAGGAGAGCGAGTTCCCTTAAGGCTTTGAGTTGACAAAAGGACTCAGGCAAGACCCTAAGGTCCACACGTGTCAAATTAAGCTTTTCTAGACTAACAAGATTTCTTATGCTTGTTGGCCACTTTTCGAGAGAACAATGAACAAGTGTCAGTTCTTGTAATTTGTAAAGAGAGCAAATGCTTTCGGGTAGCTCTTTAATATATAAATTACAAAGTGAAAGAAAACGAAGATGTTTTAAGTTACCAACAGCATAAAGAGATTCTAATTCTAAAAGAGATGCTAATAGAAAATTTTCGTTTCCCACTATTTTTAAGACTCTTAGCTTTTGAGCCATTGAAAGGTCAAAAT
Source organism: x Bolboschoenoplectus mariqueter (assembly GCA_037678475.1). NCBI lineage: Eukaryota > Viridiplantae > Streptophyta > Magnoliopsida > Poales > Cyperaceae > x Bolboschoenoplectus > x Bolboschoenoplectus mariqueter. The sequence continues at coordinate 2,668,577 of CM075271.1, forward strand.
TGCTAAAACAATTTTGAACATCTCGGCCCATAATGAGTGTACGCAGAGTTGTGAAACTGCAAAAGGGAATAGGTTCTGTTGGTCCCACCGAACCAGCTACATATAGATGGCATACCTTGTTGGGAGAAACTGGGAGCTTACCGGCCACAATGGAACAACATTCATTATCCGAATTGAGCCGTGCTAAATCATGAATTATATCATGCAACTTCAGTTCAGAATCAAATTCATCCCCTCCCCCGCAGGGTTCAAAGAAAGATCTTTGCCACAATTGCTTTGCATATTTCTGACCAATCTTTTTTGCATCCTCCTTTCCTTTGCACTCTATATAACCGTGATAAAACCATTCTTCCACCAAGCTCTCTCCTTCATAGACGTAATCTTTAGGAAACATCGAACAATATATTAAACAAGGTTTTAGTTTTTGGGGAAGATGTGTGTAGCTTATTTGAAGAGGATTGAATATCTGATCACTAGCATCAGACTCCCATAACTCATTTTCTAATATCTCTCTCCATCTTTCTTCTTGTTCCTCATGCCACAATAGGCTACCAATTGACTTTATTGCTAAGGGCGACATCCTGCATTTCTTCACGATTTGTTTCCCAATTTTTACCAACTCTGAGCCCTCATTTGGATTTACTCCACCAAATGCATAATGCTTAAACAATCGCCAACTTTCTTCATCTGACAGACAGCTAAGGTTTAAAGGTTTCTCTATGTGCATGATTTGTACAACTTGTCGGTTCCTTGTAGTTACTAGAATTCTCACCAATGCTGATGACAGCAAAGGGGCCTGGAATGAGTCCCATAGATTCCTATTCTCATTCCAGACATCGTCTAGAACGAGAAGTACCCTTTTCCCTCTTATTTGTTCGCTAATTTTCGTTTGCAATGCACTCAGATTTGTGAGACCACATTTATCCTCGGGGTTTATAGACTGCACCAATTCTTTGGTGAGCCTGTTAACATCGAAATCTTCAGATACGCATATCCACCCAAATATATCAAATCTAGATCTTTGTTTGATATCATTATAGACAAGTTGCGCAAGGGTTGTTTTTCCGAGTCCCCCGGTGCCAACAATTGCCTCCATCGAAACAACTTTGTCGTCATGACATTCAGGGGACAACAAACCAATGAGCTCCTGTTTTTCCTTCTCTCGGCCAAAGATATTTGACACATCTACAAGATGGCTTGTTGGTGCTCTTTGCCATTCACTGTCAAAACACCTCCGACCCTCTTCCTCTGATAGTCGGAGAGCTATCCGACAATTCTCAATCTCAGCAAATTTGTTTCCAATTTGCTGGATTTGATTGAACATAGCATCTGGAACCTGAGGAATTGTTACATTTAAAGTGTTTCAATTACATACTAAAAATATTAATCCACATGCACATGTAACAGGTCTTGCTACATATAAGCAGTTGCCAATGTGGTTTACGTGGACTGATCTATTTTCTATGGCACATCAAATGTCCAGCCACATGTACTTCTACATGCCTAAGAAGTAAGAAATTGATCACCAGTTGATAGTTGCAGGCTTGGCATTTCACATCAACAGGGGAATTAAAAGGTCCAATTTTTTTTGTTTAATTTGAACTTCATTAGCGATTGCGCAATTAGGCCTCACAAGTGTAATTATTCAGCACAACCAAACATTAAGTAAGCCTCGATTAAACTCAACTAGCTTGATGAAATTCGAACTAATTACCTGAATTAGCTTCCTTTTACGGGAATCAGGCGGACAAGCATCTTTTGCCTCCGCTTGTGCATGTAAGACTTCATAGTGGTACTCGTCAAGTACATCCTCAGCATCATAGGCAACTCCCTTGAGGTCCTTGAGCCAGAGCTTGACAGAAAGATCTCTGATCTCTCTCTGCTCTGCATCATACAAAGTGGCCTTGATCCGCTCCAGCATCCTCATCAATTTCTTCATTTCTGCCTCGATTTGATGGCCTTCTACCGGAGGAGAGGAAGAAGAAGACGGAGCCTGTACTCCAGATGCATTGACCGCAGGCAGCAACTTGGCGCTCAAAGAGAGAAGGTTGGAAATCACGCCGCCTAGACCCATCTCAAAGTCACAAAAATTTCTTGTCTTGGTGAAGGAAAGTGGAAATCAAAAGAGATATTGATGAAATGCAGAGGGCGAAGACTTGAACTAATTTCAAACAACAAAAGAGAAGACTCCGTCCATCAGCCGGCAATGGGATGAGTGGGAGCCAACTCGCATTGAATTTTCCCACATTATTTTTTTACATAACGCACTGATTTATAAATGTAATCTATGCGATTTTCTTGTATTTACTAGATGTATGGTCAAATTCGTCCACAATATTTTTAATCAAGTCTAACTTCCGTGTCACTAATTAATTGGCTTTATTCATCGTGGCTGATCTTGAAATGGTACACTATTATACGTGCACCAGCAATCCTGTAGCAACGGTGTATATAATGGTGAGTTTAATTCAAAAACCTATCGAATCGATTTCAAATTCAAATGATAAATTTAAATTTCTCAATAAATTTTTCATATTAAAATCTTATAAAATACCGAAATTCCTTATTTTAAAAATTTTTAATTATTTTTTCATATTTTTTTTGAAAATGATCTATTCTCATATAAAAACATTCTTTATTTTATTATTATTTTAGAATAATTTTCAAAAATTCAAAAAAAAATAGTTAGAAGACTGTAAAAATAGAAAATTTTGGTATCTAATAAGATTTTGACATTAATAATTTATTCAGCTCTTCAGATTTATTTTTTGAACTCATTTCAATCATTTTGAGTTGATCCCATTAAAAGGTTTGGTGAGCTTATATTCATCCTAGTTTTATTCTCTCTCTCTCTATATATATATATATATATAGAGAGAGAGAGAGAGAGAGATTAAACACAATGCATTGGATGGATGGAGCTATACAACGGTTCAATATCTTGAGTTTGGAGTTAAAATTGATTGATCCGAGCCGCTCAAAATCTTGTGAAATATCAAATTTTATATTGTTTATAATTTTTTTATTATTTTTTTGATGGAAAGAAAACCAATTGATTTGAGACGTTTGGATCATCTAATAACAATGATTTTTCTTTCCATCCAAAAAAATAGTAAATTTTTTTTTAAAAAATGTAAAATTTAATATTCTATATGATTTTGATATGATAATTAAATTGAGCAATTTGGATCGGTCATTTTCTCTTCCAAACTAGAGATTTGAAGTCGTTACATCAATTCATTCATGTAACATGTTGCATTTTATCCCACCTCCATATATTTATAATTGCACAACTCATAGACATAGACATCCTTTCTTTCCAAATTTTTAATAATAGGCTAAAAAAATAATAAATCATCAAAATAGCTTTGAAGGATAAAAAATCACAAAAATGACCGTTACGACCAGATGTTTGGCATACAGGAATTACGACAAAAAAATCCGGTGTACAAGAGGGACGCCAAAAACACTGGCATACATGGATGACGTCAAAAGCTCTAGTGTACCGACCTGGGACTCCAACAAATCTGATGTACTCATCCTGTACACCACACCCCTACATGTAAACCACACCCCCCCCGGCGGCCCCCCACGCTTCAGTCCCTCCCCCCGCCTCCTCTCTATTTTTCCTCAACCCTCCAGTATGAGCTCCGCCAATGCCCTCTGACGGTCCAAACCAACAGATCAGACCACCATTTTGTTGCCGTCCTCCTCCTCTTCTTTTCTAGGTAATTTATTTTCAAAATATTAAAATATTTAGAGTTATAAAATTCAAATGAAAATTGTGAAAAAGTTAATTAATTAACCAAATATTAAATCTCTTTATGGCATTATTGATATGATGATGGGCACAAAAGTATAAATAATTGCCCAATGACAGAGTTTGCCTAAAATAATAAAATTTTTTTAGTTAATAATAATATATTTTTCGTTGACAAATGCATAATTATAGTTAATAAATAAAAATGTGGATAAATAGATGAACAGTAAGGATGGGTGGACGTTTAATGTTTTTCTAATAAAAACAAAAGGCTACAATTTTACATCATCAAAGTAAGTTTGGTGACAATTGTCCTCGCCATAAGAATCGCTTTGTCTAATAAATAAAATAAATATTCTAGCACCGTTAACAAAATTGAATCCGCTGTGTCCTGCATCAATAGCTGTATAAAGCCCAGCAACCCCCTGCACAAAAGTGAAGGGCACCCTGTCAAGTTGTTTGGTCCTCCTGATTTGAAGGTGATTACGGAACTCCTTAGACTTGTATAATTGTGTAGACAACAACAGCTTTTTAGCAGCATAGAACAACAACTACAATACAAAATGCAAGTCTTCCCCTGTGATCACAGATGGGAAGCTATTTAAATCATCATAAGGAACCTCAGTTTATAAAAAACAAAATAATGCACGTAGCTAATACCGAATCAAAAAATATAAGCTCTCTCTCTCAAAGAAAAATAATAATAATAATAATAATAACAAGAACAAAAATAAAAAAAATAAAAGTAAAGAAATGATAAAAGAGATGCACTTGACAACCCTAAAACATCCTTGGTTTGTCATATCGATCAGTAGAAGCCATTTGATCATTGCCAATAATTATTCCTATCAAAGTCAACAGAACATGAAAATAAAAAAGGTTAACTCAATTTATCGTTTTGTGACATGATGCTTGGTGGATTGGAGGCTCAATAAAATTCAAGGATCTTTCTACATGTATAACCTTATTAAAATTATCTATGTCCTTCACATTTAGTTGGCTGCTAATTCAATGTTTAGTTTTTCCTGTTCCTATTCTATTTACTTTAGACTCAGTACTTGACGGAGGCTATTGATTAATATAACTAGATACCTTGTCTAGTCCCAAATTACCTTTTAAGGCAAGTACAGTGATCTGGTTTATATTTTTGGTGCAATACAGGTTAGGTCTACTAGAATTTTCAGGGATTAACCAATTAGGTTGATTTGGATGGATTCTATTAGAACGGAATTGAGGTTACCCTGGTTCATTCCATGTCATACAAATATCACCCTAGATTATTCGGGTGTACTGTCCAGTATGAGCTCAGCAGTAAACGATATTGCATCTGGAAAATTATTTTTTTCTCTGATCTAATTATCTGTACAAAGAAATATAACATAGAAAGATCGAGGTTGTGATGCTCCCCTTAATTATCAAGCAGCAAAAGAATAAAAAGGTACCTTGTAGTTTATGCCGTGTTGCAAGCACCACTCCCTTAACAAGGGACAACCCTCAACCTCAACTTCACAAGATTCAACACAAGGCAGCTCATCTGCCAGAAGTTGCAACTGAGGACACCATCGGATCTTCAAACTTCTTAGTGAAGTGAGGTTTCTTAACCCCAACATTGAGTTCCGATATGCAGATGCATTTGTGCGCGCTGTCAGTTCAACAGAAGGTTGAGCATCCATCACCAACAAATGCAGTTTCTCACAATCCGTGATTAGAAGTTTGACCAATGATTTCAGCTTTTGTATTCCAGACACTGATATTAGCTCTCTGCAACGCTGAATCTTCAACTCTTGAAGCTCCAATGGCAGCGACTCTGCTACTAAGATCTGCAAACTATCACATTCCCATAGTTCCAAGTACTTCAGTTTGTGAAAGCTGCCAAAGGGAAGGAATGTAATGTTTTTACATCCATCTATAGCAACTCTTTCAAGTGATGCACATGAGCGCGCATTCCCAATCCATTCTGGAAATGTAATGTCACCATAGCCATCTATATGCAGCTTTCTAAGGTTAGGGTGAGGCTGAAGACCGGCCATCACTGCAAAATCATTTCGGCCTTCAGGATATATGCTATGGCCCCTTTTGATGCTCAACGCAAAGTAATTGCCATCTAAATCAATAAACTTGTTCTCATCCCATGATAGTTTCAAGTGCTCTAAATTGTGCATTCTCCCAAAGTTACATTGGACATCATTTAAACTGCACAAATTTCTCAATCCATCAAGCCAGAGAGTTCCTCCTAAATCAGCAAAATCCTCTAACCAACCTATTGTTTGGCATTGGATCTTAACTTTTAGCTCTCGAATTCCTATAAATTTGTTAAAACTAGGTGGTAGAGAGCCGACTCCAATATTATAAATTTTCAGGATTTGGAGATTTGTAAGGCTCTCGATATCACTAGGGAGCTTTTCAAGTTTATCGCACGCAACAAGGGCGAGTTCCCTCAAGGCCTTGAGTTGACAAAGTGACTCAGGCAACCACTCTAGATGTTCACTGTATATCATTAGTTTTTCTAGGCTTACTAGATTTCCTATGCTAGTTGGCAAATTCTCAAGTTGTTCACAATGAAGGTTAAGTTTTATCAAGGCTTTGAGTTGACAAAGTGACTCAGGCAACCGCTTTAGAAAAGGACATCTTTCTATCACTAGGTTTGTGAGATTAACTAGATTTCCTATGCTTGTTGGCAACTCGTAAAATGCACATCCGATGAGATTCAGAATTTGCAAGTTGTAAAGCGAGCATATGCTTTCGGCTAACCTTTCTAGGGGCAAATTCTTAAGTGAAAGATAACGAAGATGTTTTAATTTACTGACCAAGAAAAGAAATTCTAATCCATGATTGCGGCAGTCATCTATTTCTAAAGCTCTTAATTTTGCTGTCATTGAAAGGTCAATAGTACTAAAAGAATTTTCAACATCAAGACCCCTTATGATCAGTGTACGCAAAGTAGTGAACTCAAAAAAGGGTATCAGTTCTATTAGTTTCTTAGAACCGGGCTTTATATATAAATGGCTCAGTTCATTTTGAAAAACTGGGAACTTACTAGACGAACCGGCCTCTATGGAACAACATCCATTCTTTGAATTAAGTCGTGCTAAATCATGAATCATATCGTGCAACTTAAACCAGTGCCATTTATTAGTCCTCTCGACTCTGCTTTCAAAAAAAGATCTCTGTTGCAGTTGCCTTGCATATTCCAAACCAATCTTTTCTGCAGTTTTAATTCCTTTAGAATCTATATAACCCTGAGAAATCCACAACTGCACCAAATGTTTTATATTATACTCATAATCTTTAGGAAACATGGAACAAAATATAAAACAAGGCTTGAGGTGTGTGGGAAGACGTGCATAGCTTAGTTGAAGAGGTGAAAATATTTCATTGCTAGAATCAGATTCCCATAACTCACTTTCTAAAATCTCTCTCCAACTTTCTTCTTTCTTCTCATGCCTCAAAAGACTAGCAATCGACTTTATAGACAATGGCAACATTCCACACTTCTTCAAGATTTTCTTTCCGATTTCTACCAACTCTGACCTCTCAGTCCGATTTAATCCAGGAAATGCATAATGCTCGAACAATCGCCAGCATTGCTCTTTTGACATATAGCCAAGGTTGAATGTTGGCATTGTTTGCATGATTCTTGCCACAAATTCATTTCTCGTGGTCACCAGGATCTTCGCACATGATGCTGACTTAAAAGGAGCATGAAATGAATCCCAAAGACTGCTCTTCTCAGTCCACACATCATCAAGAACGAGAAGTACCCTTTTCCCTCTTATCGCCTCGCTAATCTTCTCTTGCATTGCACTCAGATTTGTGAGACCACATCCATTCCCAGTAATACACTCCACAGTTTCTCTGCTGAGCCTTTCAACATCAAAATATTCTGATACGCATATCCATCCAAATTTATCAAATCTTTGTCGTGTTTTTTGGTCATTGTAGACAAGTTGTGCAAGGGTTGTTTTGCCAAGCCCCCCGGGGCCAACAATGACCACCACCGAAACAACTTTACCGTCATGAGATTCAGAGGACAGCAAATCAATCAGCTTCTCCTTTTCGCTCTCTCGGCCAAAGATATCTGACTCATTTACATGGTGGCTTGTTGGAGCTATTTGCAATTCATTGTTGCAACGCCTAGGGCCATCTTCCTCCAACAGTCGAAGTGCTATCCGATCTTTCTCAATCTCAGCAAATTTATTCCTAATCTGCTGGATTTCATTGAACATGCAATCTGGAACCTGGGGAATTGTTATCTTTAAGGTGTATTACATACTAAAAATGTTAACGCACAAGCACATGTTACAGGTTTTGATACATATTAGCAGTTGGCAATGTGATTTACATGGACTGGACTATTTTTTATGGCACGTCATATGTCCAGCCGATTACATGTACTAGTACATACCTAAGAAATTGAACTGGAACAAGTTCATAGATTCAAAGGCTTGGCATTTCACATCAACAAGGGAATTAGAAATTTTATCTTATATATATATATATATATATATTTATATTTTATGAACTTTATTAGCAACTGTGAGTGCACCTCCTCAGAGCAATTGTCCAACTTCACTTTAGTTCAACAGAACCTAGCATTAACTACTACTCAACTGTGCAATTAAGGGTCAATTAAACCGAATTAGCTCGACAAAATTTGAAGTAATAACCTGAATCAGCTTCCTTTTATGAGAATCCGGCCGAGAAGCATCTCTTGCCTCTGCTTGTACTCGTAAGACTTCATAGTGGTACTCGTCAAGTACATCCTCTGCATCATAGGCCACTCCCTTGAGCTCCTTGAGCCAGAGCTTGACTGACATGTCTCTGATCTCCCTCTGCTCTGCATCGTACAGAGTAGCGTTGATCCGCTCCAGCATCCTCATAAGTTTCCCCAACTCAGCCTCGATTTGATGGCCTTCTACCGGAGGAGAGGAAGAGGACGATGGAGCTTGAAGTACAGATGCTTTAATAACATGCATCAATTTAGTGCCCAAAGAGAGAATGTTCGATATCACTCCACCCAAATCCATCTGTGTGCTCAGAATTGCTTCTTGTTTCTCAGATTAAGAAGTTTCTTGCGTATAATTAAAAACCTTTTTTGGGATTTTTTTTCCAGAAAGCATTGATATAGATTAATTAAAAGAAAAAAGTGTCTACATCTTTTTCCGGAAAAAAAAAACAAAAGAAATGAAAAGAAAGAAAGATTGAAAGAAAGTGTGGTCCTGGGGAATGGCACAATGAATGTGAGAAAGCCAAGAGGAGAGTCAACTGTTAGTGAAGAGTATCAGCTCCTTCGTTTGTCATCAAAGTGCAACAAAATATAACACAATACAAAATAAAACAGGTATACTGACTCTTTTATTTTTTTATTTTTTTTAAGAAAGCTATACTTACCTTACGGCTGGCAGTTCTTTGATCCCCCTGTTGGAGCTGGTAATTCAGTTTTTGTCAGTAAAACAGGGGAAGAGGAGCTCAGGTTTTCTGCTGGCAGAATCGGAAAAGAGATTTTTGAATCAACGGTCAGAAATGATGAGACGAGACAAATAACTCATGCATGATATCATCAATTAAGCAGTTGCCTAGCGGTAATGTAACTTGGAGTTAAAGAAAGTTTCTTGAAAGTGAAAGAAAGAGACTTAAGTGACAAATTAAGAGTACTGCACGCAGCTGCTGAGTTGGAAGTGGCAAAGTTCAAGTAGTACACATATTTGATATTTCTTAATGTATGTAATTATAGTAGCTCCTTAGCTATCAAGTCTCAGGAGTTGAGAAAAACATTAAACATAGTCAAAACCGATTTGTAACACTAGAATCTGATTGGTTAGATGTTTTTTTATTTGAGTCGGTTTAAAAAGCCCATATATTCCTCTCTTATCTAACTTCCAACCATGTTTTTCAATTCCCCCAGTTAAATTCCTAACATCCCCCTCCCTTCCTCCAAAAAAAGAATGTAGATACTAGATACAAAGCTATAAATGCCTGTTTTATACCAGCTGGAGCTGGTACATAACAGTAGAAAGTACATTTAACAGAACAAATCTCCAGAATAATTGTAATCGAAATTAGCTTTGCCTAATTCAGGCCCAATATGCCGTTGGATCGCTGCAGATATTTTTCTTTCTAACCAAACAATTAGTAGTACCCCTATTATGATTCCCAATATCAGGGTCAAAATAGGTACAATCCATATCAGTCCATCGACTTCTTTGAAAAATCCCGATGTAGAGGAAAAATTGATAGTTTGTACTTCTGTCCTATAAATTATCATTTTAACGATCAACTTCATGATATCAGTCAATTTCATTCTTTTAACTAGCTGAGGAAGAATTTACAAATTGATAAAAACGGGTGGACGAATTTTCCATCTCCAGAGGAAAACACTATTATCTCCTATCAAATAAATTCCTAATTCCACTTTTGAGGCTTCCACTCTCACATAAAGTTCTTGTTTCGACAATTCAAAATTGGGTGAAGGTTTTTTACTTATAAATTTATATTCAAAATTGGGTGAAAAGTGCCACAGCCTTCCTTTATTTATTCGATGAAGAAAAATGATAGGTAATCTTCAAGCCAAATAGTGAATGAGCTTGGGTCTGTGATTGATTGATCAGGTGACCATCTTTGGCCTGATCTCGATGCCTAGCACCACGACATCCATCATAGTGTGTTCCAGAAGGCAATTTTTACTTCTCCATCCTCCTCACCATTTTCATTTTCATTTTCTTTGCAAGAGTAAAACTCTGCCATCTCAATCTCCATCCATCCATCCAACTCCCCTCTCTTTGGGCAATTTGGCATCCGGTCCAATCTTATTGTTCTTGCACATCAACCTATGGGGCTCTGATCGCATATATTCTTGATCTGGATTGAGGCATAGTGTGTATAGATACTGTTGACCTGTTAATGCTGACAAAGCTTGAGCCGAAGCCAAGGCCCAACTTAGATTGAAGGCCTTGCATGCTAGGTTCAACTTAGGTTTTTTTTTTTTTTTTATGTAGCATGTGAAAGACCTACTCTGTAAATTTCATCAAGTAAAAGTAAGAAGATCAAAAGTAAATTATTTATAGTTGAAAACTAGAACTTCTGTGATGCCATGTCTCTATTTGTTCCAAAGGTCGCTCTCCTCCTGATTTGAAGGTGATTGGGGAACTCCTTAGACTTGTGTAATTTTGAGACAACAGCAACTTTTTACCAGCATAAAACAACAACAAATACAAAATCCAAGTCTTCTCCTGTGATCACATATGGGAAGCTATTTAAATCATCACAAGGAACCTTATTTTGTAAGATACAAAACAATCCACGTTCCTAATACCAAATTGAAAAATTGTCAAAAGATAATAATAATAACAAGAACAAAAATAAAAAAAATATAAAATTAAGGAAATGATAACACAATACACTTATGAAAATAATACAAAGAATCTAAACGCATCAGCATGACCTTTTTTTTTACAAATCATGGACTCCTCCAGCTAAAAGAGATGCACTTGACAATCCTCAAACATCCTTGGTTTGTCATATCGATCAGTAGAAGCCATTTGATCATTGCCAATAATTATTCCTATCAAAGTCAACAGAACATGAAAATAAAAAAGGTCAACTCAATTTATCGTTTTGTGACATGATGCTTGGTGGATTGGAGGTTCAATAAAATTCGAGGATCTTTCTACATGTATAACCTTATTAAAATTGTCTACGCCCTTCACATTTAGTTGGCTGCTAATTCAATCTTTAATGGTTTTCCAGTTCTTATTCTATTTACTTTAGACTCAGTACCAAACAGAGGTTCTTGATTTATACTAGCATGTAAGCCGTACAATGCACGGGACTGTAAATTAATAATGTTTTTCAATAGTGCACATATTGGCAAGCGTTGCGTACAAAACAACTTGCAGAAATGTAACACTCTTGCCCTTGATTAGCAGTGGATCCTTAGAAAAGTGAGAAGAAATATTGATATACGGACTGGAATAATCATAGTATATGTACGTAATTATAGAAATTCAGAAAATATAGTATTTTATACTCTGAGTACTTCAGGAAAATTTTATAACAAATTGCTATTATTACAAAATTAAGATGAGACTCAAACACATTATAAAGCATTTTAAAAAAATAAATTAATATAAAGTTGGGTGTTTCCTTTAGAAAAAGTAGAAAAAGAATAAACTACGATTTTGAGTATACAAAATAAAGAATAAGAAATGGAAAAAAAAAATTGAACTTTACAGTTTGTGAATCACAGAAAAGTAAAATAAAATACGAAGCAAATGACTAAAAGTAGGTGTTTTAAATTGAAAACGTCACAAATTTCGAAATTGTAAAAATTGGCTGTAACTTATTATGACATCCACCTCAGATTTGGGAAACAAAAATGGTTTTCCAAAAAGTTTACTGTAATTAATTATGTGACTTTAATCACAGCTAAATATCAGGAGAAAATTTCCCTACACAAATTAATTAAGAAAAGAGAATAAATCAAGTTTAAAGAAAAGATGAGTAACAATCAATCATGAAAAAGAGGACAAATCAAGTTTGTAGAAAAATAAGTACCAAGTTTCCATATATAGGACAAATTAACTAATATAGCAGAGACATGAATTTGAACAAAAATAATACAATATTCAATCTGAACATTCGTTATATTCTTTTGCCAGGATGCTAATTTTACAAAATCAAAGAGGCCAATTTTTGAACCTAAATCTCAGATTCTGAATAAGTACACTAAAAAATATCTGAGATCGAAAGCAGCTAGAAATCTCGACTGTATTAACCAATTAGTTCAAGACTGTCCTATTTTCACGAGGGGGATAGAAATCATACTGCGCTCAGATATCCAACATTGGCTTCTTGAGTCCTTCCAAAGTTGTTTCCTCAACCTGAAAAATAAATTGTCAAAAGGAATAAATAATTAATGTCCATTTGTGAAGTTACGTAGTCTATAGCTGCAAGAAACATTACCAATTGGAAATAAAATATATTCAATTGAAGTTTGAATAAGAAGCAGAAAAGACTGCTGTCAAATTTATGTATTATTGTTAGAAAGTAACAATGAAAAATGATGTAAAAGTTTAAAAAATGCATCAATTTTATTCTTGCAACCTTAAGAAATAAGAATCAAATAATTTAATTCAAGTATAAATGAGAAACATCCCAAAATGCCATTAAGGTGGATAAAGTGGTCATGTAAAGGGCCAGTATGTAGCAATTGTTTAATTTAGAATCATCTAATATTTTTAATTAGCTTTTCAACATAAATTAATACCATAATTTTCACTCTAATTTGGCCTAGTTACTCAAGTAAACTAATTGTAATCCCCTCAATAATTTGTGGAGGAAAAGAGTCGTAAAAATAGAAATTCATATGCATATGATGTCTTGTCAGATACACATGGAGTGTTTATTGTCAGAAGTTTACTAAGACAATCTAAAGAAAAAATAAAATAAAATTATTGTGTTGAATTATGTGAGCATTTGTAGTACTAAATTCACCTATAAAAAAAAAAATCAAGCATTGAAGAGAGGCAGTTGAGCCTGCAAATAAGCCTTGTAGGCTTGTAGCTAGCATTACTTCAACACATCAGAAATCAACTCCCCTGAAATAATAATTCACGTTAAGTATTGACGGGTCTCTCAAATATAGTATAATTCGTAATAAAATAGAAAATCATTCTAATTAGAAACATAACTTCCCTAAAACAATAATTCACAACATCAAGTATTAATTATTGACTGATCTCTCAAATTTAGGACAATCCATAATCAAAAGAAGGAAATTGATCAACAATTGAAGAAAAATTTTAAGCGACGGAGTTTGTAAATTTGCAACTGAATCTAATAACACACGGATGTCAACACTAACTGTGGAAAAGAACAGATTATCAACATCAACGATTTCCAATCCGAGAAGAACCAAAGAAAATAGAAATACAGAAAATCATATAGCAACGAATAATCAAAGAAAACTGAATAATTGAAATAAAAACTAAGGTAAATAAAGAATAATAAATATAATTACCCTTGGAAGTTGATGAGAAATGCTGCTGTGGGCACCCAAGAATTATGGAGAATTACATTGGATCTTAGGATATTCATGAGAGGAGGAGAAGCATTTGTTGTCTTAGATAAAATTCTTTTCATTCGCCCACTTCAAAATACAATTGCTCTCAAATTCAGTCAATAAATATTAAAATAATATAAATTAAGTGATGACATATTATATATTTAACGGAGATGAGAAAACGAAGAAATAGAACTTTTATGAGATGTTGAAATCTGACCTCTAAATGCTCTGTCCTAACAGAGGAGAAGAGGCACTTGGGATAAATGTACGGTGGTAACCTATTGCTTCTCTGTAGAACTCCATCTTGTTGTCACTGGTGTAAATCTCCCAGAAGAGGGCAAAAAAGTGGGAGAGATGAGAGCGAAGAGTTGAAGAGGTGTTTGATATATTTGGGAAGGGATGCGATGGTCCTCTTTTTTATTCTCAACTCTACACATTTAGTCGCGTAATAAAAGAATGAAAGTTTTATCATATCACAACCGTCGAAATAAAGTATCGGACGATAAATAAGAAAAAGATGACGTGGCCTTCTAAGAATGTAGCTTTTGTCAAACATTTTTTTATACTACTATTGATATTACTAGATGCCTTGTCGAATCCCAAATTACTTTTTAAGGCTAGTGCAGTGATCTGGATTATATTTTGGTACAGTACAGGTTAGGTCTACTAGATTTTTCAGGGCTTAATCAATTAGGTTGATTTGCATGGATTCTATTAGAATGGAATTGGGGTTACCCTGGTTCATTCCATGTCATACAAATATCACCCTAGATTATTCGGGTGTACTGTCCAATATGAGCTCAGCAGTAAACCATATTGCTTCAGGAATATTGGCATTTAGCAAATATCATATGGCACAAGTACCAATGTATGGAATTACTAAATTGAATATTTAGCAGAACCTTTTTCTCTGATCTAATTATCTATATAAACAAAAGAAATATAACTTAGAAAGATCAAGGTTGTGATGCTCTTTAATTATCAAGCATCAAAAGAATAAAAAAGTACCGCGTAGTTTATGCTGTGTTGCAAGCACCACTCCCTTAACAAGGGGCAATTCCAAACCTTAACAACTTCACAAGATTCAACACAAAGCAGCTCATCCGCCAGCAGTTGCAACTGAGGACACGATCCGATCTCCAAACTTCTGAGGGAAGTGAGGTTTCTTAACCCCAACAGCGCATTGTGATACGAAGAATCATTTGTGCACAACGTGAGTTCAACCGAAGGTTCAGCATCCATCACCAACAAATAATGCAGTTTCTCACAATCCGTGATTAGAAGTTTGACCAGGGATTTCAGCTTTTGTATTCCAGGCACTGATATTAGCTCTCTGCAAAGCTCAATCTCCAACTCTTGAAGCTCCAGTGGCAGCGACTCTGCTCCTATGATCTGCAAACTATCACAACCCTTTAGTTGCAAGTACTTCAGTTTGTGAAGGCTGCCAAAGGGAAGGACTGTAAGGTTTTTACATCCATCTATATGAATTCTTTCAAGTGATGCACATGAGCTGGGATTCCCAATCCATTCTGGAAATACAACATCACCATAACAATATATATCCAGCTCTCTAAGGTTAGGGTGAGGCTGAAGACTAGTCATCACTGAAATATCATTTTTGCTTTCAGGATATATGCTATGATCCCTTTCGATCAGCAACACAAAATAATTACCATCTAAATCATCAAACTCCTCATCCCATGATAGTATCAAGTGCTCTAAATTATGCATTCTCCCAAGGTTAGCACATTGGACATCATTTAAACTACACAAATTTCTCAATCCATCAAGCTTGAGAGTTCCACCTAAATCAGCAAAATCCTCTAACCATCCTATTTTCTGGCAAAAAAGCCCAACTCGTAGTTTTTGAATTCCTATAATTTTGTTAAAACTAGATGGCAGAGAGCTGACTCCAGTAAAATAAATGTCCAGGGCTTGGAGACTTGCAAGACTTCCAATGTCACTAGGAAGCTCTTCCAGTGCAGGGCACTCAAGGAGAGCGAGTTCCCTTATGGCTTTGAGTTGACAAAAAGACTCAGGCAAGACCCTAAGGTCCACAAATCTCAAAACAAGCTTTTCTAGACTAACAAGATTTCCTATGCTTGTTGGCCACTTTTCGAGAGAACAATGAACAAGTGTCAGTTCTTGTAATTTGTAAAGAGAGCAAATGCTTTCGGGTAGCTCTTTAATATATAAATTACAAAGTGAAAGAAAACGAAGATGTTTTAAGTTACCAACAGCATAAAGAGATTCTAATTCTAAAAGAGATGCTAATAGAAAATTTTCGTTTCCCTCTATTTTTAAGACTCTTAGCTTTTGAGCCATTGAAAGGTCAAAATTGCTAAAACAATTTTGAACATCTCGGCCCATAATGAGTGTACGCAGAGTTGTGAAACTGCAAAAGGGAATAGGTTCTGTTGGTTCCACCAAACGAGCTGCATATAGATGTCGTACCTTGTTGGGAGAAACTGGGAGCTTACCGGCCACAATGGAACAACATTCATTATCCGAATTGAGCCGTGCTAAATCATGAATTATATCATGCAACTTCAGTTCGGAATAAAATCCATCCCCTCCCCAGCGGTGTTCAAAGAAAGATCTTTGCCACAACTGCTTTGCATATTTCTGACCAATCTTTTTTGCATCCTCCTTTCCTTTGCACTCTATATAACCGTGATAAAACCATTCTTCCACCAAGCTCTCTACTTCATAGATGTAATCTTTAGGAAACATCGAACAATATATTAAACAAGGTTTTAGTTTTGTGGGAAGGTGTGTGTAGCTAATTTGAAGAGGATTGAATATCTGATCACCAGCATCACACTCTGATAACTCATTTTCTAATATCTCTCTCCATCTTTCTTCTTGTTCCTCATGCCACAATAGGCTACCAATTGACTTTATTGCTAAGGGCGACATCCCGCATTTCTTCACGATTTGTTTCCCAATTTTTACCAACTCTGAGCCCTCATTTGGATTTACTCCACCAAATGCATAATGCTTAAACAATCGCCAACTTTCTTCATCTGACAGACAGCTAAGGTTTAAAGGTTTCTCTATGTGCATGATTTGTACAACTTGTCGGTTCCTTGTAGTTACTAGAATTCTCACCAATGCTGATGACAGCAAAGGGGCCTGGAATGAGTCCCATAGATTCCTATTCTCATTCCAGGCATCGTCTAGAACGAGAAGTACCCTTTTCCCTCTTATTTGTTCGCTAATTTTCGTTTGCAATGCACTCAGATTTGTGAGACCACATTTATCCTCGGGGTTTATAGACTGCACCAATTCTTTGGTGAGCCTGTTAACATCGAAATCTTCAGATACGCATATCCACCCAAATATATCAAATCTAGATCTTTGTTTGATATCATTATAGACAAGTTGCGCAAGGGTTGTTTTTCCGAGTCCCCCGGTGCCAACAATTGCCTCCATTGAAACAACTTTGTCGTCATGACATTCAGGGGACAACAAACCAATGAGCTCATGTTTTTCCTTCTCTCGGCCAAAGATATTTGACACATCTACAAGATGGCTTGTCGGTGCTCTTTGTCATTCACTGTCAAAACACCTCCGACCCTCTTCCTCTGATAGTCGGAGAGCTATCCGACAATTCTCAATCTCAGCAAATTTGTTTCCAATTTGCTGGATTTGATCGAACATAGCATCTGGAACCTGAGGAATTGTTACATTTAAAGTGTTTCAATTACATACTAAAAATATTAATCCACATGCACATGTAACAGGTCTTGCTACATATAAGCAGTTGCCAATGTGGTTTACGTGGACTGATCTATTTTCTATGGCACATCAAATGTCCAGCCACATGTACTTCTACATGCCTAAGAAGTAAGAAATTGATCACCAGTTGATAGTTGCAGGACTGGCATTTCACGTCAACAGGGGAATTAAAAGGTCCAATTTTTTTTGTTTAATTTGAACTTCATTAGCGATTGCGCAATTAGGCCTCACAAGTGTAATTGTCCAATCAAACTTTATTCAGCACAACCTAACATTAAGTAAGCCTCGATTGAACTCAATTAGCTTGATGAAATTTGAACTAATTACCTGAACTAGCTTCCTTTTACGAGAATCAGACGGGAAGCATCCGTTGTCTCCACTTCTGCCCGCAAGACTTCATAGTGGTACTCATCGAGTACATCCTCTGCATCATAGGCAACTTCCTTGAGCTCCTTGAGCCAGAGCTTGACTGACATGTCTCTGATCTCTCTCTGCTCTGCATCTTGCAGCGTGGCCTTGATCCGCTCCAGAATCCTCATCAATTTCTCCAACTCAGCTTCGCTTTTCTGGTTTTGATCTACAGGAGGAAGAGATGAGGAAGAAGACGAGGGAGCTTGTATCGCAGACTCTTTAACAACAGGCAGCAATTTGGCTCCCAAAGAGAGGAGGTTGGAAATCGCTCCACCGATCAGACCCATCTCGCGCGCTTAGGACTCACTCGGTGTTTCTCAGATCGATCGCTAGTTCTCGAGTTGATGAAGGAAACCAAGGAGAGAGAAAGGAGTGAGTATGAGTGTGGAAGGGGATGAATGATTGATTCATGATGGTGGAAATATCGGAGGCAAAGCGAAGACTTGGAGTCAACAAAGACTTCAGTCACCAGCGTTTGTCGTTGGTGTAGCATCTCTGTCGTGTCATTTGCTTTTAACAACTCCGTTTGGATCTTCATATCCGTAATAATAATAATAATAATTAACAATAATAATAATTTCATCTCAGTTTATATTATAATTTTGTTTATGTTAGTAATAAATACCTTATTTTAATTAAAGAGCCACATCAAATCAGTAATCTCGTTTAATTTATGAATAATGTCAAAATTTATATCGAAAATTATAAAATTCAAAGTAATGTGCCTAGATGTTGTGCTGAAAATTTCAGTAGAATTTGATTTCATTTCAGCAGATAAACTGACGAAATTTCTCTGTCCTGCAGGCTGCAGTATGGAAACGGAGTCTCATGTGCCATGGGGCTTCACAGGAACGGTCCGTGCAAATTCCTCTAATTTTTCAAATTTGCATTTTTAATTTCAAGAATAAAGCTTACTAGATCCGATGCCTCGCGATGCTTCGGCATGATTTCTTTTTTATAACATTTACAATGATCCACTAGTGATTTTTAATGAAATATTAATTAACACTTAAATTATATTAAACTTAAAAGATAATCAATTTATAAACTGAAAAATATACTCATAAACTTTTTTTTCTATTCTTAAAATTTTTTAAAAATTATTTAAAAAATCATTATCAAAGTTGACAACCTTTTAGTTCTATACCACCCTATTTCCAAAATGCTATAATTTAGATGAA
Organism: x Bolboschoenoplectus mariqueter; assembly: GCA_037678475.1. Lineage (NCBI taxonomy): Eukaryota > Viridiplantae > Streptophyta > Magnoliopsida > Poales > Cyperaceae > x Bolboschoenoplectus > x Bolboschoenoplectus mariqueter. Next base: position 2,687,733 of record CM075271.1, read on the forward strand.
ATTAAAAACCAGCGCCCTGATGAGAAAACAAAATAAATAACAGAGATATAGCTTCTGTTTTTACATATTTTCTTTGATATAAACGTAGCAAATAAATAAATAAATATAAATTAGGATATTGGGACAAATATTTAAATTCATCACTTGAGATACTCTTGTTTGATTGACTATGCTGGATGTTGTTCTTATAAATTGTCAGTAAAAATTCCAGCAATTTAATGTGGCTCCGTCATGATGTAAACATAAAATTGTGAACTGTTAAACTACAACTGAAATTAAAATTAAATTTAAAAATAAAGATGTAATAAAATTAGTTGGGAAATAATTACAAAAATTGTTTATTTGACAAATAAAGATATTTTTGGCAACTTGAAAATAAGTAATTGTGGTGTCAATATTTGACAGAAATACCCCAGTTTGATACCAGTTGAGCATCAGAAGGCTCAATGGGCTTTAAAGTATTGGTACAAGCTCACAAACAACATTATTTTGTTCACAAGCTTGATATTGTGCTTTGCTTGATATTTACCACTGTATTAAATCTGAAACAAGGGATAAAATTCACTACAACATTTTATTTTCAAATTTTGAGAGATGACATTCACCATAATCACCTTAAATATATATATTTGTCAAAAATTTATAAACAAATTATATTAAAAAAAACCAATTTTTAGATTGAGGAAAACAAAGATATAAAGGTAGAATTCAGTACAACACTAATCTTTGATCTCCTCTTATTCATTTCCATAAAAAAAAAGAGGAAAAAAAGAAACATATTTCATCCATCAAAAGCTATAAAACGAATTTTATAATTAATTGCATACATACTATGCAAAGGGGGATATTTATAGGCTTCTAACATGAAGCACCATGCATTGATATCATCTCCACCATCAATTTGATCAAATGGTGAAGATTGAATGTTGGCTAGGGACAAGCATTGTCCAACATGGCATAAAATTTGTTTCTTTACTATTCTTCTGATTTTTCCGTATTCTTGGAGCCCACCAAGACGTACCAAGTGTCTCCAGGAGGCTGAGGTGTGTCAGAGGCATCCAAAGCTCTCTTGTCTTTTTCAATTTTGGGCTTGAGACAATTTGCAGCTTTTTTGATGCGTTTGATACTTATATCATTGAGAGCTTATATGACATCCCTATAGCGTGTTCATAGTCGGGAATTACCCTTTATAACCCTAGTTTGCTCAATTGAGGCCGAGCTCGCACACACCCGGACCTCCCTTCGTGATCCCGCCGTTCTACCACTCCGAACGTCAAATTGAAATTTTAAACACCATCGTGATCGCCAATTTGCTCATTTGGCCTCTTCACCGAGATAATTTCCATATCCGATTTCTCTCTTATTCATTCATCTATTTTTAAAATTAATGGCTTCTCCGAGTTCCCCTCGTCGAGCTCTACTGGGGCTAAGAGGAATCACCTCGAGACGCCCGGAGAGCCGCCCTCTCCCTTCGGCCAGCTCTGGCCGGGCTCAGCCTAGTGCAGGGGAGAAGGAGAGGAGGGAGACAAGTCTGTCAAGTGGGTCCCACCCGTAGTGACACATCCCCTCCTCAGTTTTTTTTATTTATTTTTTTTGTTTAAAATCCATGTGGGGTCCAATGTAAGTGAGAGAGTGGATTGGGACCCCATATATCATATTAAATGAGACACATATTATTTCTTTCTTTTGTGTGGTCTCGATAAATTTTGCAACAGAATTGGTGAGATCATTCAGGAACGCCTGAGAGCTAGATGACAGAGAGTACCATGACAGTCCCCAAATTGCAAGCAGATGGGGATTCAAAGGTATTCTCATCTTCTCTCGCCAAATTTTCTGGAGAAATGAATTTGGCTTGAGGATCTTTCATTGTGTCAAGTTCTACATTTGGTTCATGTGAGCCGATGTATTATATTGAGTATGAGTGTACATAAACAAAGACCACCCTCTGTTTTTCCTTTTTCTTCTCGCTGGAGAGAAGTGGGAGCCATGCTTTGGCTCTCCAAATTGTACCCAAATATATTATATGTTCCCAAGTTGCACACAAAATTATCTCCAGCTGCTATTTTATTTGTCTTTTCTCATTTCTAAATTATTTTGCATGAAATTGTTTGTAATAAGATCATGAAAATTATTGTAAAATCATAGAATTCTTTTCTATGATCTTTAAGAATATTTTTGGTATTTTTTGGAATGAAATTAGGCATTAATTTCATTTTATCATTGTGTATCATATGAAATTAGACATTAATCTCACATAATCATTATATTTGACATGATTATTTTATGAAGTCATTTCTTAATTTTAAGAGATAAATTTCATATGTGATCAATCATGAAATTGAGCATAATTTCATGATTTAATATTTGACATGATTATTTCATGAAATTATTTCTTAATTCCAAGAAATAAATTTCAAATGTAATAAATCATGAAATTGAACATAATTTTATAATTTTAATATTTGTCATGATTATTTTGATTATATTTAATTTAGAAATGAGGCTAACTGAGTAAAAACATATATAAATATGTTCTAAACTGTTTCAAATGCATTTTAGTATAACTGGAGGTGAAATATTTGATATAACTAATCAATTTTGTTCCAAAAAATATAAAAACCACAAATAAACATATGCTGCAATATATGTGTGTATTTTGATTATATTTGAATTAGAAATGAGGTCAAATGAGTAAAAATATATATAAACATGTTCTAAACTATGCAAAAAATGCATTTTAATGTAATTGGAGATGAAATACAGATCATAACTAATCAATTTAGCTCCAAAATATTTATAAACAATAAATAAACATATCCTGCAGTATATGTGTGCATTTTGATAATATTTGGATGTGAAATGAGGCCAAATTGATTAAAAATGTGTATAAACATGTTCTACAAACTCTTTCAAATGCATTTTTTTTGTAATTTATGGTGAAATACATATACACCACAAACAAATATATCCAACGGCATTAGTGCGAATTTTGATGATATATTTTATTTAGAAATGATGCTAAATTGATTAAAAATGTCTAAAAATAAATTCAAGCGCTCCATAAATGCATTTTAATGCAATTTGTGGTGAAATATATGTCATAACTAAATAATTTTGCCCCAAAAAATATAAAAACCATAAATAAACATATTTGACAGCATTTTTGTATATTTCGATGATATTGAATCAGAAATAAGATCAAATTAATTAAAAATGCGTTTAAACTTGTTCTAAAGCGTTTGAAACGTATTTTCGTGCAATTTGAAGTGAAATACAGATCATAAGTTATCAATTTAGCTGCAAAAATACACACAAATCATAAATAAACATATCCAGCAGTTTATTTGTGAATCTTGATGATATTTGAATCAGAAATGAAGCTAAATTGAGTAAAAACATGTAGAAACATGTTCTAAATTGTTTTAAATGCATTTTAATATAATTTGAGATGAAATACTTGTCATAACCTATCAATTTTGCTCGAAAAGTATATGTAAACCATAATAAAACAGATCCAGGGGAAAATTGTGAAATTTCATGATATTTGAATGTGAAATGAGGCTAAATTGATTAATAACATGTATAAACAAGTTCTAAAGCTTTTTAAATACATTTTAGTGCAATTTGAGCTTAAATATTCAAATTAGCTCCAAAAAAAATAAATCGTAAATAAACATATCCAACAGCATAAATGTGAATTTTGATTATATTTGATTCGAAAACGAGGTTAAATTGATTATATTTTAAATATATTTTAATGTAATTTGAGGTCAAATACAGATTATAAGTAATCAGTTTTCTCCAAAAACACATATAGACAGTAAATAAATATATCCAGCCGCACATGTGTATATTTTCATAATACTTCGATGAGAAATGAGGCCAAATTGACTACAAATATGTAAAAATATGTTCTAAATTGTTTCAAATACATCAATGCAATTTGAGATCAAATACAGGTCATAACTAATTAATTTAACACCAAAAATACATACAAATTATAAATAAACATATCCAGCAGCAAGTGTGAATTTGATGATATTTGAATTAGAAATAAGGCTGAATTGATTAAAAATATGTACAAACAAGTTCTAGAGCGTTTTAAATGCATTTTAATGCAACTGGAGGTGAAATATTGGATATAGTTCATCAATTTTGCAGTCAAAACACATAAAAAATCATAAATAAACATATGCAGCAACATATTTGTGAATTTGATGGTAGTTTAATTAGAAATGATGCTAAATTGAATAAAAACGTGTATAAACATGTTCTAGATTGTCTTAAATGAATTTTAATATAATTTGAGATGAAATACTGGTCATAACTTATCGATTTTGCTCTAAAAGTATATATAAACCATAAGAAAACATATCCAGCAGAATAATTATGAATTTTTATGATATTTGAATGAGAATGAGGCTAAATTGATTAATAACATGTATAAATAAGTTCTAAAACTTTTTAAATATATTTTAATATAATTTGAGGTGAAATATTAATTATAACTACTCAAATTAACTCCAAAAATAAATATAAACTGTAAATAAGCATATCCAGCATCATGAATATGAAATTTAATTATATCTTTTTCAGAAATGAGCTTAAATTGAATCAAAACGTGTATAAAATATGTTCTCAAGTGTTTTTCAAATATATTTTAATATAATTTGAGGCAAAAATATGAAAGTAATGTTGTGAAAATACAATGGAGAATCAAAATAGACTGGAGACAAAAAGGACGCAAGGCTTGTGGGAAGCAACGAAGAGGCGCTGTATATTATCAAGCATCGCTCTCTGAAATTAATCACAATCATAGATTAGAAGTGGATCTTACGGCTCTAATTTAAAAGTGACGTGACGCTCTATAAAAGTATTTTTGTATTCTATCTAGAAGTTTGCAAACTCAGAACAAAAGCAGCAGCACATTGTATCCAACTTCAGCGCCAAATAAATTCTTAATAAGCACGCACCATCTGTGTGTGCAGCCCTCAGTTTCCAACGGAGGCGCAGAACTGGAAACAGAATCAGGTAAATTGAGCAACTACTGTATCTGTTTTTTTATAAAAAGAAAATGTTACGGAGATATTATTAATGGTATCGTCATCGATACGGATTTTATTATGCATATTTAATAATTTATTATACATATTAATGATTTTTTTATGTATAATAATATTTTTATTTTTTAATTTAAATATCACTAATATACATAAAAATTCATTTAAATTACATAATGACCGTACTGTATAAAACGAGTTTACATAATAAAATCATTAATATACATAATAATTTATTTAAGTTACATAATGATAATATAAAATAAATTTGTATAATGATAAATTGTATAATGACCGTACTGTACTAACTCTCCATTTTCTGTTCTTCTACAATTATCCCATCTAATAGGAGCGTATCATCTCTTATCATCAGTACCTTGCCAACAAAATTTGCCTCATAGACAATCAATTTTCTTTCTGATGCTCATTGGTGTTCTATAAAATATAACATATACAAATAAATAGCGGATAGGACAAACGGATAGGCAAATTGCTTCTCCAGTTTGAGGTTCATTTCGTAATTTATCAACAATTTCCAGCTAATATAATTTTTTTAGCTTTTTCTGATATAGTACTAGTAGTATATGGAGGTGATAAAATCATATCCGACCCGATAAACTCATCTGATCTATTTAATATCCGACTTGATTTAATTTGATTTTTTTCGAAAAGTCAAAGTAATCCGACCCAAGATTTGAAAAAAAAATTGATGCTAGATGACCTAACTCGTGAACCAATAATTTTTTTCGGTCAAACTAATTCGATCCGATCTGAACCCGATCTGACCTATCCGATTGGCACCTTAATAGTATACCCAAGTATTCATGTGACATAGCACAAACTGTACGACCAATGACCCCAGCCAATTGCTCCACTAATTGTCATCTATGTTAATGGGGATCATTTTGATTTCTCATAATTGATCCCAAATTGAATAAATTAGACTTCTTTGGTTTTGCAAACCCACCCTGCCACAGACCAAAAGAAATCAGTTAACTGTAAATGAAGTCAATCTAGCAAAATAAGAAATATTGCTAACCAAAACATGATGATTAGTATTTCGGTTTATTTGGTTGATAGACTTATTTGATTTCCAGTTATAAAACTGATATAATTAAAGTCAAATTACCAGGACAGTTTGATCCATAAATTGTTGACCATGCCACCATTTATATTGCTTAGTTCTAAAATTTACTCAACTTGTTCTATTACTTTTTTTTAATATCCCAGACATGGTTTTTAGATTAAACATATAATGAGTCCATATCTGTGTTTTCAAGAACATAATATAACATCTATTTGGTTCAATTAGAACCTCATTTTTTTTTTCTTTTATTCTAAGTATTTAGGTTTTCTGAAGCAATAGTGCCATCCGCCGGAGACTTTTACGGAGTTACCGGGCAAGATCGAGAGCAAAATTCTCTCTTCAGAGACTGTGTATGCATCATTTCTCATTTTCAAGCTTGAGGAGAGGTCTATTGGGTTTGGATTCATATCCTCCGTTGCGTTATACTCTACAGCGTAGCGTGTTATTTGTCTGATCACGTTAAAATTCATATAAAATAAATATAAAAAAAATTTCTCTATAATTCATCAGTTTATACGCTACAACTCAACCTTTGTCAGCATTAACGAGTCACCGGTATCTAGGCACGCTTTGTGCCTCAATCCGGACCTAGAATGTACGCGAGCATATTAAACCTGTATGTTCAAAAGCAGGAACGATAAGATCGCACCGCATGTCAAGTTGCTCAAAGATGGAGGAGATGAGTGGATGGAGGTTGAGATGGTAGAGTTTCCATTGTTGCAAAGAAAATGAAAATGGTGAAGAAGGATGGAGAAGTAAAATTTACCTTTGTTCCGAACTCTAGTATTGATGAGGATGGATGCTTCTCTAATAGTATGATTATTTAAGAGATCAGGAAATATGTAATGACCTTGTGATGACTTTGTTTGTATTTCAACAATTTGCAATGTTAAATGTCACTTTCAAATTCAACGCTTCCGATTTTAATTGAGGGATTCAATATTTATGAATAGTGATGTTATATTAATAATTATAAAATTAAATTTTAAATAATTATTTATTATAGTCTTAAATAAATTGTTAAATAACAAAATTAATTAATTTGACATCTTACATATATTATATTATATAGATATATAAAAAATTGTATCGTTTCAATTTTGTCTTGACATGTATTAAGGACTAACAAAAAATCAAATTTTATGATTTAATCCAATCTCTCAATGTTTAATGAAACAAAATTAAAATTTAATAATTTTTTATATACATATTATTGAAATGAATTAATATATATATATAAATAATAATAATAATAATAATAATAATAATAATAATAATAATAATAATAAATTAAATACCATAAATATTAATGATCATAATTATATTGAATTTCTTTTTAACAATAAGGATTGATGTGGCGTATTGCATTTGGGCACTTATTTACTAAACTTAAAAGACAATTCTTTGATTGCTCTATGTAATTGTCAAAACCTATATCATACAATATTTACAGTCTAGATTAATGTGTTTTTCCTCTTGGATAAATTTTTTAATTCATTGAAAATTGAGAAGATTTGATGGTGGCTTAGTCAACCGTCCGTACAAAGAAAAGTTAGTGGGGTATCTTATTCTTACCTAACGAGAGATTTACCACAAGAAATTTAATTTTACCACCGAATTACTATGTAAAAAATATTTTTATATTTATTATTTATACATTAAAAATATTTATACTATAAATTTATAATTAGTGTATAGTTAAAATTATAATTATTTAAATTAACATAAAGATTTTTTATTTTTTTATTTTTAAATGATTATAAAAAATTAAAGTTGAAAATTTTGTTGTACATGTAAAATATAATTTGTATAACTTTTAATCCCAACAATATAAAATATAAATATTTTTATCATTAAATATATATATATATATAAAATACAGTTAATAGATATAATTATCACTTTATTTATTATTATATCTTAAATTGCAATTGTTGGCGATTAATTCTACTATTAAAACTTATCAAAAAAACCTAACAACTCAAGCTGTCAAAATATTTGGTTGAAAATCATACGGCTAGAGGTTTTAGATGCTCCTATGTCAAAATTCGGACCACCAACTATATGTTCATATTCCAACTTTTTGAAATTATAATTCCATTTTGCTTGTTGAATTTTTTTTTTTTGGAATAAATTATACAGTGGTGGTCCGTTAAGGTTTTGTTTTTTTTTTCATTTTGATTATTAAAATTTTAAAAGTACCATTTGACAAATTTTCATTTTCTATCAAATTAGTTCTAATATGATCACTATCATTTTATAGTATATACGTAATTTATAAGCAGTATTTGTTATATTAAAAATTATACTAAGATAGATTAAAAAATATTATTTTTAATAAATATTAAATGCAGGATATACATAATTTTGATATAAAATAAAAACTTCAGTGATTAATTAATTAATTAATTAATTGATTGATTGATTGATTAAAGCATTTAAAACTCTAAAGGATAAAAATAAAAAAATAAAAAAATAATAATTTAAGCATCATTAATTATGTAATTTACTATCAATTTTGTGTAACAGTTGAGTCATTCAATAAAGGTGCTTTTATTGATTCCAGTCAAAAACCATCAGCATACACACAAATTCAATAATTAAAACTTAAGCATGTGAAATTGTAATTATTAATTATTAATTATTAATTATTAATTAACACCGATGCTGACTCAGATTCAAAGGAGACAAATTAATAAAGTTGCATTTTTCATCTTCCATGGAAAGTGCTTAGCTTCTTATTTAGTCAAAAAAAATATGAATAAAAAAATAAAAAGAAAGGTTACATCAATGACTTTATGTAACAACATAATATATGAAGTGGTAGCTTTTGATATGTAATCTTGTGTGGATATGTAAGATTTGACTGGATTTGATGGAGCAATTAATTGTGCATGTTTAAATTGTGGAAGTTAGATAGTATCATGATATTATCATGGAATAATTCATGTCCCAAATTGAGGTAGCAGTTAGTGCAGCACATTATGATGCAAAAAATAAATATATCCTATGTTGTAGTTGTATTATGTACATTGGGTTGTTAATGGATCGGATATGAATCGGATCGTTATTATTTTATTATCATTTTTTATTCAATTCAATCTGATTTAATTCGGGTCAAAATTTTTTGACCCATTTCCAACCTGTTCGGGTCATGGATCAATCCAATCCGATTCGACCTGAGTTAAATTGATTAAATATTTAACAATTATTTTGTAATATTTTTTAGTAACTAAATCTTAATTAGTATATAATTAGTCTTAATTAATATATAAGTAATTTAATTACTATATAAATAAACCTTAATTAATGTAAATTTTTAAAATTAAATCTAAAAGACATAATTATTCGGATCATTTAAGGTCGACCCGACCCGATTCGAGACGGATCAAAAATTCTTGGCCCATATCCAACTCATTTTTTCTTGGATCATTTTAAGCCAGGTTGATCTATTAGGTCGAATAAAAAATTAACAGCCTTATATGTACATATTTTTTCTCATTCAACTTTCAAGTATGAAATATCACCTCTATTGAGAGTCTGTATTTTAATATCTAAATTTGGAATAAGTAAAGTTGTGAAATTCATAATCAATTCGCACTGATAATTATTTACAACGAGTATCATTGTTAAGTTATGATCATACTCATATATGTAATTTAATTTTATTAGTGCATTTTCCTAGAAATAATATACGTAAAAGTTTCTAATTCAACTAAGTTAAAAAAACTAAAATTCTTTTTTTTCTCAATAAAAAAAAAGGCAAAAAAGAAAAGATGTTAAATTAAAACCTTAAATTATTTAAGTGTAAAGTAAAGGACTTCTCCAGTTATAAACAAATGCAGAGCATCTTCACTACATTACCTTATTAATTAATTAATTGATTTTTCTTAATGATCTTATTAATTAATTATGCTTGGCACACTCCATTGTTGACCTATAAGACCAGAAGAAGGAAAACAAAAAAAAAATGAATTAATGGAGGGATACTTAATTAATTAATCCTTGAACTAATCAATACTTAATTTAATTAGAGAGAGAGATTTAAAAAAAAAAGATTCTAATCAGAGACAAGAGACAAAGATGAAGCTAAATACCTGCCACGTGGCATCATCCTTACTGACAGCCGACATCACACCGCCTAATTAAGTAATTAATGAAGCTTTAATTAATTAATCTCATGTTAATTACCTCAAAAATATAATCCTTTTTTGAATAACTAAATACATAAATAAAGGTTGGAATCTTTTTCCGCAGAGTACTTTTAATGAAACGAGGATAAGAGACTTCAATAAAATGTCTCTTATCCAAAATAACCGACAAAGAATAAGATATGTATGTTTCACTAAATTGAAGTTTAAAAAATGACACGTTATGATTAGTCATGTTACGGAATGTTGCGGTACGGCATGGCTACGTCACGATACGTATGTTTATTACGTGATATATCTCGCGTGACATATCTTTTCGCGTGACGTGTTTTCTTTTACTTAAAAAGAATACGTCACGGCATATCACGTGAAATTGTTTAGACACGTCATGTAACATGATATGTTATGGTACGCCACGTAGTCACGTTAAGTCATAAATATATTATTTCAAATATTTTTTTAATTTTTAATATATATATGAAATATATTTTTTATCATAAATTTTTTTTAATATTTTCTAACATTTTACAATAAATCCTTGTTGAATAACTTAATTAATACATAAATAAATAAAGGTTGGAATATTTTCCGCAGAGTACATTTAATAAAACGAGGATAAGAATCATCAATAAAGCTATATAATTTATTATTATATTTCGGGAGCTAATATACATATACGATACTAACTTTGTTATTCAAATTAAATAAATTATTATTCATATTAACAACTTTATTATGTAATTTATTTGTATAATATTTTTATTATTCAACTTAAATGAGTTATTATTAATAGAGGAGGGATTCAATAACCATAGTCATTAGTGCTCATAGTGCTTATTTCATCATTTATGTTTTAATTAATATATATAAATCGTTAGATATATTATAATATATCTCAATAATATGCATATAAAAAATATTGAATTTTAATTTTGTTTTGATGATCATTAAGAAAGTGAATTAAATTACAAAATTTGGTATGTTGATTTTTCTTAGTGCTTGATGCATATCAAAATAAAGTTGAAATGGTGTAATTTTTTTGTTACCTATATAATATAATATATACAAAATATCTAATTAATTAGTTTTATTATTTAAAAATTTAACAGATAATTATTTAAAATTTAATTTCATAGTCATTGACGTGACACCAATAACTATGGACATTGAATCCCTCTCTTATTAATATTAATGATATTTAAATTACATAATAAAAATACTATTAAAAATAAATTATATAATAAAATAATTAATATAAATAATAACTTATTTAATCTAAATAATAAAATTAATATCGATTATAATATCTTCCAAATATTTTCCTTATTTTTAATTTTTGATGCAATGTAATAGCGGCTGGTGCATGTGATTTAGACAATTGAGACAAGAAGAAGGAAACAAACTTTGGCCGTTTCAGCGGCGAAAAGGCAGAAGCGGCGCTGGATAAAAATGCGGCAGCGCGCGTACCATTCGCGATTTCTTTGTCGCAAACTGATTTTCTGACCTCACCGCTAACGCTCACGCTGTCTTGATAGTTTTTCGCATTTTGGAGTTATTTGCCGCTACAAAACTATACAAAGGAGAGTGCTCCTATTAGGAGACTACTAATAGTTAATTTATGAGGTGAATATATTTATTATTATTAAATTTAAATAGTGCGATTTAATTTAAATTATACAAATTTTAATGATAGAGGATGATTTTTTAATTTATATTTTAGTGAGCTGTATATATCATATATCGATAAAAATCGTGATATATTTACATCTAGAAAAAAAAAAAGTATGACAGCGAACGTGAATCCGTCAATGGTGCGTTTGAAAGTGTTTGATGAGAGTCTTCCAATACGCCACGTCATACGCAATAATTGACAGATATTTGACACGTGAGTCATCAGCTGTCGTAAATTCTCCGTTTTACCCTTATAACTGAGCAGCATAGCATACATGTCTCCATCTTACAATTTTTATCACGTTTCATATTTGAGTCTTTTTTTCTCTTTTTGAACTTTCAAGTAATTAAATTGCTCTTCTTTTCTTTTCTTTTTATTTTTATTTTTGGGGTCTTTGTTTAATTTTAAAAAAATTGTAAAGATGTTCAAAAAGGACATAGTGTTTGATTTTGATGGTTTATTTGTTAATGAATAATTACTAGTCAGAGAAATTAACAGGTGCCCATCAATAAGAAAAAAAAATATACATATTAGGATAATTAACAAATTAAATGCAAACGTGAACAATAAATTAATAAACAAAAGATAGAGAGATATATATATCACAGAAAAAGTACTCCATGTTCAAAATCACCAAAAAAATAAAAAATAAAAAGAACACTTCATGTTGAACCGCTGATCAAAAATTGAAGAGATTGAATATATTCAAGTTATATAATTATATAATATTATCTTCAATTTTGTCTGTTATGACATTTAAAGAGAGCGAGTTATATTAAATCATGCCATATTTTATCGGTTCATTGCATGCTGTTTATACTTTATATTTCATTCAACATATAAAAGTATTGTATTAAATAAAGTTTATTCAGTAGGCAACAAATATGACAATCAAAGAGTACATAAAATATACCTTTTTTTCTTGTCAATCACAGAAGAAATTTTGTCAAATCAGAAGGAATTAATTGTAAATTGATATGTAAATAAATCATTAGAATTCGCCAATATACAAAGAAAAATAAGCTACACCAAGGATATAGATACAAAAAAATAATTGATATAAATTACAGACCATTTTTTTCTTAAGAAGATTTACATGTATTTTTTAGAAGAGGAATGATAATTGTACTTTTTATTTATACGTTAAGTATTTGAAGTTAAGGAGTGTAAAATTTGTAGTGTAAAACTTAAATTTTAAAACATACATTTTTAAAAAGTATTCATACTTAAAATTAGATACAGATAAGAAATATCGAAGTTAGATGTAAAAATAATTTCTCTATTTAAAATATCAATCATTTTGTTGCTAGGGTTTGAGAAAAAAAATTGAATCAATTCCCACAATTTGATTCGTTTTTCTGAGAAAAAAAAATAATTTGCTCCAATACTCAATGCTTCTGACATACCAGTATAAACTTGTAATATGATGTTCAACTTTGGCACTTATAAGAAACTGTGAATTTACTATAGGAATTTGAATACTTCTTTATCAAAATAAAAAAAATAATCATGGAATATACTTTATTACAAATATCATCATTTCAATATTTCCTATAAAAACAGAAATGCTTCAATTTCATTTCAATATCTAAATCACAGTGATGGTTCAAATGTTTTATTTAGATTTATTTTTGTGTACTCAGATATTTGTCAGAAGCAACACATAATTAAAATGAGGTAAAGAAACAAATTCATGAAATACAAAATTTTGAAACAGCTGATTAATTATCTCCATTTAAAATCAGACGGTTAATATATAGCAATTTAAAGGGCCATTAATTATTATTTTTTTCTCAATTCAATGAAATGGCTTAACCATATCATTTATAATTAATTAAACAGCAAAAATCTTGAATAAGTGTTATATATCCTCCACTTAATTAATAATTAATCAATCATGTCATTAATATTATAACTGTTTATAACATTATCTCCAAATGTATCTGACAATCTATTTATTGGAAAAAAAATTCCAAACCAGTTCATATTATTAATGATAAATAATAGTATATATATAATAATACAAATTGCATTATTCTTTTTTACAAAGAGCCAAAATTTCTCCTCTCAAATAGAACAGATAATATAATTTTTTTCATTTTTGATAAATAATTAAACAGATCAGTCTTGAGACAAGTTGTTTGGCAATTTTATCTTTTAATTTTCTTTTCTAAATTTTAGCAGATAAATTGTTGATAATGAGCTTTTGAAGCTCAGATTTTGTCGTTTTCTGAAACGGTCCGTACATCAAAAAAGGAGAAATAAAAAAGAAAACTTGTAAAAAATGCATAAATGAAATAAAAAGAGATCCAAAGCAGCTATAAAAAGGGGAACAACAAGTGCTTTGTGTGTTATATCTCCACACAACATATTTTGTGCATTCATTCTCTTTTTCATGCATATTTGTTTGAGTCAACTTTATTTCAAAGAAGAGAAGTGAGAAGAGGAGGAGGAGGAGAGAGAGATGTGTGGTGGAGCTATGATGTCGGCCTTCGTCGCCTTAGCTAACGGCCGAGATCTCTCCTGGCGGAATCTCCGGCAAACCCAACACGTATCCGACGAACACCGCGCTCACTCAGGTTTCTATTCAATTTGCATATCTACATATCTTCATGTATAAATAGCATAGCATATTTCAAATTGCATACAAAGCTCAAAAAGCCTATCTTCATGTAATAGTAAAGCTCAAGGAGGAACAAACCTTTTGCAAATTGCACATGTAATAGTTTAGTTTCAACAATATTTATTCATCATTTGTAAGAAAAAAAAAAGCATGTTAGCAAATATTATTCATATTCGTATTCATATTTATATTCATTTAACACAAAAGAGTTTCTTTTCTGTTTAATTATCAAATAAAAGAAAATTACTTCAGCATCAACTATTTTGTTGTAAGCTAGTAAGTTGAACTATTTCCGAATTTCTTCACAGGTGGCGAAAAGACGAAACTACCCCTGACAGATCTAAAACCAATCCCCTCAGTAGCGAAGCGCACTCGAGGGCGAAAGAGTAATTACCGAGGGATCCGACAACGACCGTGGGGCAAATGGGCGGCGGAGATCCGCGACCCGAGCAAGGGCATGCGTGTATGGCTAGGAACCTACGCCACGGCGGAGGAGGCGGCGGTAGCCTACGACGCGGCGGCGCGCCGGATCCGAGGCGACAAGGCGAAGCTCAACTTCCCCGATCCGCCTCCGACCGAGATCCGACAAGACTGTTCTAGTGGGTTATCGGATCTTGCTCCGATGGAGAGCGCCGAGAGCTCGGTGGAATCCGATCGGAGCTTCGAGGCGCTGATCTCGACATTGGAGGAATTTCTCGGAATCGACGGTTGGGATCAGAGCACCGTCCGATCGGACGGTTCCAGTTTAGTTTGTAGCTCTTCTTCTTCAGAGAGCCCTGAAATTTTCGGAATTTGATTTACTAGTGACTTTGGGAGGGGTATATTTATAAGAAAATAAAGAGAGGGAGGGTGTTTCGGCAAATCGTCTGTCAGTGAGAGGAGGAGGTGGTGAACACAGATAAATTAAATTAATGGTGTGGGTGTAAAATGTAAATATGTGTTGTATGTAGGCACGTGCGAGACGAAGTGCCGTTTAAACTAGTTAATTTAGTTTAATTGATAAATCATTCAGAATTTTTTTAGCGAGTAAAAACTTAAGAATTGAAGTGACAAAACGAATGATATTTTAGCGATTATTCGTATAATTTGCCAAAATCATCACAATAGTTTCATATTTGACTTTTGTAGTGTTAATGTTCATGCTTTCTAATATATTATGACATTAATATCTATAGTTGATACAAAGTAAGCATTTGTAGAATTTCCCATCTCAACAATCTCCAAGAAATGAAATATGAATAGCAGAGGAAAGGATTAATCAAACGGCGTGAAACATTTGCATCTGCACGAATCACGATGCAACCTAGGTGGTAGGTCCCTAGGCGACATTGGGATTCTAAAAATAATATATTTTTCAATTAATAGCGGTAAAGAGAGTAAAAGTTTAGGTCGGTGGCACAGCTCCATTTATTATTTTACCACGTGCAACCTTGTTTCTTATATTTTCTTAATAATTATATTCTTTCACATTTTTTTATTTACATTTAAAATATATTTATATATATTTTTAAAAATATTTATATTTCGTATTATTAAGATTCAAAAGTTATATAAATTATAATTTTTTAGTTATGCAACTGAATTTTATAATTTTTAATATTTTTATTTTAATTATTTTAATTATTTATTTTACTACTATTAAATATTAATATTTTAAAATAATTTAATATTTATTTCGTTTTAATTTAATTTTACTTTATTAAAGGGAGAGATAGATAGATAGTTAGTCCAACTTTAAGTATGTGTTATATTCATATTTTTTTTTTTTGGTTTTTGGTATGATTGTGTAACTACTTGACTGATGGTTTTATTTTTTGGTACATACGTTAGTATGATAAATCGATTCTAATATTTGTTGTATATAATTGGAGAGTATTTAGTATATTTTGTGAGCAGTTATAACTACTAATTTATTGTATAATTTATGTGCCTAGTTTATGAACTTTTATAGCAGATAAATAAAATCTTTAAACCTTTTATATATAAAAGTATAGTACATAATTACCAACACTAACCCTTCTCTTTCTTTTTATCTTGTTATTATTATTTTTAATTACATCTTCAATTGGTTCTGACAAGTTGTACAATTGGGATTATAAGATTTAAACCCGGCTAAAAAAAAAACCCAATATTCATCAAATAAGAAATGTTTAATTAAGAAGTGTATTTATAATAGGTATTCTAAGTAGTGTTCTTAATTATTCTTTTTCTCACTAATAATTATACACTAGATTCCACAAACTACTTCCATAATTTGTTAACAATGACAAGTATTATTATTATTATTATTTTTTACTTTGAATTTGAATTTTGCTGTTTCTGGAACCATCACCATCCGTACTTGAACAAAAATAAATAGAAATAAATTGTAAAGATCTATCAATTGGTAAAGCAAAAGAGGCTATAAAAAAGGCACGAGGAACCAAGAGGAGTAGTGTACCAGTCAATTGTTATCACGCTTTATTAGCAAAAGAGGCTATAAATCTCTGTGTGCGAACTGTCTTTCTTCTCTAATTCATTCTGCTTTAAAGAGTTTACAAAAGGAGAGAGACGAGTCTGAGAAGAGGAGGAGAATATTAGTAACGGAAATGTGTGGTGGCGCTGTGATATCTGACTTTCTCGCCTCATCCAACGGCCG
Organism: x Bolboschoenoplectus mariqueter; assembly: GCA_037678475.1. Taxonomy (NCBI): domain Eukaryota; kingdom Viridiplantae; phylum Streptophyta; class Magnoliopsida; order Poales; family Cyperaceae; genus x Bolboschoenoplectus; species x Bolboschoenoplectus mariqueter. Next base: position 2,704,964 of record CM075271.1, read on the forward strand.
AGATCTCTCCCGGCGCAACCTCCGATCATCGCAATCGGATTTCAATGGACGATCATCTCAAGGTTTCTTTTTTTTTTTCCTTTTCTTTGCATTTTTACCCCTGGATTTCGTATATATGTATTATTACTCCCCTGAAATGAAACTACTCTTGAAATATTTGTGACAATTTTGTGTTAATGCAAGAGCAAGAGAGTTTCTTTTGTAAGGTTACCAGTGGTAAACGATTTTATATTTTCAACATTTAATGCGACAACCGTTGTATAGTATTTACATCATTCCAAATTATACGAGTTTGAACAGAACAGGGGTTAGGCGTTTAAAAATTTATAAAAAGAAGCAGGGTTTTTGAGGAAATATTGCTTTTTCATCTCCTAAAAATTTACAAACTAGTTCATCACTTATCTCAGGTGATGAAAAGACGAAACTACCCCTGGAAGACGCAGCACCGATCCCTCCAGTTGTGAAGAGCCGACCGGGGCGAAAGAGTAATTACCGAGGAATCCGGCGAAGGCCCTGGGGAAAATGGGCGGCGGAGATCCGCGATCCGAGCAAGGGCATGCGCGTATGGCTCGGTACCTACACCACGGCCGAGGAGGCGGCGAGAGCCTACGACGTGGCGGCGCGTCGGATCCGAGGCGACAAGGCCAAGCTCAACTTCCCCGATAAGCACCCGATCGAGAACATCCCCGACGGGTTATCGGATCGATCTGAGGCGGAGAATGCGAATCCGACAATGAAGAGGCGGAGGGAGGTGGTGGCGACGGAGGTGGAGAGCTCGGTGGGTTCCTCCGCGGCTGAGGCGGAGGTGGATTGGGGCTTGAAGGCTCAGATCTCGAGCTTGGAGCAGTTTTTGGAGATCGACGGTTGGGATCAAGTTCTGGTTGGATCTGACGGTCCAAATTAGTTTGTTTAGCTATTTATTCACAAAGGACCCTATATTTTTCAAATGTTTATGAACTGATCCCTACAAGTTACGAACTATCACTGGTAGTAGACTAGAAGTAGTCTTTGATAACGAGGGTAGTTATGGAAATTGTTAGGTGAGGTTAGGGGTTTATGTGAAAAAATTAAACGGGACGCGGTGGGATGTCACCGTGTCAATGTGTAGGCAGTCGCTTTTGGATGTCACGTGCGTGGAAAGTGCCATAGTGTGCCTCCATTTTACCTTGTTTGTGTAATATTCTATTAACTAGTTAATTAGTAGTAGTACTCCATCGGACAATGCTAGATTTGTAGCTTGACACGTGTCCATGGATTCAAGGGAGATCTGTACCCTGAGTTTGACTACTGGACCCTTGGTTAAATGCTACTTGTGTGCGCTGTTATTTTTCTAAATAGCAAAATGTTGCAATTGGTAATGATAACTCACTAGCAATTAGTATGGAATATTAAATGACTTGCTGATACACACAGAAAATTACGAGTTCAATTTTGTTAGGAATTTAAGTTGAGTTTTATTATGGAATATGGGATGACATGGTAATATTGCCAAAAATATTTTGAGTTCAATTTATTAGGGATTTAAGTTGAGTTTGTCATTTTCCTCCAATATTGTTCACACACCTCAAAAAAATTAAAAACCTGGGAACATTAATTTCATCATATTTTACATAAAGCTCATTTGAAAATTGAGAGTCTTGATTCCATTGTAATCTTTGGTTTCAAAGCATGTGTCAATTTCCAGAGCTTTGTTGAAAATTGAAATTAGCATTACATGAGCAAAGTGCCTAGTTCCTAGGCAACTGAGCAACTCTGTGCCTCTATAAAGTATAATCATGATACTAAATTAAAAGTTTCTTTAATGGTACAAATCTTTGGTTGGTGGCACATTTTCTTTCATCATCAAACCAGACATCAGGTGACACGTTGCAAAATCCATGGGCTGTTTGAATTTGGCAGCACATGGATTGGCAAACCCACCACCTTTTTATGGATCTCATTTTTTTTTTGTTCTTTTTTCTGTTTCGTATGGAGTTGGTTATATATTGCTAGAAAATATGCAGTTTGAGTGTGAGGATTAGCTTTCGGAAATAATGGAGTAATTGATTTTGATTAAAATGGTGTAATTTGCATAATCAGTTCTTTCAATTTTGATTTGAGCATTTGAGCAAATTAGACAAAAATTAGAATTATATCAGGAGAATACTTGAATTCACAATTTGAGTTTTTTCCGGATAGAGTGACTGCTAATTTTTTATGAGAACAAAAAAAAAAAAATCTTTTTTTACTTTTTTTTTCCCAAAATTATGTATGGATGTTTCATGAATTTTGGAGAAAGAAGTATCAAGAGAAAAAAATATTAAAATGATAAAGAGAATAATGAAGACGAAAGGTAATTTTGTCTTTCCTTTAAATGAATGATTTTTGACCAAATAAAATGAATAAGGTCTCCTAAGCTCTTTTGTTATATTTGGGCATAAAATGAATATTAAATAGAAAAAAAATATTGCGTCACAATAATTTCTATATGAAAAGTCGCAGATTAAAAAATCGAATGAATTTGTTTTATAAATATTTAAAGTTAAAACGGCTTGATTTCATCTTTATTTCAAAAAAAAATCATGTCCTTCTAGTATCTAAAATAATGTCCTTTTATGTAAACAATGGCAAATTAAAAAATTAAATGAAATTTTCTTATAAATATTTAAAGTTAAAAAAACTCGTTTTATCTTCATTTCAAAAAATAAAACATCTCCTTATTAAAGAAATCACACATCTCCAAATTCTCCACTTCAAAAATTTCAACCAAACATGACATGTACCTACTTAGACATAAACTAACTTAAGAAATTAAAGTAGACAATTTAAAAACAACTAGAACAAGTCATTGTGAACGTCACTTGATCAATTCTACAATTATAATTCAAATTGTGACATGCCATGTTGTCACAGAGGAATTCTTTTCTTTATGTAGCACAACCAATAATAAGTATTGAATTAATTACATATTAATATATAGATCTGATATTGAAATAGAAATGACATATTGTACTAATTAAGGAACATCACTTCTTATTTTTGTTGCTTGATTTAGCAATAAATAGTTGAGGCCATTTAATATATGAGAAATTATCTTTGCACCCTTACCTACACATAAAAAATATTTATACTAAATAGATAATTTATTTATATATAAATTTATAAGTAGTTATAGTTAGTATAAAAATTGTTTATCATTTTTTTTCTAAATGATTATAGAAAAATTGAAGATAAAACATTTTGTTGCATAAGTGTAAATATAATTTATAACTTTTAATCATAATAATAAAATGTATAAACACTTTTATTTTTAAATATAAATACTTTCTAAAAAAATATAAATTCATCCAGGCTACAAATAAAGAATATAATTAAGTGGGTGTAATTATCACTCATCTTAATATATATCTTTATATATAGTTCAGTTTAATGATCATATTTAGTACATGTAAAAGTAGGAGAGATGTATAGTGAACTAAATTAAACCACTATATAACATGCACATCTATTCCTTTTCCTTTCATTGCTCTTACATTTTATTTGCTTGTATGCATGCTGGATCTATGATTCACAAGCATCTCAATCTAATTTTTCCATGTAACAAATCAAGAATGGGAAGAACAAGCCTGTACCAGCACCATACCAGTAAGAAGCAACATATTCCCACTTAGGTAAATTGTAATGGATACAGTTGCATCCACTGGTACTGTAGTACTGGTACACAAATCAGTACCAAATCAGATATATATACCAAACTACTGATCAGGTTGAAGAGAAACAAATCAGATATATATATATACAAGCTGTGCTTGCTGATTGCTGAACTCTGTGTGGCCAAAGGGTAAAATTGGAAACGAAACGAATCATAGCAAACATTAATTCTAGTTTACTTTACCTGAACGCCGAATAAATGAATTCAAATTGGCAACAGGTGCTTTAGATGGTACTCTGCACATAAGAAACCTGCTATTTTTGTTTGATGTATTTGAATTTTTAGTTTTTCTGTATATACTAAAACAATATCATGTTACTTTCAATATTGGAGCAGTTGATTTTGACTAAAATAGAAACAAACTCTGAATAAAGTGAATGGGAACATTAATTAAGTAGGAAACACAACAAATTAATTTGAAAATTTAAATAGGTGGTGGAACATCAAGACAGCATAAAGATTTCAAAAAGAACATCAGACTAGGAAATAATAGACCCTTGCCAGATGGTAACAGCATCCATGATCAAAGCTCCAAAAGCATGTACTGAAATGATTAATGATTTGTCAATTCAGATTTACTAATTTGGTTAATTTGCATGTTGTGACATATATAGGGTTGAATTTAGGATTTTGAACTAAAGTTCAAGTTGTTTCCTTGAAAAGAAAAAAAAAAGAAAAAAAAATAATATATGAAGGAATTAAATAATATATCAAGAAGAGAGATAGTGGGTGTTGAGCTAATGACTCTTTATCATTCTTCATATTTATAATATTTGAAGGAATTAAATGGTAATTTACATAATTACAAATTAGTCTTTCTCTCTTTCTTATTTCTCAAATAAACCCTTTTGCATGATTAATTAATTTATGACATAATAATATTATGTAATATAATATTATTATGTGATAGTATTATTCTTATAATGATGCCAATCATTATATCAAATAATAATCACAAACATACATAAATTATTTATGTATCTAAAACATATCAGAAAATGGCATTTTATTTTGATATTTTATCTCATGTATTTTCATAATGTACATCTTATGAAATATCAAAATACTTGTTGTTTTCTATTCAGTTGGTGTGACCTTTATGAAAATTTATGTTATCTTGATTTTCTTATGATTTGAATTTCATATTATAAACTATAAGATGTTTTATCACTACATTATAGAAATGGTAATAGATGATTACGTCGATCAACAATATTTGTGTTTGTCCTTGTCTCATGATATTATGAATACTATGTGAAATAAGACTGTATCATTTTCATATTATATTCGTTTCTTGGTGTCTCAAGCGAATTATATATATAACTACTTTAGTTATATTGTGCATTATATAATCTCATTTTACCAAAGCGTCTAATAATATCATAACTTTTCTGATGGACAATGATAATATTGATATATAAATTTCTCCTGCACAAGTCATATACGTGAATTATCAACTATTCACTAAATTCATTTAGCTTAAAATGATAATTACAATATTTAATTCTCATGTGAGAAATTAACATATCTCATATCTTGAACTCTAAAGATACAATAAGCATTAATGATACAGAACACATTTTTTATAATGTCTTATTATGTTTGGTCATTGTTCAGTATGTAGAAGCTTATTCTATATATACTTATGTTATTAAATGATAAATTCTATTCAACACTTATAGAACTTTAGTTTACTTTTAATAATATGACAATCTTATCTTGGTGATTAGTATTTCTTTTAATCACATCGACTTGTGAGAACATATTTAGAATTATATGTTGTTATCTTATGAGTTTTATGATTTTCAAGAAGAAGAGTATCTTCTTGAATACTTTATAAGATATATAATATTAAAATTCATGAAACAGTAATATATTTAAATTACATACTCATGAATAAAATATATGAATTTAATTGACTTTCAAAACACACAATCCTTTCAGTTAACACACTTTTCTATAGCATAGATAATAACAACAAAGAATATTACATTCAAGAGCAGTATACTGAAAATTAGCTTTTGGTCTAATGTCAAAGATAATACTCTTTATGTGGGAGGTTATATATTTGAAATCTGAATGAAAGATTTTTTATAGATATTTAAAATTAAGTGGCTTAACCCTCATCTTTATCTAAAAAAAAAAATATCAATACCCTTATACTACTATTATCTACCAAATTTTACACTCCTATCTCAGCAACTTCTCTCGGGCCAAATTCAGCTTGGTAGCTTCCTTGATCCCGATTCGCTCTCTTGGCAACTCCTTGGAACACAAAAGACCGCACTGAATCACTGAAACGAAGCAATTGTAAACATTTTGGGTTGAAAATGTGGTCTCGTCGACTCGATCATTATCTGAGAATAAATTGTCATCGATTACATCCATGACATGGTCAGGAAGAGCCATATTGACATAATTGTGAAGGCTTATCTCATCTGTAAATCTTTCGTCGGTGGGGCTTACACCGGTAAACATCTCAAGCAGGAGAATACCGTAGCTATAAACATCTCCTTCAACCGATGCCGGACCTCCCATTCCATATTCTGCATATGCAGGAAGAAATTATAGTCACTACCATTGTGTAATGTATAGCAATCTTCTTCTTTTTTTTTTTCTTTTTCTCCAGAAAAAAATCTTGGCTACTTGCTTAGAATTCTTTGTAAGATAACACGAGCAATGGAGGACAGATTAAGGTCAAAGAAATTAACACTTCAATTAATGTAATTAATTGCATACCTGGAGGGATATAGCCAATAGAACCTTTGATTCCGCTTGTGATTGATGTTGATTGCGAAGGCATGGTATCAGGCTGAACCAAAATCTTTGCTAATCCAAAATCACCGACATGTGCAGTCAAATCATCATCCAGAAGCACATTGCTAGGTTTAAGGTCACAATGCACAATTGGTGCCGATCCATGATAATGGAGATAATCCAAAGCTTCTGCCACATCAATTGCTATGTTCAGCCTTTGAACGAGATTGAGACTAGTGAATGCTCGATTCGTGCATGCATTTGGATGTAACCATGCTTCTAAGCTGCCATTAGGCATGAACTCAAAAACCAAAGCCTTAAAATCATTACCTTGGTTATCTATGCCAGAGCATGAACTCACAACCTTGATAAGGTTGCGGTGCCTAACGTTTCTTAATGCTTCACATTCTGATAAAAAGCTTCTTGAAGCACCACGCTGCTCGAGGTTTAGCACCTTCACAGCAACAGTTGTCACATTCTCAAAGCTCATATCAGCTTTATACACTACACCGAATGTACCTCTCCCGATTAGATTCTCCGAAGAGAATCCGTTGGTAGCCCTGAGGATATCATTATATGAAACTTGTTTAAAGTGAGATTTCCCAGCTAAAACAGGTTGTGGTTCCTTTTGAGATCTCTTCCTCAAGTAACAGCTAGCTAGAAAGCATGCAATTGCCATCAAGCAGATAAAAAAACCGGCACCGGAAAGAATTATTGCCATGATTTTCCTGGAATGATGTCTCTTTACAAGGGTATCTAAAATGCATTTTGGTAAATGAAATTCAGGCAGTCCACCACATAATTTAGGATTTCCTCTTACATCAATGTTATTTGTATCATTGAAAATACCATTTTTTGGTAGTTCTCCCTCGAAATTGTTGAAAGAAATATTGAGATATTCAAGATCCATTCTTTCGAGGAATTCAGGTAGTTGACCAGAAAAGAAGTTCTTTGCAAGGTTGAGCCCTTGCAACCCTTTCATGTTGCTAATGGCGGAAGGGATGGCCCCATGAAGCAAGTTGTTATCAAGAAAAAGGGCTTGTAGTATCTGGCACCCGTCAATAGTGCTCGGAATTTCACCAGATAACTTGTTATTTGAGAAGTAAATTATTGCCAAATTTTTCCACTTACCAATTCCTAATGGTATAGAGCCATTAAGATAGTTATTCGACAAGTCAATGCCTATGGAAAGTGAAGAAATATTCGTAATTTCTTCCGGTATTTTTCCCGTCAGTTTGTTATTCGAAAGATCCAATAGTTGTAAGGCTTGCATGTTGCTTAGTTCTGCCGGTATGTTTCCTTCAAACTCATTATCATCGAGATACAACTCGTTCATCTGAGTGAGGTTACCAAAAACCGACGGAATTTCACCTGACATTTTATTGGTTGATAGAAATAAAGATTGCAACTTATCAAGCTTGCCAATGTCTTTGGGAATGGTACCACTTAGAAGTGTATGGCTAAGCACTAGCTTATTTAGGTTGGTTAACTTCCCAATTCCTGATGGAATGCTACCTGAAATTTGGTTCGTACCTAACCCCAAATAATTAAGATAGCTAGAAAGATTTCCCACAGAACTAGGTATATTGCCTTGGAGTTGGTTGTTTCCAAGATCTAACCCTTGTAATTGTGTGCAATTGCTCAAAGCATCGAGAAAACTCCAGTCACCGGGTGTATATGCCTCTAATTGGTTTTGTCCCAGATTGACCAGATAAAGATTCTTCAAGGTTCCTATGCTAGAAGGTATCAGGCCTGTAAGATTGTTGGAGCCAAAATCAATTGCAACAAGGTCCGAGCAATTTGACATTGATACTGGAATCGTTCCGGAAAGTTTATTTTCGAAAAGGTACAGGGTTTGTATGTTCGGAAAAGAATCACACATGCTAAAGGGAAGAGTCCCTGTGAGTTGGTTGGTACTAAGTTCCAAATTAACCATGGCCGAGAGATTGAAAAGCGAACGGGGTATCTCACCTGAAATGTCATTAGCAAAAATGTAGAAGAATTGGAGGGATTGAAGTTGACCAAGGGAGGAGGGGATAGAACCAGTAAAACTATTTTTTGTAAGGTAAAGATGTACAAGGTTAGTAAGATTTCCTAAAGCATGTGGGACAGTTCCTGTAAGATTATTCGAAGATAATGACAAGTAAGCGAGACTAGAGAGGAGACCCAATTGTGGAGGTATGGCTCCAAACAGAAAATTTGTTCTCAAATTAAGATATGTTAGGTGTTTTAATTGCCCGATATCAGAAGGGATGGTTCCAGTAAGATTGTTGTTCTCCAGAGAAAGAACTTGTAGATTTGAACAATTGGCAAGAGCAGATGGTATGGTACCATCAAGCAAATTCATGCTCAAATTGAGAAACCGCAATCGATTCAAATACCCCACCTCTTGCGGGATACTTCCTGAGAGCTGGTTACCAGTAAGACTGAGTCTTTGAAGAAAAGTGAGGTTGGCTATGGAAGGAGAGATACGACCTGAAATTTGTGCCGAGTCGAGAACAAGAGCAGTGACTCTATTAGGATGGCGACGGCCACATCCAACACCCGGCCATTGGCAGTGATGGAGAGAGCTGTTCCATGAAGCCAATGCCCCAGACGGGTCAGTGGATATCTGGGACTTGAACGACAGCAGTGCAGAGAGATCTTCAGCTCCATTGTCAGCGGCGTTGACATGAAAAGAAACATAGCATGGGCCTAAAAGGAGCAGGATAGTGATGAAGAGGTAAATAAGTTTCATTATTTATATATTTGTTTTGTTTGTTTGATTGTTTGGGAGCAAGAATACTGAGCATGTGAGGAGCTTAGAGTCTCAGAGGATGAATCAAGAGTAGTGTTTATTTTTCTAAGTATAAAAGAAGGGATGAGTTGAGAAGATATGATCAACAAGTGAATACAAATACAGAATGCTATCAGTCAGGTCCTTTGGTCAAAGTATCCGGAAGAATGAATTGAAGTCAAAATAACATGGCTAAGGACATCACAAACAGTTCCTTGCTCTAAAATGACAGAAGAAGAAGAAGAACATTTTCCATGGAAAATGTCAAAGATCAAATGTTCACATCATGGAAAAGAACAAAAATTATAGAAGAGAGAAGCTACAGCTCCAGTGTGGACTGAAAGACTCTTGGGTCTGAGAGGAGCTTTCCAAAATTGCCATGTACAGAATGGGAATCTATTAATCACTTAATCTAATATAATATTCACAGGGGCCTCCTAATAATTGCTCTTGCTCTCCATTTATTCCAAAATTATACAAGACTCAGTAGTAGTGTCATGCAATTTCTCTCAGATTTAAAAATTAATTTCAATTTGGGGCCATCTGATTTAAAAATGAATGGTCCTATCTGCATAGGAATGTGAGAATAAATAATTCTTTTCCAATGATTAAGCAAACAAATAAAATAGAAAAATTTCCAGCAGTAAAATATTTGATTAAGAGATACTGTCATTAATATCATTATTGATACTGACTTTATTATCCATACAAAATGAATTATTATTCATATCAACGATTTTATTATGTAACTTATATTATACAATATTTTATTATTCAACTCAAATACCATTAATTTGAATAATAACTCACGGTAGTTGAATAATGAAAATACTGTACAAATAAGTTAAATAACAAAGTCACAACATGAATAATAACTTATTTAATCTAAATAATAAAATTGATATCGATAATGATATCTGCATATCAGCTCCCTATAACAAAATATATGAACTTCTAGCTCTCATTTCTCTATTCAGCTTCTGACAGCACTTTACTTTTTTAGCCCAATTCTCAACTTTTTTTAGGGTATAAACGGATCGGGTTGGTCGGGTTTCATGTATATTGTTAATCCGATTTATTATAGTCGGGTTATGACATTTTCAATTCATAATCAATCATTTAGTGACAAAAATCATTTAATTCGGGTTTCATGAATTCGGCATGTTTTATTTTTTAAAAACTTATTATAAAACTAAAAGTAAAAATATATTAAAAAGTAACATTTCTAACTAGTAATAATATTAAAAAAAGTTTCAATTAAAATTTTTTTAACAAAATACCATAGTATTTTTATAATGATATTGCTATTTTAGTTCTATAAAAGATAAAAATTTTAAGAAAAATAATATATAACGGTCAGATCGGGTTTTACTCAATGTTTTTAATAAAAAAAATCTGTATTCAAACTTTAGTTGTCGGGTTATTCAAAATTCAATCCATACCCAATCAATTAAATTCAAAATCTGTAATCTTTTGGGTCAGGTTGGTCGGGTTAATCGGGTTAAGCGGGTTGAACTTACATCCCTAACTCTTTCTCAGATAACTCTGTACTCACTACTTCAATTTTAATTTTGCTTTTTCTTAAAAATAAAAACATAAATCAGAAACCTTTTTCCCCCTTTCAAGGAAAGTTTGTACTTTGTTCAGAATCCTAAATTGAACCCAATATATGCCACAACATTCAAATTAACCAAATTGGTAAATCTGGATTGGCAAATCATTTCAGTACATGCTAGCTCTTGGACCTTTGATTTCTCTCTTTGCTTCTATTTGATTTCATGGATGCTGTTACTATCTGGCATGGATCTATTATTATTTCCTAGTCTGATGTTCTTTTTGAAACTTTTATGTTGTCTCAATTTGATGTTTCACCACCTATTCAGATTTTCAATTAATATGTTGTTTTTAATTTATAAATGTCCCCATTCAGTTAATTTAGAGTTTGTTTCTATTTTTGTCGAAAAAAAATCTAGTGCTCCAATTTTGAAAGTAATTTGACATTTTTTCAGTATATACAAAAAACTAAAAATTCAAATACATTATGTAAAAATTACAGTTCTCTTGCATGTGCACAGTGCCATTTTTCTAACTAAAGCACCTGTTTTGTAATTGAATTCATTTATTCGGCGCTCAAATAAAGTAAACTAGACTTAATATTTGCTATGATTCATTTCCAATTTTACCCTTTGGCCACACAGAGTTCAGCAATCAGCACAGCTTGTATCTGATTTGCTTCTATTCAACCTGATCAGCAGTTATTTCAGAATTGCCATTTCTTTCTCACATTCCATGCTTACCCTTGTACCGGTATGGTTATTGTTTCTTTTTGTCTGTGTACCTGTACTACAGTACCAGTGGATGTAAACTGCACCTGTCCTCTATACAAAGTCTCTCTTTTTTTTTTCTCTTTTTTTTGTGAAACAGTGGGAGACCCACCTGTTTTCTTACAAATAAAAAGTATCCATTACAAATTACCTAATTGGGAGTCTTTTGTTTCTTACTGGTATTGTGCTGGTACAGGCTTGTTCTACCCATTCTTGATTTGTTACATGGAAAAATTAGGTTGATATGTCAAAGATCCAGCATGCATACAAGCAAATCAATTATGTAAGAACAATGAAAAGGAAAGGAATAGATGTGCATGTTATATAGTGGTTTAATTTACTATTCATCTCTCCTAAACTTCTTTCATGTAAAGATGCTCGACCTTAATATATAAAAACAGGAAGTTCATCTCTGAGTAGCAAAAATAATTTTCTGCTGTAGTTATTTATAAATTTGGGAAGTACATCAAAACTAATTAAGAATAATTATCATATCTTACATGATCCAACAACAAAAGCTTACATTATTTTTTAAGTTGTGCCTGATATTGCATAATAAATTACCTTATATAATTAACAATAGATACTGCAAATTTTCAGCTTTTGGTACTGTAACTTTTTTGTAATTTGTTCATACTATCATGAACTACTTAATACAATAAAATTTATAATTATAAAATTATGGGTCCTGATGACTTTATTTATTATGTATATTTCAGTAAAAAATATAACATGAAGTCTAATAAGATCTTTTATCCATATAGACAATATTTTATTTCTATTTGTCTTTGAAATTTACAATTAATTCAGCTGTGCTTTTTTATTTCATTTTTATACTTGCATTATTTTGAATTATTGTCTTATATGACAAAATCTTATGTTTTAAAAAAAAATTTAACATACCTATTTTTTTTTATTTTTTTTTTACATAATTGAATTTTCAATATAACCTATAGATTCTTATCGAGCCGTTTATTCAGATTTGATAGGTAGACTGTTTATTGTTCATATTTTGTGTTTAATTCAAAATTATACGTTTTACTACTTTTATATCTTATTTAGAAACATTGATTAGATATATACCAAGTACCATAAAATATATATGTATAAGACGAGTTTCTTCGCACTATTGTTTTTATTTTATTTCTTTTAGTGTGCCTAAATAATCTAAGAATATATAAACGGCATTTTTTCTAGTACCCATCAAATTGCTTCATTAAATTTTTAAATAGGATTAGGATTTTAGTTGCAGAGGCTCACTCTTGATTGCTGAAAAATTGCTTGTTGAGATTTAATTTTAAATATGATTATGATGTCTTATCACTTATTTATTAAACTTTTGAAATAACAATTCACAACAGTTCTTTATAATAAAGTGTGAAATTTGCTGAATAATATTATATATATTATATTGTTGGAATTCTTCTATCATATATTTTTTCCAATGCTATGCCCATTGATTTGGTCAAAGTATTCTTCGCCAATGGTACAACAAACAGGTACAGATCATGAGCAAGAGCAATAATTTTGTTGTTTTTCTTTTTAGATATATAATTAATTCTGACATTTTAACCCATTGTTTTTGCACCTGCTATGTGCTTTGTTTTTGTTTTCCTTATACTATATTTGTGATGGATATTTTACTAACTATATTTTATTAATCAAGCCCCAATATTTTTTTATTATTTTTTCTATCTTGTTCCTTCTTTCCATGTTCATAAGGAACATTTTATACTTATCTTGACTTTTTTTAATGTTTATTGCTTAATTTATTAGTATGCGTAGTTCCTTTATTCTTTTAGTTTTCAATTGTGAATAAAATATCCAATAATTTTTTTTATATAAGGGCTCTTTAATCCGATATTTATTCCTGCCAAAATATCCAATAATTAGTGTGGTTTATTTTGGATTCTAAGGAATTAATCTCTCTTATTTTTTTAATTTAAAAAAAGTGTGAATGTTGGCGCTTTTGAGTTCTTCTCTGATACTTATTCTTGCTATTTGTGTCCAGAATTTTCAACATTTCAACAAAACTTCAAAATTGATTAAAAAAAATATCTTCTAAATTTATCATGTCCCTTGCATACATGGGCTCCATATTAGTTTTATTTTTTATTAATAATGCAAACCCAACATTCAAAATCCAATGCTTACACAATGATCAACATAAAATTTTCACCCAAAAAAAAAACAAAAACAAACAAACCTTACGCTTCAACTTACAATTGTAGCATTAATTACTAATTAATTAATCAATTCAATCCGGTCATAAAAGGAACATTTGTCGTACCAATCCACTGGTCTCCCTGAATAAAAGAAGACACAGTAAACTGGTTCGCCACCTTCGCGTCGGTTATCACATGATAACCCGGCCACTTGACCCGGTTCGCGGTGCTTGATCCAGGTCCTGTGTTCGAGTACTCACCATAATATAATGTGCTAAGTGCGAACGTGCCGTCCCATGGCAACCAACCTGCAGGGTCGATCAGGCTGTCGAGATATGACTGCATGAACACGGTACGGGAATACTCCTTCCATGGTCGACCTAAGTATGTCTTGAAACTAGATACACTTGACGCCAGGTCGGAGGCGGCGGTAACTTTGCACTTTTGGATTGAAATGCCGGTGTTTTGGTTCGGGTCCTGTCTTCCCTGAGCAGTGTAGAGGTTGCTCTGGTTCGGGTTGGGTTTTCGTGCATACAAGTTACAACTTTGTAACACGACAGCCGCATTGCCGAAGATAAAATCAACTGTTCCGTAAATGTCACACTCCCGATAAAATTGGCGGAGGGAGTGAACGTAAAGAGTGTCTTGGTACCCGACAAAGCTACAACGGTAGAAGACTGAGAGATCGGAGCCGGATCTGAGGGCTACGGCTTGGTGCTTGCTCGGACCGGCCGAGTTCTCCACCGTCAAATCTCTTGCAATGAACCCATTGCCAACCACAGCTGTTAGAATTAATTGAGCAGTAAACAATTAATCAGTGTTACAACAAGAAGGTGCTTAAAATTAAAAATCTTCAAATAAAGGAATATATCTTGTAGGTGTAATTTCATTAAAACACAATGTCTTATTTACAAAATCAGCAATTTGTTTGTCCCTAGACTTTTCCCCACACGGTTTTAGTACGCCTTAATTAGTGGCTTGGCACTACATACATCCTGACCTGATTTGTGAACATGGAGATGAATGAATGAATGAATGCCAACTATGTTTGTTGTGCATTAGAATTATCTATTATACCATGAAACAATGTACTAATCAATTATTATTAGGAGAAAGAGACGAAAGAGATAGAATGGAATCTATGGTCTCTAGATTAGGATCCGACAGAGATGAGATGAGATGAGATGAGATGAGATGCATGAGATGTGCTATGTACTGCTATGCTATTCTATCCATTCAGCACCGACTCATCACTATCAGATATAGAGAGAGAGAGAGACAGAGCTCACATCAAGCAAACACAAATTAACCCACACAGTACACTTTTCCTGTTGGTCTCTTGATCAGGTTGTGTGCTTACTTTTACTGGTACTATTATGATAACAATAACAATATTATTAGATTACAACCAAATAATTAATTAGGACACTGTTACAAAATATTCTCCTTAAATTTGTTTAAAGGATTCTTTAATTAAGTGTCATTTCTTTAATAGAATAAAATTCATCATTTTGAAATGATTCATTCCATGCAAATATTAAATGCAAATTTCCCCTAAAAGAACTCTATTCCGAACAAAGGTGTAAAATAGTCTGCTTAATTTTGTAATTTGTCAGCCAAGTAGCTTGCTATTTTAATATCAAATTTTTGGTACAATATGTATGTACAATAGTAATAATTGCACCCGTTAACTATACATGTTATTTGCATCCCGAATGTTTATATTTTTTTCAAAAAATATTTATATTTAATGATAAAAATATTTGAATTTTATATTATTAGAATTAAAAATTATATAAACTATATCTTTATTTGTGCAATAAAATTTTTAATTTGAATTTTTGATAGGAAAGAAAATTGAAAAACATCTTTTGTATTAACTATAAATATTTATAAATTCAGATATAAATAAATTACCTATTTAGTATAAATATTTTTAATGTGCAAAATATCAGATATAAAAATAATTTCTCATATATATAATGAGACAGTTATTTACTTTGATTGAATGACTGATACTAATTGATTTCAAACCTCTGCACCAAAACTTCCGGAGCACATTAATTTCCCTTTTGTAATGTGAGATGAGATCTCTAATTATCCATCAAATTAATAAAATATAAAATATAAGATGAATTGTAAAAAAAAGAAAAAAAAGTTCATTTTTATGTATGCAAATGGAATATCTTTTATGTGAGATTATATAATTTGTCGGTGGGATAAAAAGGCAATTCCACTTTTGAAAACGTGTTGTATGCATGTGACTGTGACAAAAAAACATGTCACATTGACACTCAAAAGCTTGACAATAATTAATTATGGAGATGATTTTCTTGTTTTTGGATGATAAAATAATTTTTCTTTTTTAGTAGAATGAGTCTATGATTTGTTGATTTAAATTTTCAAGTGGGGGTAATTCAATTCTATGTCAAGTTGAAAATGTAATTGAAGAATTAACTTTCAATTTAGTGATAAAAATCACTCTTTATAAATATTAAAAAAATAATTAATTTAGACTTTTATCTTCATTTAAAAAAATTAAAAAAATATAATTATCATGAGCTGGCGCATTTAATGGGACAAACTAAAGTCATTGATTGTTGTTTCTTTCCCTGAAAACATGGATCTAACGGTGGAATACTGATAATGACACAATTAATGTACAAATGAGCTATTCATGTATGACTTATATATACATTATCCTTTTCATATAAATATGTTAAAAAATTGAAGATATTTATTCTGTGAACGTAGTCACATGCCATGACCCAATATGTCACTCACCATCAATTTCTCTGTCTTTATCCCCAAAAGAAACTTATCTATTGTTTTGTCTAAATTGATGGAAATAGAAAAAAATAACCAATAATTGGTTCAAAATTTTGTAACACCTTATTTGTAGTCAAACACATAAGGGGTCATGTAATGTAAATGCTGTGTTTTATTTTTATTTCTCTTTCTCCCTTTTTTATAGTTAAAAGAAGCAAATCCAACTAGTAATTTTATGCGCCTATTAAACTCTAGAAGGATTTGTATAAAAATGTAATATACATTTCTCTTTTACTGGTTCCAATTATTTAACGTTAACCTCTTTACTATTTATCTATCAATTCTTTTATTTATTAACATCATTTATATATCTGTTAATTAAAAATATATTATTATTAATTAATAAAATTTAACCATTTTATGTAAAAAATAATTAAATTTTATTAAATAATAATAATATCTTTTTAACTAACAAATAGATAACTAATATTAAATAAATAAATAATGAGTAGTCCTATCAGAACTCATCCCTTAAATCCTTCTATAGTTGGTACAGCCAATATATAACTAGACATACATTATTGGCACAGTAGCCCCCACATGCACCTGCACTTGTGCTGAAAAAAATGGATCCAGTTAATTTGTCCATCATTGCACGTGTCCCATCTTGACTGTTGTTTAAAGGTGCTTCTTTAGAGACTAGAAAGGTTGAAGCTAGCTAGCTAGATAGCATCCCCTTTTGCTTTCATATTACAAGAAAGGAAAAAATATATACCCTTGCTTATAACTGTTTATCACTTTATATGAATCCTAGATTTGACATGTGAGGTGATATATATATATATATATATATTATTGACCTTTGTGTTAGTACGGGACAAATTAATTAATCATTTTGTGTATGGTGGAGGAATTCTTTGTTCATATTTTAGCCATGGCAAAATTAGTAATGGATATATTTGTTAAATATATAATTTATCTAATTACGTTAATACATATAATTTTGATAACAATTAATGTTGTTAGTATAATTATACCATTCTGATTATTTACCTAATTGATATACTAATCTATTTATACTTAATTTTAATCCATTAATGGGTTATGTGATATAATTATAAATTTTTTTATGATATATAATTTAATCAGTTGCACTTTTAACTTCCCTTATTTACATAACTAATCTGAGTTTATTTAATCGGTCTGATAGTTACAATAAACCTTATTACATTGATTAATGCAAACTAATAAATTAAACTAATATAGCAATTTGGTCCTCACGCGCTTAATTCAACCATATAATATTATCGGTTAAGTATATAGTGATGATAGACCTCGTTTTTTATGGAGAGATATAAATTCAAGTTTCGTAAAAAACATTTGAAAAAAAATAAATATCGAAATTAATAAAATTTCATACTTAATGTAAATTTTTTTTGTTGGAATATTTCCGTATTTTCAGAGTTCCATTTAATTAATTAGCAAACTTTCTAACTAATTATCATGACATGACATGCAGTACAATTAATAAAATCAACAAGTTTATATATATAACAAATTAAAGGGACTTACCTAAGGTGGCAGACCTGAATGTTGTCCATCCATCAACCACATTTCGACTGGCCTTGATCACTGTCTTTCCGATGCCGTCGCCGATGAACATGATGTTCAGTTTACTCTTCGGTACCTCCACATTTTCCATATACGCACCCGCTTTTATGTAAATCACAAATCTCTTCTTGCTCTTGTTTGGTGCCGCTGCGACTGCTGCGCTGATTGTGGTAAAGTTCCCGCTGCCGTCGGTGGCCACAGTTAAGTCTGGCACGATCGATGTTGGATTGGTGGATGGTGTTTGGAGCAGTCGTCTATCAGAAGGCCGGACCCACCGAGGAAACTCTTGGTGCATCATGCCGTACCCCTCGAACGGTTCCTTTTCTTCTCTCATCTGCCTTCCATTTTGTTTGGGAGGGATCTTTTTAACCATGGCCAACGAGTTGCTCACCAGGCGCGACACATGGTGGAGCCGTCCCTGGATGTACCGGTGAATGTTTTCATCTGTTATTTGTCGATGTAAACTGATTATTACAGACTTATGTAACAATCTCAAGCTAGATAGGTTATTTACTGGTTCATTCAAATTAAAATATGCTTACCTAACATGTAGTTTAAAAAATGGTCCAGTTGACAATGTGTTATAAAATTAGAAAGAGTTAGATTATATAAATAATTGATGTCACCTGTTATTTGTCAATGTCAACCGATTATTACGGCTTATGTAACAATCTCAAGCTAGATAGGTTATTTACTGGTTCATCCAGATTAAAATATGCTTACCTAACATGTTTAAAAAATGGTCCAATTGACAATGTGTTATAAATCAGAAAGAGCTAGGTTATACAAATAATTGATGTCATATTACTTAATCAAACCACAAGTGCACAAAAATTAAACAACCTCAAACCTACTTTTCCTTCAGCACTAGCATATATAATATGACTGAAATATTGGCAAATTAAATATAATGTAATGTACTTTTGATGTTATAGAAGCCTTCAAGACATGTATATTGATTCGTCATGGCGGCCGACAACACCGTGAGCACATCATTGACATGTGCATTTGGTTTTGACTCGAGGTCCGACACGGCAAGTAAAAGTTCATCTAGTGACTCATCGAGCAGCTCGAGGCAGTCATTGATGGCGAGTTGCTGGACTTTATTAAGAGAGCGGTAATGGAGGTACGCCGAGCAATTAGCAGAGGACGCTTGTACCTCGTCGGCAGTCTTATTGACGACCGAGCATATAACTTGCGGTAGCGACTTCTGCGAGAGGTCGGGGATTGTAGCGAGCGTAGAGGCACATAGCTCAGGATATAATGTGCCATCACAGTGTGTGTATTGTGAGGAGGCAAGAGAAATGACAATGCATTGTGCAATGGAGAGAGATAGTAGCAGAGATAGGAAAGGTTGCATGGTGAACAGTGTGTGTGTGTGTGTGTGTGTGAGGTGTTGAGGGAAGAGATAATGTGCAAAGGAGAGAGGGGTTGGGGATTTATAGAGGGAAATAAAGATGAACTGGTTTTGAGTTACTGCAGTTGGAGCTGCATGTGCTAGCTAGCTAGCTAGTAGTGTTGGATATATAATTAAGTATTGAAATAATGAAAAATAAATTACAAAGTTACAATACGGTCAATATAATTAGGAGGCAATCAATGTTTGAGTTGGATGACACTTTTCATGCTTATCATAAACATTGTACCAATTAATTAATCAATGGTCCCCTTGTGCAATGATTGCAGGAAACAATACCAAGGGTTCAAAAATTTTGAAAATTGGTTGAATTTGTGGAAGTGTATACACACACACACACACACACACACACACATGCATGTGAAGAATGTTAAAAAGAAAATGTATATAAAATGAGAAGAATAATAAGTACAAAAAATTAAGGTGTCGGTGTATAAAGAAAAGTGTCATCTCACGTGAACCAAATAGCAAGAGCCAAGAGGAAAAGGTGGTCCATTTGCCATTGCCATTTCAGAGATTCAAATTTTAAATAATGTAATATTAAAAAAATGTGAGTCCATTGGCGCATGAAGAATTAATGGGGAAATTTCTGTGGTTTTATATCTTGGGTATTTGAGATATATTAATTAATTTTTTTGGGCCTTGATTATATCTTGGGCTTATTTGAGTATTAATTTACTAATGTATTTTTTTTTGTTGTGCTTTTTTAATTGATTATATTGTCTTATTCTATTGAAAAGGGGGTTTGCTTGATTCCCCACAAAAGAGAATTAGTTGTTGGTTTCTTCTATTAGTACCAGTAGGATCAGCTTCTTTATCTTCCACTGTTTTCCTTTTTCTTTATTTTTATTTCCTTTCTGAAGGTCAAAGTTCCACAATTAAGAGCACATGGATCCTTATAGAGAATTAGGCGGTCTGGAAACAATCGTACATAATTTTGTCAGAGGAAGTGTTATACTTTTTGTTGATTTCTCTTTGTAAGTTTTGATTTTGTACATTCAGTTAGGTGCTTGCTATAGTAATGAAATATATGGTGGTAACATATAGTAACGGAATTTGAATTCAAAATAAAAAGAGATTAATTTATCTAAGAAAAAATTATAAAATAAAATTGATTAGAGAGATTTATTTCGTGACTCAAATAATAACTAATTCAAAAAATATGTTATCTCTGTATAAGATTTTAGACGGGAAAGAAAATCATGTCCAATCTGATTATAGCAAAGTTTTGCCATTGATAACATATATCATGTACCAGTACCACCTCTTCTTCTTTTTCTTTTTTTTTTTTTAAAAAGTCCGTAAAATCAGCTAAATTACCAGTCAACTTCGCACAGATACAGCAAAAAACTATTATAGTAAATTTATAACATAATGTGTAACAAATTTTTTTTAAGTATCATGTACTGAATACACAATCAACAGCGTACAGAAATTCAAACTCACGCGCCATTCAAAACAATGGAAATACATATCTTTTCCAAATATAGTATGTATATGTGTCATGTTCTACCTTTATGATGCTTGATTGAAGGATTGTTGTAGGTACAAAATTACAAGACAACGGAATCAAAGGAAAAGAAAAAGGGTACAAAAAGAGTTACTCATGCAAAAAAGGCACCAGTAAATCATGGATCCAATTTCGGTTGACGTGTGACAGTACCTAGCAAAAGTCTAAAATTTCCTGTTGCAATTCCTGCCAATAATAGAAGTTGAGGAAAGCTAACATGTACATAAAAGCATAAAATCTCTCGATGTTTTTAACTTAAAAATCTATTAAATTGATTTTAAATAAAAAATTCAAGTTATTTAATAAATTCTTCATATTAAAATCTTATAATATATCAAAATTTTTTATTTTTAAAGTTTTCTAGCTATTTTTTATATTTTTAAGATAAATATAATAGTAATAATAAAATAATGAATTTTTGTATATAAAAATAGGTCATTTTCAAAACTATGAAATAGATAGTTAAAAAAATATGAAAATAAAATTTTTTAGTATCCTACAAGATTTTAATATAACAAAATTATTAAACAACCTAAATTTATCGTTTGAAACCAATTTAATAGATTTCAAGTTGGAAGCATAAAAAAATCCAGTATTCCTAGAAGCACGCTAACTTTACTTAATAGAAGATAATGGTACCATACTTCCATAACACACACTGATTGGACACTACCTCTGGTACTGGCGTAACTAACTTATCTGGTAAATATACCAGTACATGTGGTTATTTTACATATATCAGTACTAATAGAGAAAGCACCCAACACAAACCATGCATCATACAAAACCCTTGACTGATACCATACCAGTATACCGCAGTAGATAATATAATATGTGTCCATATATAGTTCGTCTTCTCGCTTCATGTCATGTCTTCAAGCTACATAAACCGAACACATGACATCGAAATTGAATTGGAGACTCACCAATTGATCAGCTTCTCCGATTCATCAGAGTTCAGTTTCGGTTAGTAATTTCATCGAACAGGTGGAAGGCATCTCATTCTTTCTTCTTCCATTTTTCTTTTCTTTCCATTTAATTCCAACCAGTACAAATCCACATGTAGAAATGGCACCATCTGGAATCAGTACTCTTATAGAACTCGCCAAAATGTATCAAATTTTCAGGCCCAGTGGGCTTTTCTTTCTGGGCTTTATTACTTTCTGACCTTAACTTTGACGCTTGACACGTGGCAGAGCATTATTCGATGGTGAATTTCTGGTAATTTCAGCGTATAGTTGTTAACAAGCAAGCAACCTTGACCTTTACTTGTTTTCTTTCTTTCCCCCATTCCACTGTATTTGAATAAATGCGACAAGAATAGATAAAGTTATGTATGTATGGGCTTTATAAATTTCCTCTTGTGTGAAAATGAGAAGAAGAAGAGGTTGGCAAATTAAAAGACAAAGAGAAGATAATTAGTTCAAATATTGGGAGTGGATTTGAAACTACCAGCCGGAAATCTGCAACTCTGGTTGCCAAATCGTTCGTTGGAAAAGCAAAATCAATCAAGAGTTCTTTCAAGACCAACACAAATTAATTAAAGTGTTTGACGAATGCAACCTCGTAATAGTATAATAATAATAATAGTATCATTATTCATTACAGAGCAGTGTGTGTAAGTATGAATTTGGGGGGTGAAATAAATCAATTTGCAAGAAAGGAAAACATGTGCGCGGTGTGGGGAATGCAACTATGTGCAAGCAAGAAGCACATAGTACAGCATCATCTCATAACTGTGTTTCCCTGGTCAACATTTCACGGTTTGACCGTTTGAGTCACTACAGTTTCTCATCATCTCCCTTTCAACCTCACTGGACCTCTCCAGTTCATCAAAAACTCTAAAAAGTGATATAGAAAGGCATTGTGGAATAGAATGGAGGATTCCTCTATTAATATTGCTAGATTTTATTCCTATGTTTTGTAAGAAAGGTGTTATTAAATTAATATTTCCTACATTTTGATTGAAATGGAGAAGAAGTTATGGAGACTTAATTGCTACTAAAAGAATCAGTGAGTGATCAACTATCCAAGTCAAATCAAACAGCCACCTTCAACTCCATGCCCTCCATTTTTGGTAGATTTTGACTTCTCATCCAACCAAATTTCCCTAAACAATTAAAAAAAAAGGATTTCAAATTTCACAATAAAATAAACTATTTTCCTGACTATGAAAAATTATCTTCTTACCTCATATTTTTACGTTCTTTATTTATACATCAAATATTATATTAAATCGATAATTTATTTATATATGATGAATTTATAAGTATTTATAACTAGTATAAAAAGTACATATCATTTTTTTCTTAGATGATCGTAGAAAAATTGAAGTTAAAATTTTTATTATATAAATATAAATACAACTTACATAATTTTGAATTATAATAATACAAGATATAAATATTTTTGTTATTAGATATAAATATTTTTTGAAAGAAGTATCAATTTATTTGAAGTATAAATAAAAGTTGTAATTAGAGATACAATTATTACTCTTCTAATTAAATTTAAGTGCAGTGGAGCAGTGGACCAGAGATAAGGGGGACTAGCTAGCTCCTATTTGTGGCTGAGCCAGGTCCAATTTAGAGAAAGCATTTTCATATTACACTAATTAATTTTGTGTGTTTGTGTGTGTGTGTATGTATGCACGTAGGCATATCTCCAAACATCCACTAATTGTAAGTTCAATTATACAAACAAATAGTGCTTAATTGACTATATATTTGATTGATATATGGTCACTAGTACTACAATGCTATATTGCTATATGCCTCGTCGGTGGGCTACTTTCGGCGCACCGAACAATAGCTCTATCTTAAGTTGCTCACTAAATTATTATCCACCACTGGGGATTGGCTGTTAACCTTCTCCAACACATTTCTCTCATTTGTTCCATTGATGTCATGGCAACATTAATTCAGCTTAAAAGAGTAATATTCAGTTAAGTAACTTTCGGATTCACCTTATTTAAATAGTTATTGATATAGTATTACTAAACAAAAATAATAATTTATTTCAAATTAATTAATTACATTTTGAACTAGGATATGTGGGTAATTATTAGCCTAAATTTAAGAGTAATTATTAACTTGATCAGTCAGCATCAAAGATAACCGGTACTTAATTATACAAAGATGTAAGCGATAGTTGGTACATGCATGTCACCTTCTAAAATGCATCAAGCTTATTATAACATCATTTTGCTAGCTACCAAACACCAACATCATCCCACTAATCCCTTGCCAAATACAAAATTATTCAGATAAAACAACATAATCACTTTATAATCATCATATCGCAATCCCACATTTCTTTTTGTAGTACATAAATTATTAGATCACTTCATTAAGTAGAACGAATTTGAGCCATCTGTGTCAGATTCATTAATTTCAGATCAGAATACTTAAATCCTGTAACACAATTATTTTATAATTTATAGTACATACCAACACTATCTACTATTAAATTTGTAACATTTTATTATAAAACAAGATGTGACACATAATCATCATCCTACATATAATTTCCTTGCAAATTACCTATCCCAAAAAAGAAACCGAACCAATTAAACAAAAGAACTTCCCAAATGCATCTTTGTCACTTCTAGCAACTAACAATAGTAATAATAATAAAATTGAATATCTAATTTCAACTAGAGAACAAAAAACACCTCAATCAAATCCCACATTTTCATTCATTCTTTCTTTCTAGAGACCTTCAAAATACCCAGCATACAGCTGTGCATCTTGACCACTGAAATTGCATTTATTCACCTTCTTCTACGCGCTTTTCTTCCCAATTCGGCCAATTTACGTTGACTCGGAACTAATATTCCATTTAGTAATCCAACAATATATTATTAATTCAACTCAAGACTTTATCATATAATATCATTATATCATTACTAGGAAAGTTGACGAAACCCCTACCACTGCTATATAAATCAAACCTCATCACCATTCTCTTCATCACTTCACAATTCAATTCCATACCACATTTCTTCATTTTATAAGAAAAGGAAAAAGAGAAGGAAGGATTCATGGCCAAATTCTTTAAAGTTCCATTCCTCATTCTCCTCTCTTTGCTTTCCTTGACATCTGTTGTTCTATCTGACCCGGCGACACCGGTGCCGCCATCAACTGCATGCAACTCAACTGTCGATCCGACATTTTGCCGCTCGGTTCTGCCCCCGAGCGGGTCACGAAACCTCTACACGTACGGTCGATTTTCCATAACCAAGTCGTTATCCAATGCAAACAAGTTCCTTGCACTCGTCAACAAGTACCTCTCTCGCTCCTCTTCGCTGTCTCCCGCAGCCGTGTCTGCTCTGGCCGACTGTCAACTTTTGTCGACACTAAACATAGACTTTTTGAATTCGGCTGCCGGGACACTGAGCTCGACCAACACACTTCTGGACCTACAGGCAGATCAGGTCCAAACCCTTCTCTCTGCGCTTTTGACGAACCAACAAACATGCCTAGATGGCCTCCAAGGAGCTGCCTCGGCATGGTCTGTTAAAAACGGTCTAACCGTGCCGATTTCAAATAGTACCAAGCTGTATAGTGTCTCGCTTGCTCTCTTTAACAAGGCTTGGGTGCCAAAGACCAAAAAGGTGAAACGGAAGAAAGGTTTCACCCCTTCAAAGATACCTATAATCCCAAATGGCCGTCGTGGCCTTCTAGAAGGGTCGGATGCTGTGATGATCAACGACATTGTCGTGGTTAGCAAAGATGGGACTGGAAATTTCACGACAGTCTCCGATGCAGTTGCATCAGCACCCGACAACCTCAATGGGAAAACCGGCTACTATTTGATATATGTGTACGGTGGGGTTTACGAAGAATATGTCAACATTCCGAAGAATAAGCGGTATCTCATGATGATTGGAGATGGGATTAATCAGACAGTAATCACCGGAAGTCACAATGTTGTCGATGGTTCGACCACATTCAACTCGGCTACATTTGGTATGTATATGTGTTTGCAACTAGAACTAGATATTCTAATTCCATTTTGTACTTGATATATTGTGGATATAAAACGAGAGGTAACAAGATATATAAGAACAAGGGATAAAATGGGACCAGTACAGTTGTTAGGTACTAGATAACAATAAATATGTCATATGTGCACAAGATAAGGAATGGAATATTATACTAATATTGCAAAACACATCTCAACTAAAAAAGAAAACTGAATCTGCATTTTAAGGGACATGTTCTGGTTTAGTTCAGGCATCCAGAGGCTTAATATTTGAAATGTTAATTTTACAAAAAATATAAAAAAAGTTGAAATTTAAGGTACAATAACAGTGAATAATTATCTGTATTAACCATCTTTTGAGAAAAGTTAAACTAACAAAATTGTTTTTAATTGTAGCTGTTGTTGGGCAAGGGTTTGTGGCAGTAAACATGACTTTCCGCAACACTGCGGGTCCTGCAAAGCACCAGGCAGTTGCTGTGCGCAATGGTGCCGACCTCTCAGTTTTCTACAGTTGCAGCTTTGAAGGCTATCAAGACACCCTCTACACGCACTCCATGCGGCAATTCTACCGCGAGTGTGACATCTACGGCACAGTAGATTACATCTTTGGAAATGCAGCTGTAGTGTTTCAGGATTGCAACATCTACTCTCGGCTCCCAATGCATGGCCAAAGCAACACCATAACGGCACAGGGTCGGACTGATCCAAACCAAAACACGGGCACTTCAATTCAAAATTGTAAGATTTTGGCTGCACCCGACTTGGCTGCTAGTCCTGGGTCGGCAATATCGTACCTAGGTCGGCCATGGAAGGCTTACTCGAGAACAGTTATCATGCAGTCATTCATGGACAGTCTGATTGACCCGGCAGGTTGGATGCCATGGAACGGCGACTTTGCTCTGAGCACCTTGTACTATGCTGAGTACAGCAACACCGGGCCCGGGTCGGATACCAGTAAACGGGTCAACTGGGCCGGGTACCATGTGATCAGTGCTGCTGATGTGGGCAATTTCACAGTGACCAACTTTGTTTTGGGAGATAATTGGTTGCCTCAAACGGGAGTTCCTTATCTAAGCGGTTTGTTCTAACCAGGTCAACAGCATCCAGTTGACTTTGAAGAGTCTGAGATTTTTTTCCTGTTAATTAAATTATTTCTTCAGTTCATAGAACAATAAATAAAACTTTTTTCTTTCTTTCACAGTATGCTTGATTGATTTCAATTGTATATGAAATGAATAATGTAATTAGGTTTGATTGGATTCTCTTTCAAATGCTACTTGATATGCTACTTGGATTACTCATATTATTATATATTATATAGTTTGGTTTCTCAAGTTTGGTAATGTAGCAGTAATGAGGTACAAATTCAATGCTTCCTGTTATCTTGTTTGTTTGTCTTTTAATTTCTTCTTCCTTCTCTTGTTCAAACTTGGACATAGATTTAATTAATATGGGTTTACTTGCTTACAGTAGAAAGCTCATGGTTTGATATATTGGTCACGTATTTGGAAGAAAATGCTCTTAATTTTAATCCAAGTAGTTAAAGTATGGCATATACTATTTGTTACATTTGTTTATTAATAAACCTTTTCTCTATATTTTATAAATGCCTTGAAGACATCACTTTTAATACACATAGAAAAAATAAAGAAAAATAAGGTTAATAAATTAAAGTATGTATCCATCAAATGAATCTCTGTATATATCAGATGTAGTGTTTTTGTTCTGGTCAAATGGGCCGCTATATATAATAGATTAAAAGCTTTCAAAAATTTAGGTGTACATGCTTGTTTGAATTCTTTTCAATTAAATTAAAATTTTGGGTTTTTGCTAGGGGCTTCCCTCCAGATATTGAATTCAAAATATACACCGTTCATAAAAATGGTGAAATGTACCCAAAAAAAATGCATGAATTACCAAATTCATTTCCATACAAAAGATATGACATTTGCCTTCATGAGATTTAAAAGTAGTACAATGTTATGTAGTTGTTCTACCAAAGGTGAATTGTATTTTTTTTCCCAATATTACGCAATTGAGATATCAGAGAAAATCTAATAATTATACTCCATGGAAATTTTCATGACAAAAATAATGGAATACACTAGCAAGCAAACCAACATTCCATACACAATTAGGTAGACCTAAATTAAACAAGTAATGAATGCCCATTGGTCAATTTTCTTTTAAGATCTTTAAATAAATATTAAGCAAGAAAACCTAAAATTTTGAGGTTCGCATTTGACATGAACCAACTAATACTAAATTTGGTTGATTAATTATCTTGTCCAGTACACTTTAAGACAACGAAGAAATCTCTCCACACAACACTAAAACACTAAACCCCCATAATAATTTTCTGCAAATTATTTATCCCTATATCTCATTTTACCCCATAATAGATAAATAGAATGTTATTTTTTGATCTAAAATGACTTATTTATAACAGAAAGTTCGAATCGAAATCAACCACCATGAAGTTCTATAAAGCACCACAAAACATCTACCGTACAAAAGTGCGAGTTTTGTGAGGGGGATAGTAGGACCACATGCACCTCGTCAGTCGTTACTCTTCAGGACCTCGTCTTCCAATCAGCGTTGATCTACTAACAACTAACAAGAACTAGCAATCTTCAGCACAAGCAAAGGGAAGCTTTCTTTTTTCTTACAACCAGACCGTCATGCACCCTACACTGACTTACTGATGAGCCTCGTATGCATGTTCGTCCTAACTATTATAAAGGAACAAATCCATCATTGATTAGAAGCAATTCGTATATATTAACATGGAATTTAAGAAGAAACAGAAGGGGATATTTTAGATTCTAACAAGGACAATTCTTGTGCGCTACGGTGCCGATCTCTTGGCTTTCTACAATCGCAGCTTTGAAGGCTATCAAGACACCCTCTACACGCACTCCATGTGGCAATTCTACCGTGAGCATGACATCTACGGCATGGTAGATTTCATCTTCTGAAATGCAGCTGTAGTGTTTCAGGATTGCAACATCTACTCTTGGCTCCTGATGCACGGCCAAAGCAACACCATAACGGAACAGCTATCATGCAGTCGTTCATGAACAGTCTAATTGATCCGGCGGAATGGATGCCATGGGACGGCGACTTTGCTCTGAGCACCTTGTACTATGCCAAGTATAGCAACACCGGGCCCGGGTCGGATGCCAGCAAATGGGTCAGCTGGCCTGGGTACCATTTGATCGGTGCTGCTGATGTGGGCAATTTCACAGTGACCAACTTTGTTTTGGGAGATAATTGGTTGCCTCAAACGGGAGTTCCTTATCTAAGCGGTTTGTTCTAAACAGGTCAACAACATCCAATTGACTTTTAAGAGTGTGAGAATTTTTTGTTTCCTGTTAATTGAATTATTTCTTCAGTTCATAGAACAATAAATAATACTTTTTTCTTTCTTTCACAGTACGCTTGACTGATTTCAATTGTATATGAAATGAATAATGTAATTAGGTTTGATTGTATTCTCTTTCAAATGCTACTTGATATGCTGCTTGGATTACTCATATATTATATATTATATAGTTTGGTTTCTCAAGTTAGGTAATGTAGCAGTAATGAGGTACAAATTCAATGCTTCCTGTTATCTTGTCTTTGTTTGTCCTTCAATTTCTTCGTCCTCCTTTGTTCAAACTTGGTCATAGTTTTAATTAATTTGGGTTTACTAGCTTACAGTACAAAGCTCATGGTTTGATATATTGGTCAAGTATTTGGAAGATCTCTTTCAATCCAAATTGTTAAAGTATGACATATACTGTTTGTTACATTTGTTTATGTATAAACTTTTTCTCTATATTTAATAAATGCCTTGAAGACATCACTTTTAATACACATAAAAAATATAAAGAAAAATTAGGACAATAAACGTCTGTATCCATCAAATGGACCTCTATATATGTCAGATTTAGTGTCTTTGTTTTGGTCAAATGAGCCGCTATATATATATATATATATAGAAGCTCTCAAAATTTAGAAGTACATGCTTGTTTAAACTCTTTCAATTGGATTAAAATTCGGGGCTTTTTCTGGGAGCTTCCCTCCAGATATTGAATTCAAAATATACACCGTTCATAAAAATGGTGAAATGTACCCCAAAAAAATGTATGAACTACCAAATTCATTTCCATACAAAAGATATGATATTTGCCTTCATGAGATTTGTAAGTACACTACGATGTTATGTAATTGTTCTACCAAAGATGCCTTTTGTACTCTTCTTGTTTTTTCCCCAACATTACGCAATAGAGAGATCAGAGAAAATCTAATAATTATACTCCATGAAAAATTTACTAACAAAGGTAATGAAATACACTAGCAAGTAAACCAAAATTCAATATATAATTAGGTGGATAAAAATTAAACAAGTAGTGAATGCCCATTGGTCAAGTTTCTTGTAAGATCTTAAATAAAGATTAAGCAACAAACTCGTATTAATGCATGAAGATCCATGAATGATGATATAATATGATATGGAGGTCCATTTGACACAAACCATGATACTACATTTTGTTGATTGTTTTGTCAAATACATTTGCAAGGCAATAAAGGAAATCTCTCCCACACACCCACTGAAATACTAAAATCCCATAATAAATCACTGCTAATTATTTGTCCTTAGATCTCATTAACACCATAATAGATAAATAAAATTTTTTTTGTCTAAAATGACTTTTTTATAACAGAAAGTTCGAGTTGAAATCAACCACCATGAAGTTCTATAAAGCACCACAAAGCATCCACCGTACAAAAGTGTTAGAGTTTTGCAAGGGGCATACTTAAACTACATGCACCTCATCAGTAGTTCCTCTTCAGACCCTGTGTTCCAATCAGTGTTGACCTACTAATAACTAAAAAGAACTAGTATTTTTTAGCACAAGCAAAGGGAAGCTTTTTTTCTTCTTCAAACCCAACCATCATGCACCCTACACTGACTTACTGATGGGCCCCATATGCGTTTTCGTCCTAACTATTATAAAAGAAGAAATCCATCATCGATGAGAAGCAATTCGTATATATTAACATGGAATTTAAGAAGAAAAAGAAAGGGATATTCTAGATTATAACAAGGATAATTGAGATATTCTGAGCACCATGAGTCTAAACTTGCCACATGATGTTGCTCTCGGCATCACTAGAACCTCTATCCTGATGAATCGTTCCAAACTAGTCTCAAATTTTTTCTCATCTGTTCCATTGTCTTTTATTTTCCTCACAATAAACTGACCAAATTATGTATTAACTCTGCTAATTTTACGCACTTCATTGAAAAATTAGGCCAAAAATTCACTGACAACCCTCACTATATTCTGCAAGGAATATATAAAAAAATATATACGGACAAAGCCATGAAAATTGGGACCAATTAATCTTAATGTGAAAGTTTTAATGACCAGAAATTGGCCTGCATTTTATAGTATAAATTAGTTTTTCGATTTGTGCCTCAAGCCCTATGCCTCTTTATTTTCCGACGAATAAACAACATTAACATTTTTGTTTTCTTTTCTCATTAATTTTAACATTTGACAAACACGTCCTCTTTCAAGTTTAAAAGTTGATATAATAGTGAATAATTATCCGTATTAACTAACCAATTTTTGAGAAAACTTACACTAACAAATTCTTTTAGTATAAATAGAAAAAAATAAAGAAAAATAAGAATAATAAAAGTATGTATCCATCGAATGTACCTTTATATTAGATTTAGTATCTTTGTTCCGGTCCAATAATAGGCCGCTATATCAGATTAGGAGCTTTCAAAAATTTAGGTGTGCATGCTTGTTTGAACTCTTTTCAATTAAATTAAAATTTTGAGCTTTTTGCTAGGAGTTACCCTCCAGATGTTGAATTCATGAATATATACACCGTTCATAAAAATAGTGAAAAGTTCCCAAAAAAAATGTATGAAGTACCAAATTCATTTTCATATAAAAGATATGATATTTGCCTTCATGATATTTTTAAGTACTATTATGTTATGTAGTTGTTCTACTTCTTGTTTTTCCCCAATATTATGCAATTAAGAGATCAGAGAAAATCTAATAATTATACTCCGTGGGAAATTTCTTAACAAAAGTAATGAAATAAACTAGCAAGTAAACCAAAATACAATATACAGTTAGGTGTACACTTCTGCACTTGCAAGACAATGAAGGAATCTCTCTCACACACCCACTAAAACCCCATAATAGTTCTCTCCTAATTATTTATCAGATCTAATTTTACACCATTATATATAAAGAGAAATTGTTCTTTCCCCCAACCTTCTGCATATTGTTTTTGCAACCCAATAGATTCATGCGGAGATTCTCCTCACGTGCGATAAATTGGGCCTGCTTCCTCCAATTTGTAAAACTTCCCTCCTTTCAAAATAATTGTGCTCTTTCTTTCTCTTCAATTTTCTCCTCTCTAAAATTCTATTTCTCTCTCATTCTCTCTCACTCTTCGATTTTCTCTTCGAGATTGAAGAGAAATATGAGAATTGATCACCAAGTTTAGGTTTGTTTTCAAACCCTGGTGGTGTGCCTTTAGGAGAGAAGTCAGTGGTGCTAGATGATCGTAATTATCCATGTTAAGACCTTATGAGTGATACGATAACAAAGGTTCTGGATCATTAGATTAATTGTCTTTGGTAAGTCAATTTTAGTACGTGCAAGGAGGTTGCATACAACTACCACAAGTCAGGGACTGACTTCTCTGTTCGCGAACTTGCGTGTGTTATCTGTGGCATGTCTATATCTGACGAAGTATGTAATTTTTGTTTACTTTATGTTCTTTTTTTTTCTTCCAATGCAGGTTGTCAACGGTTTGTTTCATTAAATACATAGGTTTACACCTGTTGATGACCCATGGTTCTATATAGGTTCATATATTGTTGTAAGTTTTAGTATAATTTTTTATTTAATATAAACTTACCTGATTTTTATTATAAACACTTTTAGAAAGCCTTTATTAACAGTTAACAAAATGCTAAGTGTTCTTTTTTTTTTAATAATACAACTGTCCAAAAGTTACTATAGATACTTTTAGGAAGCACTTTTGGTTAAATATGATGTTGTAAGTATCAAAATGTCATTTTTGCGTGACAATAAAATTGTTCAATACTTATTGTAAATACTTTAGACAAGTAATTTACTAATAGTTAATTATTGTGCAGAAGGTTATTTATGCGTAAGAAATGACTGAGATGTTGAAAAACTATCCTTATCTCTTCACTGAAGTTTTCGACATTGCTAGATGGGCATTCATTCTATTGGTTGACAACAATAATTAGGTGTTGTTAGCTGCTGATATTAAAAATGTGAAGTTGATAGTGTTCAACTTGTTAGGGCATAGCGCGAAGATTAACTTCTACGAAAACTTACATCGTACAAGTATTGCTTGGCTAAAGCAATTCTTGTCTTGGAGGATGAGTGAGTTTTGTATATATAATTTTCAGATTTAGTATAAATACTTTTAAGCACTTTTGAATATGTATTTAGATTTTGTATAAACACTTTTAAATATTTTTGCATATATAGTGTTTACATGTAGTATAAATATTTTCAAACACTTTTGAATATATAGTATATTAGACTTAGTATAAATATACATAGTGGAATAACAAAAATCTATTCCGAACAAGTGAGTACTTTGGATTTCGCACTTTTCATATTGCGTAATGCGTACTATCTTCTCACCGATTCACCTATGGACTTTAGTCAATTTTTTTTTCTCAGACTATTCATTGATTTCTAAACTTTTGAATGATTTAATTGTTCTGATTATAGTGATTTAGTGTAAAGCACTTTTAAACACTTTCTAGTTTTTGCATTTATAATGTTTACATTTAGTATAAACACTTTTTCTTATACAATGTTCACATTTAGTATAAATATTTCCAAACAATTTTGGATATACAGTGTTTAGATTTAGTATAAATATTTTTAAAACACTTTGAATATATAGTGTTCAAATTTAATATAAACGCTTTTAAATATTTTTGGATATATAGTGTTCAGATTTAGTATAAATACTTTTTAGATATTTTTGCATATATAGTGTTCAGATTTAGTATAAATACTTTTTAAACACTTTGGATATATAGCGTTTAGATTTACTATAAATATTTTTGAATATAGTGTTTAGAATTAGTATAAATATTTTTGAATATATAGTGTCCAGATTTAGTATAAACATTGTTCAAATTTTAAACACTTTTGCATATATAGTATTCACATGTAGTATAAATATATTTAAATATGTAGTGTTCACTGTTTTTAGATTTTGTATAAGCACTTCTTTTATGTTTTTTTGCATGTGTTCAAATCACCTATGAGGACATAAAGAAGGATAGTTTCGTTCTGGCATGCAAGCTGCTGGTTGACGAGTAGAACGAGCATTACTTCAATCATGACAACCCTATCTCTCGTGTGCCTCGTGAAGGAAGTTTGTCTGTTGGTGACAATGGTAAAGATGAAGAAGATGAAAGTACTGATAATGGTAAAGAAGATGAACAAGACAAGGATTCTCCGAAAGAATGAAAATACAGACCACTTAGAATATTACTTTATTTTTATTTTTTGTAAAGCATTGATGATAGCTATTGATGATAGCTATTTAGTTGCAAAACAATTAATTACATAATTTTCAAATTTAGTATAAATGTATTTTCATATATAGTTTTTATATTCAGTATAAACACTTTTTAACTTCATTGGAAGGCAGCGATTTAGTGTTCAATATAACAACTTAAATTTTAAACACTTTTTCACCTTTGCATAAACCTTTGTGAGTTTTTGTATAAACACTTTTTTCCTCATTCAAGCCCTAACTTGATTAAATGTTGTGATGTTAAATTTGATAAACAACATTAATTAATATTTTTATTTCCTTTTCACTTACACTATTTTTTTAATATAAATAGAAAACTTACACTATTAAATAAATTCTATTTATATTAAAAAAATTATCTATATTGATTAACCAATTTTTGAGAAAACTTACACTAAATTTTTTTAATATAAATGGAAAAGATTAAAGAAAAATCCCCTACTCATATTAAAAGGAGATTGAAAAAATTGATTGGAAAACTATATCTATCACCAACGAGAATATAAATTGTTAGATTAATTACTTCTTTTAATCACATCCATTGAAAGTAATTTATGATCATTCAAATTCTATTAGGCCCAACTTGGCCCGTAGTGGTGAGACACTTTTATTTGTAAAAGAGCCTCTTTAGTAAAGACAATAATAGTGCTCCTCACTCGAACTAACAAATATCTAAGAAAATATGACATCGCCACCCTAGTGCTTCGCTTTTGCTTCAAGCACAGAAACGAGAGAACCCATGACTGTCTCAATAACTGTGTGACGCTATAATGGTGTAAGAAGTAATTGTCAAACTTCAACACAAATTTGCTCTATAAATATTACTTCAGTCTTATGCTACAGTGTTTTTTGTGCTTTGATATGTTATTTTTTTTCTAAAAAAAGGTGAGAAGTTGGGTGATTTTTTTGCCTTAGCAATATGTTCATTATTTTTTGATGGATTAATTTGTCTTTCAAATGTCCTTTCTTAAGTTTGGTTCTAATAAATTTTTATTACTTCAAGAAATTTTGAGTATTTTTAGCATTTTATGGCCCCAATTCGTAGACACAATAACCGTGTAGAAGCAATCAGAAAGATTCGGGATATGTTGAAAATGCATGCGCCGAAGAAATTATTGAATAAGTAGAAAATCTGAGAGAGGTACTTTTCCTATTTAATCTAGAATACTTGTATAATTAGATTTTTGAATCTGATATAACAACCAGGTAATCCACAGTATGCACTTGGAGCAATAATTTTACTCTGCGTCTCCCATTCAAAATGGACAGTAATTGCACTTGGAGCAATCATGTAATGCAAATAAAAAATGTTTCTATTGAGTGAGATATATATATTTCATTTACAGGTTCTGGTGTAACTTTTCTAAGGGTCAATAGATATCCAAGGGGCAAAATTGCACCAGGTAATCCAGAATTCATGTGTTCTTTTTTTCTGGTGTAACTTTTTTAGTACTGATCAACCACTTGATGAGTTGCAAACATGTTAAAGTATTC
The DNA here is from genome assembly GCA_037678475.1 of x Bolboschoenoplectus mariqueter. Classification (NCBI taxonomy): domain Eukaryota; kingdom Viridiplantae; phylum Streptophyta; class Magnoliopsida; order Poales; family Cyperaceae; genus x Bolboschoenoplectus; species x Bolboschoenoplectus mariqueter. The sequence goes on from CM075271.1 coordinate 2,741,083, forward strand.
ACGCTTGGAAGAAGCTTAATTTACATTTATTTTTATTAATTACAAAGTAAACCAGTAATAAAACCTCTTTACTCTATACAGAATTCTACCAACAACCATCCCTCAATTGGTGATACTGTATTAATTAGTGATCCAGTATATAATCTACCTTCAACTCCCAACCAAACTTTAAATGCATCTATCATTTTCAAATTCAAAATTTTCCCATTGTAAATTTAGTGCAGCATATTAATTAGTAGTTTGCTATTTCAATTTGGTTTCCAACTCCTAACAATGAAACGGCGAGGGGTCTGTTCTCAGTACGTACATAATATTATAAGGACATGGTACTGAATTTTTTCTTTATTGGAAAGTATGGCAAAGATGTCTCTTCTCTAAATCCTATTATTTCTTTCTATTTAATTATTACATTTTTCTTCTGCGCACGTTTCAATTATCTTAGGGACTTGATGATGCAAAATGTAAAGAAATATGGCCAAGCCGCAATGGTATTAAACTATTTCTTTCACTCTTTCGTACTTGACATATTTCTTAATTGTGATGACATTATTTTCAGTTGATGTGCTGTTAGTTTGTTAAATCAGTAAGAAAGCACATGCAAAGTTAAGTTGATTAAAATTAAAATTTTCTATTTTATACAAGTTAATTTTGTGTTTGTTTATTTTATTTCTCTTAAAAAGCTACTCTTTTAAGCAAATGTTTGGCTTCTGATATTTTTGGTTGTTTGTTCTTGAGTTTAGCTCCCAATATGATATGAAGGTACATTTGACATGAACCAAGGTACTAAATTTAGTTGATTTTTTTGTCCACTATACTTGCAAGACAATGAAGGTCTCTCCCACACCCACTAGAACACAAACTCCATAATACAAAAAAAAGAAGGGCCTGAGCTCTACATTCATTTAGAAAAACTAAAACTCCATAATAATTCTCTGCTAATTATTTGTCCCTAGATCTCATTAACTCCATAATGATGTTTTTTTTGGTCTAAAATGATTTATTTATAACAGATAGTTTCGAGTCGACCAATGATTCTCTTTTTCATTGGCTATAGTTTTGTGCAGCACAACCAAAGAAGATGTCGATGAACTAACTTGCGGCAACCTCAATGATTCTTTTCTAATCGTGCCGAACCTAGTCCCAGTGGCCTCAACCAAAACCTCATTGATTCAATTCCGGTAATTGAGTTATCTCTACAGTCTACATGGAGACGACTCAACCGAGTCATGTGCGGTGTGTATCACCGAGTTTACACATGGGGAGAAAGTGAGGGTTTTGCTGCAATGCTATCGTCAATTTCATCTGGGTCGCATTGCCATGCGATTTGGCTCTCATTCTACTTGTCCTCTGTGTCGTTCCGATATCAATTGAGCTGTCAAGTCAGATATAGTGGAATCAGAAATGACACAAAATAAGGAACTATACACTATACACAACATAGTGCATCAGTCACCTCTAGATCACATGGTCTGATTATTCTTTGTTAATTAAGCAACTCTAGTTCTATAGTGAAATGTTTGTACATATTATTATAGGGAACTTTGTTACTGATTATTTTGAGTTATTGTACAATGAATATTGTAAGAAACCCAGAAAAGTGTTTGGGGAAATGAATTAAAAAGAAATATAACCAGTTAAAGCTTTTGAACTCACATTCATACATAACCAATTAGTATTGGTGTTTGTTGTTTCCATGTGAAACGAAAGCAATGGCATTTGACCAAGGTATAAAATATTAGGCATCATGTTTAAATCCTTTCAGGCCTTGTTCGGTATGTGGGCTCAATCCCATTTAATCTACTCATAGACATTATGTTTCATGTTTCGACTACCAAAGAGGCCTTCCTGATTATATACACTATTCATAAAAATGATGAAATGTACCCCAAAAAAAAGTATGAACTACCAAATTTATTTCCATACAAAAGATATGATATGAACTACATAAGTACTACAATGTCATGTACTTGTTCCATCAAAGATGCATTGCATTCTTTCTTGTTTTTTTTTTTCAATATTATGCAATTGAGATATCAGAGAAAATCTAATAACTATACTCCATGGAAATTTTAATAACAAGGGTAATGAAATACACTGGCAAGTAAACCAAAATTCAATATATAATTAATTGGACCAAAATCAAACAAGCAGTGAATGCCCATTGGTCAAATTTCTTATAATATCTTTAAATAAAGATTAAGCAACAAACTTGTATTACAATGTCATGTGGTTGCTCTCTCAGAGTTGCATTGTATTCTTTTTTTTTCACTATTACGTTATTGAGAGATTTGGGACAATCTAGTAAATATATTGTATGAAAAATTTCATGATAAGAGTATATAATGATATACAGACACTAGTAAGGAAACCAAAATTCAATTTATAGTTAGGTGGACAAGAATTAAACATAGTAGTGAATGCTCATTGGTCAATTTTCTTGTAAGATATTTCAATAAAGATTAAGTAACAATACCTGTTTTGATGTATGAAAATCCATGAATGAAAACACAATCCTTCTCTTGAGGAATCCCTCTATTTTTAAAATTAATTAATTATTTGAAAACCAAGCTAAACATTTTGATCAATCAGGCGAAGTTCAAAATTGTCTGCTAATTATTTGTCCTATATCTCATTTACACCATAATGGATGAGTATATATGATTTTTTTTTGCCTAAAATGAATTATTTATAATAGAAAGTTGATTCAAATTATATGACCATGAAATTCTATAAAAGACCGGAAAGCTTTCACGATATAAGAGTGCAGAGTTCTGCGAGGGATTTCAATCTGAGATAATACAAAACTTCAACCATCAAGACTTTGTAGACTCAGTAATCGTTATTAAGGTAGTACTTTGTAAAGTCAGTGCTAATGTTTTGAGTTGTATAATAGATCAGACGGCTGAGCTTTAACAAGAAAAAAATAAAACAAATACACATCTCTTAATCCTTTTGTTGGGATATCATCTTTCACTTATTTATCTCATGAACCAGCTATTATTCTTCTTTTTCAACTGAGTTTTTCTTTCTTAATTTCATAGAACAATAATGAGTTTTTTTTCTTTCTTCAATAGAATGTTAATGTGATTGATTATATTAGTTGAAAACAATGTAATTAGGTTTGATTGGACTTTTTTTTTCCAAGTGCTTGCTTGATAGTTTGGTTCCTCCAGTTAGGTCATAGAGCAGTAATTAATGAGGTAGCAATTGTTTATATGCTTATCTTCATTTCCTTTTTGTTCCATTTTAAGTTTTGACATGAAATTTGCGTTTAGAAGAAAAATGTTTGAATAAGTTGTGACTCCAATGTCCCTTATATACATTATTTTAATACATACAATTATAATGTGAAATCAATTGTGATAATATATATAAAAGATGCTTTTGTAGTTCACTTATTTTTTATTGTATTGATAATTAACAAGTTTTTCTTAATATTCAAATAATTAATTTGAAAAGAAGAGAGCTTCTAATTAGCAAGATTGTCTAAAGTTGTTAATTTATATATATATATATATTTAGAATTTTCTAACTATTTTTCCGGATTTTTGAAAATAATTCTAAAAAAATAATAAAATAATGAATGTTTTTATATGAGAATAGGTCATTTTAAAAAAAATCTGCAAAAATTAGTTAAAAAATTCTAAAAATAGAAAAATTTCTGTATTCTATAAGATTTTGATATAAATAATTTATTGAGCAACTTAGATTTATCATTTGAACATGTTCTGATAGGTTTTTTATGTTAAGTTCACCAAAATACTTAGTGAGCTTAAACTCATCCTAATTTTACTGCAAGTGTGTTAATTAACTGGTCATGGAGTGTTAGCTGCAAAACTTGTTTAATTAATTCTAATTCTTATCCCTTAATTTTATTATTAATATTAGTTTTTTTGTTTTGTTTTGGACATTCCAACATATATTTGCCAGGGATATCCCATGTTTTTTTTAAAATAAAAATAAAATCAAGTCATTCAACTTTAAACGTTTATGAAAAAATCCCATTTAAATCAAAGGTTAATTACTTCTTTTGATACAATCTATTTACTCAATTTCTTATGATCTCTCGTTACATTAATGAAGGATTTGTTTGGTGTATCAATTGCAGAAGTCTAAAGGATAAAAAGGAATGAATAAAATGCATTCATTGATGTAACAATTATCCAATTACAAAACATCATATTTATAGAAAAGTAGTATCCCAAAATCATGAATCTAAATCTACATAATCTGAAACCAAAATCACATCCATCTCTTCATATTTCTTTCTATTTCCTCCCGCTTACAGTCACATATTTTGAAATCAAGACAAGAAAAAATATCAAAAAGTGTCAGGAGCAAAATTTTATGATACTACACATCTCATGTATTCTGCATCATTAGCATGCAATGCAAAAATTGTCTCAAATATTTCCGCTCAAATAATGACCCCTCATAGCACGAGATACAAGTACGGCGTCACTACGCACTGCTCATATCGGTAGATAGGGAGTCATGGCAGCGCAGATGAATTCTCACTTGAAGATCCATCTATTTCCATCCCTTTGTCTTCTCATCTCTACTTTTCAGGATCATTTTAAAAGACATTGCGCTACTCAAAATAGGTGATGTGGATTATTGTTTTAAGAGAAGAATATTAAGAAAGATGTTTGTGTTTACTTTTAATTAGTATTTTTGTATTTCTGACAAATTTAGGGGGTGAATTGCTCTAGTGGATGAATAATATGGGCCAACCATGATGACCCCAAATAGTAAATGTACATGACTAAAAAGTTTGATTTGTTTCAAAGCCATTAAGGATTAAATGTTTAGAATCCCTCATAATCTAAGCAATTTGCTGAGAAGAACAAAAATATGATGTTGGAGAAATCCATTTCAAATCCGGTAAAAAAACACTTCTAAATCCAAAAATCCAGAATCCTGTATCAATCTTTGCTTGTTCTGTATCATAGTGTAAATCCTACAAATTAACACAGTTTATTTCAAACATAAATCATGTTATTATATTGCTTTATATTTTGCAAAGCATAATAGGTGTTTAATGATCTATTGTATAAAATCAAACGGATGCAATAGTTAGTTTCTTGATAGTTAAACATATCTAACAGCATATTAGCTCTAATCCAACTAATTTTATTATTAAATTTGGTATTTTTTCTTCTGATAGTTTGCCAGTACCTTTTTCAGGAGATATTTCCAGGTGGTACATTTATTTGATTTCCTCTAATTTCTTATTAGACAATAATAAAATAAGAAATTAATAAAGAACTTTAATATTAGAATAATAACAAAAGAAGTATTTATAAACTTGCAGTATCACACACTAATAAATCTCATGAAGGCAATATCACATATTTTGTGTGGAAATGAATTTGGTATATAGCTCATATATTTGTGGTGTTTTAATAGTCTTCATCAAGTTTGTGTTAACTTTTTCATGTATAAAACCTGAATAAATGATGTGAAATTCGGTTAATAATGAATTAATTATTTTTTACAAAACTCAAACTTACATCTCTCCGTAAAGAGATAAGATCTATATATCACCATTTATACTAGACGTGTGGTTTAAACTTCAGCTTAAATTAATTAAATTTCTACTAAGAAGTATAATTAATTTGGGCTTCGAAAGCAGCAACTTAAGATGGAATTTTCTGACTTTTATGTGTGCAACTTAAAGTAATCCCATGTTTAACGCATCTCTTTTCATTCCCTAATTTAAGATACAATAAATCAATTAATCCCCCCCCTAAATTTGCGAGTGGGTATATATATACACCACGCAACTAAAGTCAATAAATAAAAATATAACATGACTGATCCACACATTGCCACGCCTTGGAATTTGGATATTACATCCCAACATGCCCCAAGGCATGTCATACGAGTCCATATCTAGACCAAACAATTAATTATTTTTTTTTTGTTTTTTGGTTTTTTTTTAACGCAAATTGTCTATTATAATAGAGAAAAAAGATTAATCTTCAGACCCAAACAATTCCTTTATAACGAGTTTTAATGTTTCAGAGAGGAGATTAATGAGCGAAGTAGTACTCACACATGTGAAGAATTTGGGAATTGATTACTTAATGATAATCATCTTGGCAATTTTAATAATAATGTTCAAGTCAATTAATTCAATAAGGTTAAAATATCAGAAATAAATATTTAGATATCTTATTGGTTATATAAGTATCATGACAAGTAAATTTGATACAATTTGAATATTGTTTAATTATGCATTGAAAACTATTGAATTGCTAAAATTTAACCCATTTGATATACAGTGACATATATATCAGAATCACTATTTTTTATAGATATAACAAGTGAATCATATAGTTTAATTTGATCATTTCTTCAAAATATTTTTAAAAATTATCAAAATAAATGATTGTGAAACAATTCTTTTGTTAAATGTTAACCTTATCCGCTTGAATAAACATGAACTTCCATGATTTAAGTTTCTGATATGTCGTAAATAAACAACAAATTTGAGAAAATTAAGAGGAGAAGAACCTTCCCAAAATTCTCATTAATTTGTTTTTAGTTAGTTTTCCGAGGCTGATTGTTCAAATCACTTCTTGTAGAAGAGCCGTTAGCTTGAGGCAAAACCTTCTCTTTTCTTCTTCTAAGCCAACCTCTCTGTCTTTTTCTCTCTCTATCAGCATTTTTTTAGGAGTTCATATATAATATTGTTATTGATACTGTTAACTAAATTTATTTTGTTATTCATGATATTGATCTATTATTATTTATGTTAATAACTTTATTATATAATTTATTTTGTATAGTATTTTTATTATTCAATTTAACATTATTCAGATTAGTGATATTTAATTTGAATAATCAAAGTATTATACAAAATAAATTACATAATAAAAATTATTAATATGAATAATAATTCATTTAACATGAATGATAAAGTCGGTATTGATAACAGTATTATCGATATCTCTCTAACCTTTTTCTTGTTTTTTTTTCTTTTTTTTTGCTTTGAAAATGACAAGCGGATTGATGTCTCCATCAAATACTTTCAACAAATAATTACTTGTTTTTCTCTAATTCCACAGCTGATATCCAGGAATTTTGGACCATATGATTTCAAAAATAAAGTTCAACTCGTAATTCTATGAATGATTCTTATTAAAAACATGAATTAATGCGGATCCAATTCATGCATTTTACAATGGAAGGACTAGATTGGAAGAACATGATCTTGATTTCTTGACAAGAAAAAAATATATACACAGAATTAGCCTTTGGTTCGGTAATAAAGACAATTTTCTTCGTATAGAAGATCGTAAATTTGAAATTCAAATAAGAATCATTTATAGACATTTAAAATTCAGTAACCCATGTTACCTGCTTAGATTTAAGCTAGGCGGTCTAGCTAGATTACATCTGATTCAACATCTTATAAACAATCAATAAGATCTCTAAGAGAACAAGTCAACTCATACATATTAAACATTTTGAAGACTCATAATAAAGAAGTTTTTTTATGATTTAATTTATAAGATATTTTAGGAACCGTAACAAAACAATTAAACTTTTTCTGTTTTGTCCAAGTTCAAAGTTCAAATAACTTGTTTTTCTTTTTCATTGCTAATTGCACTTTGCAAATTAATTAAACTTAAAACAAACTAAACTGATTAATGAACTTGCAAGTACGATTGACATACATCTCCATTTGGAAGAAGTACTGGACATGTCCATTTCTACCCAAATAGAATTTGTGAAGTCAGGACTCGGTACCAGACAAACAATATGATTGACGAAACACATGTTGATCCAAATTTAATCAATCCTGTTGAACAGAAATTGTTAATTAACTGACAGTTATACATTTTTATAGAAGAAATGGAGGTGTACGGCTCTGTCTAGAATGGAGATGATCTGATCTTGAAGAAAGTATTCAAAGGAGAGGCATCTCCTCATAAATCAAGTCATACATGCTGATAATGCTGAAACAAGCAACATGACTAGAACCATAATTCTCTCTTTCCTCCTCTGCTCTACTCTTTCTCTCCATATCACACCTTCTTTTGCCGATCCATCATCTCTGGTACCTCCCTCCGTTGCTTGTCGTTCGACTCCTGACCCGGAATTCTGCAAGTCAGTCCTTCCAACAACGCAAAATAGCTCAAACTCTCTCTACTACTACGGCCGCTTCTCGATCTTGAAATCCCTTTCTGATGCTAAGAAGCTTTACAAGAAATTAGAAGAATACCTAAATCGTACTAAGAAGGCGAGTCTTTCTCCAGCCGCTGTGTCGGCCGCAGAAGACTGTCTTCTGCTATCAGGGCTCAATATAGAGTACCTTAATTCCACAATCGAAACCCTTAATGACACGAATTCAACCCTTTTAGAACCAAATGCAGATACCCTACAAACACTCCTCTCAGCTTTGCTTACGAACCACCAAACATGCGCCGATGGCCTTGTAGCAAACAACATTACGATCCCTTCCATCTCGGACTGTTCTAAGCTCTATAGTGTCTCTCTAGCATTATACACCAATGCTTGGAATCCTAACGGAGCAACACGCCTCTTCCACAATGGGTTCACCTCTCCTCGGGTCCCTAAACACCCAAATCTCCAGTCAATCAGACCCGGTGGTCGTCGGCTTCTCCAAGCTATCATGGTGTCTGGCATAGCAGTGGTTAACAAGAATGGGGGAGCAAATTATAACACGATAGGTGCGGCGGTGGCAGCAGCCCCGAAGTATTTAGACGGGACAAGGGGATACTTTCTGATTTATGTGATGGCTGGTGTGTACAACGAGTACATCTCGATTGCTCCAAGTCAGAGCTATCTGATGATAGTAGGAGATGGGATTGGTCGGACAGTGATCACCGGAAATCGAAATGCGGGCCCCACCCGAAGTACATTTGGCTCGGCTACTTTTGGTATGTAGCTACTAATACCTAGTATTTAAATTTACAAGAATTGTTATACTGCTAAATGAAGATTGTTAATCTCCGGTATGTCAAGAAAAAAATAGGCCTCAATTTTTCCATGAATATATTATTTTAGAATAACAGTCAACATTTTAACTCATCTTTCACTGAATATGATCAATTGTGAAGCTGTCGGTGGCCGAGGATTTGTTGGGATGGCCCTCACGATCCGAAATACAGCCGGAGCCATCAACGGGCAGGCGGTCGCTCTGCGTAACACTGCTGACCTCTCTTCCTTCTACGATTGTAGCATTGAGGGCTACCAAGACACCTTATACGCACACTCCATGCGTCAATTCTACCGGGAATGCAACATTTACGGAACGGTCGACTTCATAATGGGAAACGCAGCAGCAGTCTTCCAGAGATGCAACATTTATGCACGAGTGCCGCTGCGAGGTCAGGGTAACACCATAACAGCACAGGCTAGGTCTGACCCAAACCAAAACACTGGGTTCAGTCTCCAAGGGTGCCAATTCAAAGTTGCGCCCGACTTGGCAGCTATTGGCTATGCCGTGCCGACATATCTTGGTCGACCATGGATGCCGTACTCTCGAGTGGTGGTTATGCAATCATTTTTGGATAGTTTGATCAATCCCGCAGGATGGTCGGCTTGGTCTGGAACTTCCAGTTTGAGCACGTTGTACTATGCCGAGTACGGCAATTGGGGGGCAGGCGCGTGGACAGGTAAGAGGGTGACGTGGCCAGGATATCATTTAATTGGAAGCAATGATGCTAGGAATTTCACGGTTAGTGCATTCATCGTTGGAGATAATTGGCTATGGCAAACTGGAGTTCCATATAATAGTGGTTTCCTTTAATATAGAGCTGGAAGAAAAGACACTATTAATGAAAATAATTTAATGGATAAGTATTATATTGCTTTTTATTATTTTCTCTTACGCAACTTATTTCATTCCGTTTCTTTTGTAAAATATATATGCCACTTAGGTTTCTCTATTTGCTTATGTTATAAGTAATATAAATTGGAAAACATTAAGAGAAACTTGCTATATCTATATTAAAGCATTAGACAGATTGTCTTCAGATACGTCCTGTAATTTTTAGTTAATCCACCTGTAATACCCCCCCCCCCCCCCAAAAAAAAAAAAAAGATAAATAAAATTAGCATGCAGAAGAAGGGATGTTTGAACAAAACTAAGATATATGTGCATATAAAGAGGTACAGAATTTGTTCTTTTTTTCACAATATTTTTACATCTGCAAGGCACAAAAACCCTAACAACAAACTTTCTTTTAATTACTCGTATAGAAATTAAACTGTCATCTCTCTTGTACATGACAAATCAAGTACTTGACTGTGCACCCATAAATTCCTGCAAAAAAGAAAAATTCATCATCCTGAAATGAACCGCCAACAATCCGCTTGACCGTCCATCGAGCAACCAATCTAGTGTTTTCTCAAGGCAAGGGACCTGAGAATGGCGGCCGAGATACTGCACAGGCGGCCCACATTGCCATTTTGTCTGGTGAGCATGTTCTTGTACTCCGGCACAGACTTGCAGCCAACCTGGCACAGCCTGACATCGCCCTGGGCCACACTGATCCACTGAGCAGCCTCCCTGTATTTTCTCGAATCGACTGCAGCAGTCGCATCGTCCAGCTGTTCCATGGCATCCTCGTACTGACGCAAGCACTCCTCCAGACACTGCTGAAGGTCTGACATGTCCTCTGCTTTGTCGTGCAATTCGACTAGCTCGATTGCTAATCTGGATGCATTCTTGTGCACAATCTGCAGCGCAATTTTTGCAAGACCATGGACATTGGCATTTCGGCTCTCACGCTATCCATCCGAGAAGAAAAGAAACCACAAAATCAAGGTGTTGGAAATTAGAATATACACTTAGATCTTTTTTAAGTCCAAAAATTTATCCAATTCCCCACATTTACCCTGATTAGAAACAGTGTAGCAAATATATATATTTCCAAAGTAGTAGAAAATTCTACATGTAGTGAACAATTTTTAACAGTCTGCAGAAATCAAAAGAGAACTTAAATGGATATTAAAATATTTGTGTTCATTTGTTTCCCTCCAAGGTCCTAGGCATTTTGTCTTCATTTGTTCTAGACGTATATTTCGGTGAGCTCAAAATATATATCCCATGAAATTAACAAAACATGCCTTAATCTAAAGATCAAAATACCACACAACCTTAAAACCCAAACATAACTAAACAAAAAATATCTAAAAATACTATGATGTATGAAATATCATGCTATAAACAATAAAAACATTCCAGAAAATCTATTGATGTACGAAATATTCCGATATTAACATAACCAGCAAGATTCAAAATCCATTCATTTGACAAACTACTATGTCTTGAGAGATTGAATCGCCCTCAGTGCAAAACCATTCATGAGATAAAATTTTTACCTCGGATGCCAATACTTGGAAGCACAGATTACGATGCACAGTTGTGTACTTGCATGTGTCCCTGATGAGCCCTGCTCCGGCTAAGCCGGTGGTAAAGAGAAGAGAGAGGCCTAGAGAGAGAAAGAGTACAGTACGGAGGGAAGAGGCCATCTTTCTTGTCTACGGAGAGACAGCTAGTTTTGGGGCCTTGGAGGGTTTGATGACAGCAGTTCAAAAATTGTTTTATAGATGTGTTTGTTTGCTATTGTTAGCGTGCAGAGTTTGACAAAATATGAGTTCAAACAGAAATGCAGAGTAAACTTATGGTGGTCAATGAAAGGTGTAATGGAGTGGAGAGAATTGAGGGGTTGACGTTTGATTCTGGTTTGCCGAATTTAGAGTGTATATGGTCAATTCAACATTTGTCAGAACAAAACAAATTTACCAAATTAGACATCTGTTAGTTGTTGAATTCCATTTACGATGATTCCGGGGGTAACAACCTATCCACTCTAACACAGTTTTGCTCAGTAAATTTATCGAATATTTACAACAAAACAGAATATTCAGTTACTCAAATGGTGACTCTCTGCAAAACGGTTATATACTGGCACATTTTGGGAAATATTAAGAAGCTGACAGGATAAATTTAGAGAACACTCAACAACAAAATTCAGTTGCTCCTAGGCACAACATTTGATTCAAACATCATGAAAATTTCTCATGGCATAAAAAGATATCACTTATTACTATATGAACATTAATAATATTCTCTACAAATCATCATTAATAGACTCAAGTTCTGATCTTCAATCACTAAAATGCTTTTTTCTTAACTAAAAGGCCAAAAAAAAAATGTTGTGGTTCACGTGAAGCCTACACAAAAAAAAGGATCCTATTTACCAAAAAAGGAAGTCTGACCGGTTGGGCTGATACTTCCAGTACGTGAAATCCTGAGGTTGTCCACTGCCTTTTGAATCTCCACCTTCATTGCACTATCCACTGATCCTGAGGACAGCCGCTTGTGCGACTTCTGCAAGTGCAGCTTCAGTGAGCTGGTGCTGAGGCCAACATTCTTGCTGCAGATCGGGCACACTTTCATCTCTGGTCGCTTCTGCTGCCAGTCCATCGAGACCTTACCGTGTACATGTTTGTCCAGGCTTAGGAGAGCCCTGGCGAAGCCATCATTGGGCTGTGCCCTGCGGTGCGCCTTCTTCAGCATGGTCCATGCCTTGGAAAGTGTATACCCCCTACAAGAATAATTGATGATTTAGCTTTCTTCTATCCCCAGCTCTCTCTGTAGTAAATTTTAGCTCATTTATTGCTTAGTTTCTCGATTGATGCTATTTTGAGAGCTGAATTGGATATGTGACGGACATGAATGGAATTTTTGTCTTACTTTCTTAAAATTAAATGTGCAAGTACTACAGTGGCACTTCGGCTTTTCCCTTCAAAACAATGAACCAGAATCTTTCCGTCGGAATTTTCAACATGTTTTATGTAGTCTGATGCCTCTTCAAATAGGCTGCTGATGTCAGCATCTTCCTCATCACTTATCTACAGCAAACACCATAAAAGATAGAAGAATATTCATATATCAGACAGAAAAAATGTAAAAAAAAAAACATACTAAGAATGTGATGCTGATTGGAAGTTTGAAAAGAAAATAAGAAAGCACATACTGTATACAGTACTATATGCTACACAGTATGATTTCTTGCTTGGCGAAAGTAGCACCAAACCCACTTATGCAGTTAAGACTAATAAACCCTAAAGAAGCTTCAATAGCAACTGTCAACAACCCTACACTCAATTTACTATGAGTTTGACCTAAATAAGTCCTGATTTACATTTATCTGTTGAAACTTGGATGGAGATGGAAATTAATGCAGAGTTGAACATCAAAACCAGTATACCATAGTGTTGGCCGTTGCAAATTAAACATGTAAAAAGCAAAAAAAAAAATCAAATTCATACTGAAAAGTTATTGTATTGAAATAGTTCAGGATACTGTGAATCTGATTGCCCAATCTCATTTGAACACAAGCATAGTATATGAGTAATGCCTAAATGTTGAAGCGTGTAAGTTGACTTGGCGGCAAGTGCACCACCGATGAACAAGTTGCTTGTAACTGGAGATGGTCGCTCTGTGCTTGCAGCATCTGAAATCAATGTAGTTCTCTCCAAAATATGTTCAAGACGGACCTAGAAAGAGTGTGAATAACAAATTAAAATTTCTCCAGCCCTTTTTTTATTACTACTAACCAGCTGGTAGTGTGGAAGAAAATTGCCCCATTTTTACCTAGTTGTTCATTGTTAAAAGAAATTTATGCATGCATGATTTGAAAGTTCTATAAGCACCCTATAAGTTGAACAATATCAAACATGAAAACACAAAATGGAAACTACGGCCTGCACTTTATAAAAAAATTTATTAAAACAATGCAGCTCTTCAGAGAAAATGATAACAGATAGCTTGGAACATTTCTTAAAAGTTGGCAAGCAAAGGGCAAAGGGGTTTTTCATGTTTCCTTGGGTAAGCATGAGAGTGATACTTTATTATAGATTTAACATTACAAGCAAATACCTTAAGTTCATAGGCATCAACTGCAAGATTACTGTCGAGCCCATCAAAAAAACCCGTGTTAAAATTATTTTCCTCACAAAATTTAATCACTTCCGTCTTGAGACGTTCATTCCAATTTTCTATATCTCTCGCCACCTCAGCATCTCCCTACAGAGAAAACGCTAAAAATGTATTAATAAATACTAGTTCACAGTATTATTTACCTCGATAAGAAAAAAGTAATACACGAACCTTTGGTGCCTTGTGAAAATCACGCAATTTCATAGTCAACCTAATACCACGAAACATCTCTTTCTCACCACTGGCCTTCGGAAATCGACCAATTGGAGAGGTTGAGTCATGGGTCCCACGGTATCCAGATGAAGAGTTCTTGGGGGTACTTCTATTACTGTCACTATCCATTTGGGACCCTGATTCCTGCACCCCCAAATCACTCATCTCATTCTCACCTGAATTTTTTCCAATTATTGATGAAAATGCCCTTAGAAGACCTTCCAGTTTCTGGTAAAGTGTAAGGACAAAAAGATGGAAACCTTGCAAATCCCTCAAAGCTGCACGAAATCCACCTCGGAATTCATGCACAACCACTGATATGTCAATCCCACCACTCAAGTCAGCCACACCATCTTCAGGAAACCCTAACTTCCCACCCGAAATCTCATACAATATGTTTGCTGAGAAATCCGAACTGTTTAATATAAGCTCGACTAGTTTAGGGTATCGCTCATAGTCCTTGGCTCGCTTCCCAGCCGGTGGCCGGCGTGGGACTCCTGAGTCAATTGCCACAACAGTGAAATTATCAAAAAACCCCTCTTTTTGATCTTGCATTCTGAGCTGTGCTTGGTGTGAGTCAAGCCGTCCATCTGCCGAGTTAGATCGCTGCTCCTTTTGGAAAACCGAGTTGACTAAAGGGTTTCTAGATACTTTTGGAATCGTATTGTGAGGAGAAGATGTTGTGGAGGTTGACCAGTCAGATATCATGAGGTTTGCAGGGTTGCCTCGCCAGCCGAGTTCACGGCAAGGAAGCCGGTCTTCATTGCGTAATATGAGATCGAGCAAAAGGACACGGCCAAGACATGCAGCAGTCATTCCTGCAGCTTCCTGTGTATTGAATGCTTTTGATGTCTCAAGGAGAGGCGAGCCATGTATATAACTGAAATAGAACAAGAAAGATCAAGTACTAAAATGTTACGAGGGGCAATTCTGTTCATTTTTTGCTTTGTTTTGATAACTGGCAATCCTTGACTGTGTACATGCCAATTGGATTATATAGGGAGAGATCAAATAGATGAGAGAGCAGACCAAGAAAATTACAAAATCATACAATTTCAAATCTTGGTATGCAGGTGAAATCATAAAAAATGAAAGGTACAATTGTGGTATCTTCTCTTCAAGAAGGACAAATATAGCTTTTATGCAAAAATTGGAGGACGACTCCTGTAATTAATGCGAAATAGTTGATATGAGTTAATGTAGTACTTCATGAGGAAAAGACATCTGCTAAGTTCAAGAGCTTCTAGCAAATCCGAGCATGTCATTTCACCTACTTCATCTCCAATGGCAGCAGCCGACTCGCGTGCCTTTTCAGCAGCTTCTCTTATCATTTGCCACTCAGCATTTGAGTTGTGTATAACCCTAGCCTGATTAGCAATTGAGGTAAACAATGTTAAATTAAGGAAAAAATAAACCTCAACAACTATAATTTGAATGTTAATTCTGAGAGGCATATTTTAAACTGGCCATAACTTCCACTAATACAATACCTGTAAAAGAACTCATAATTTGTAGCTCTTTTTTCCGTCTCTTCTTTCATTTTTTTTTTATTTTTTATATTGCACCATTCCTATCCTTTTAATAGATTCTCCAAAAGGACTCAATATATCTATATGAAAAGCTTATCTCAACCTCTGTACTCCTTAAGATCCCTACCCCAGTAGATACCAAATGGTCTCATTATTATTCCAACTTATTGAGGACAAGGATATTTACCAGAAAAATATAGCTGACTGAAATATAATACAAGATAATTATAATTGAGTAGCAGTACCTGAGGAGTGTGAATACCAAGGTGCTTAGCAAACTCATAGCCAAGACGTTCAGATTGTGTAGCCATTCTAGAAGAAGATGAGAACTTGATCACAGCTGCTGCTTCCTTTGTTGCGGTATCATCATTGCTTAGAGAACCAAACAAAGCAAAAAACACAACGCCACCTGAGTTCACTGTCAGCTGCATTTGTAATTAACCGAAATCAGGCTATGCTGAGCCTTGATGAAACAATCCTAGAGATACTTCAGATTTGTCTCACTGTCACACTTTACCATTTCACCTCTCTTTTTTATTTCAAAGATGCACACAACAAAGAATCTTTTTGATTAGTCCAGTTCCAATACTGAGAGCTAAACAAAGCACAACAGGTTGTGCTTGATGATAATTTTACTTGGGATATATGAGGCAAAGCTGCGTCAAATGGAGACTTGATCAACTAATGAATGGTCAATGGACCTAGTGGTGAAGCATGAGAATTATGACCAGTAGGATCATTTTGATGACTTTTCAGCATGTACCTTACAAATATAGGTTTGTTGTATAATCTTTAATGCTTCAAGAGGAGGATTCAAATGCCTCCATTTTTGGTGCCTCCATTATGCTCAACTTTGAAATTTTAATAACTCAAATTTAAAACTAAAATGTCAAACTAAAACCATTAAATGTGATTCTATATTCTTCCATGTACATAAAAAATTGTTGACCTTTTGTCTTTCAGTTTTATATGAATCAATAAGTTAAAAAATCAATGCCCGCAAAGTACCCACATCAGTGCATTTCGTACAAGCTCTTTATGTCAAACAAAATGACGTTAAAAGGTCCTAATTTTGTACGTGCGCATAGAGAAAGTGATATAGATCACATATAACAGTTTTATTTTGATATTTTAGTTTCAAAATTTGAAAGTGGAGCACAATGGAGGCATCAAAAGGGAAGGCATTCTAACCCTCAATGCTTCAATTACTATTTGGGCAAATTTACTATAAGAAAAACACTCAAATTACTGCACAGTAAACAGTTCTTTGTATCAAACTTCAAAACTTTTTAGCTTTCTATGTACCTAAATGCTGATTGCACTTTAATGCTTGATCGAGGAAACTTCTATCATGAACCATTATTTGCTGGTATCATGTAACATGATATATCCTTTCCTATTATTTTAGCTTTCTCTGTGGTCAAATCAATTTGAAAAAAAAAAATTTGCCACAAGAATTTGAGCTACTAATGCTTAATGATTCGACTCATCAGTTACATACCTCGAGAACCTTGTTGCATTCATCTTCAGATTGGTCAGTGCTGCTGGTGTGCTCGGTATGGTGCAGAGACTGGAGATGGTCCCATGAGAAGTCACTCGAGTCAATGTCCAGCCTGGTTGTTCTTCCCAACCTTTCCCACAGACTTGTGTCTTGAGCCTGCTCCTCACAAGTTACTTTATCTGCCACCGCTGTGTTTTCTTCAATTGGCTCTGTCCTCTCTGTTTCGCCACTAATAGAAAAAATGTGGTGTATTAATACAGAAAGTAGCATGAAAAATAACAGTAGTGCATTAGTACAGTATAGAAAGTAGCATGAAAAATAACAGTACTGCATTAGTAAGGTATAGGAAATAGCATTAAAAATAAGTCAGGATAGTCTTCAACTGGCTTAAAAACTGTAAGTGAATTGACTAGTTCCTAGCGGTTTACTTGTCTCATTTTACTAACTATAATATGCCCAGAAGTGTACTGTTACCATGTACCTGAATTCCCGGAAAAGAATGGAGGGAGCGTATCCACTAGGCATAGATTCGATTCGTAAATTTCTCCCAGGAAAGCCCGAAGGCCTGATTTTACTGCTTCTTTTACGTACCAAAGCCACCCATTTCTCGAATGCCTGTCCTGGGCTCAGCTCTCCCAAGAGCAAGGACACCACCTTCTAGTACAAAAAGGGACCATATAATTGGTCAAGTTTAGTTAATTGTACTTATTTTTTTTTCTGAAAATTTGTTTGGGTCCAATTGAACTTAGAAATCAAGAATAACCCAACTGTTGTTGCAATCATCAGTTCAAAATATTGATACCAGCGGGTACATGGCAGTTTACGATCAGACTAATAACAACCATACCAATTTTATTTGACACGAAAATTTAAATTAAGAACTAATAAGTAATAAAAGGAGCCAATGTTCAAGAGAAAAAAAAGAATGTAACTGAATAAACATAAGAAGGAATTCCTGATACTGGCATGGTACCATTAGCATTATTTAAAAAACCATAATATATTACACTATCGAATTTGAATCACAATAAATAGATATGCCCAAAGCAAACTACCCTCATTAAACCCTCTAAACACCAGGACCCAATATCAGCATAAAGAAGACCTGGTTCCAACTGGGTGTTGATGGTACCAAGACTTAGGATTTGGGTGAATGTTGCCAGTGAAGCTTACCTGAGATGAGAGGCTGAATTCTCTCTCTTCTGCAGGTTCCTGGAAATGAGCCCATACTTCAAATCAAAATTTAATAAAATCCAAATATGGCATCCAGGCTTGTAACAATAGTTTTGATTCTGCTTATTGCTATTATCTAAACTTGATAGATTTAAATAAATATTTCTGTTTGATTCAGGTAATTATTTTTTATCGGTTTCCCGTACTTGAGAGATAGATTCCAATGACAATGTGCTCACTTTTCATATTAAGACAATCAGAACTCACACAATTTGGGGCATCAGTATATATATAAACAGTTTACATTCCAGTTTTTAATAATGTAAGGACAATCAAATAAAACAAGAAACAATTAGAACACAAGTTCGTTTGTGGATTTAGTTCAAAACAAGCAAAATGTATCAACTTACAGAACAATGCTTCTCTGGATCAGATAACAACAATAGATAGCAAAATCGTACAAATACATAACATTGAACTCGTGATCGTACCTTGGAAGGTAGAACAGAGGCGGGAAGTGGAGAGTAGCGGGCCTTATTAGCTTCCTTTTCTCCTTTCTCTTCCATTAGGGAAATCAAGAGAGAAAACCTAGTGATATTTGAATGATAAAAGAAGAGAGTGCGATGGCGCCGTACAATTATCAACTCGGATCCAATAAAAAATTGAATCGAGTCGTCAAAAGGCTAGAGAGAGACAGAGAGAGACAGAGAGAGACAGAGAGGAGATCAATCCTTGACAGCCCCTGTCAAGCTTTCAAAAAAAAAAAAAACAAAGAGGAGGAGAGAGGAGCCCAGAAAAGAGAATGAAGCGTCGTCTCGGAACGAGAGGAGGTCCACTGGTCAACGGACCGAATTTGGTCCGATGGGCTGTTCTAACCATCCGATCGTTAAATCTGATATTTTGCACGATTATTGAAGCGTTTAAGAGAAACTTGAATGCGAATTTTGAAGCCATCGAACGATTTTTATATCTGTCGGACACAAAAATATTTGATAAGATGGGCATTGAACCTCCCCATTCCCGTCGTCCCAACTTTTCCCTGTCTACTGCTCTAAAAGCGGAGGTGTTCGAGACGATTTATATCCGATCTTCAGTAGTCAAAGAATAAATATTGTGTGCTGTACAAAACTGACACCGGGCCCCACAGAATCTCTTGTACTATATATCGACAAGAAACAAACTGTTCAGGTAAGTACCTCACGGATGACTTCATCTGTGTTTGCCACATAAACTTGGGACTTAAATGGCAGTGTGCTTTGTTCTGACCGCACTGGCACTCCACTGTTGGGACTTGGGAGCGAAGTACTTATTATTAATTAAATAATTAATTAATTGAAGTTAGGAAGAATTTCATTTATGTCCTTCAAAAACTTAAAAATATCATAGTTAGTTATTAATTCTTGTAAAACTTGAAGAACACTAGAATTTACTTGTCAGAAATGATCAAAACATTGAACACACTAGTGTGAATCTAACTTTTGAAGTAAAACTTGTCAAAATTTTGATGTCCCAAGGTCTGTTCTTGTATATATATATATATATATATATCTTTTTTCTCTTAAGAAAACTGTTTGTTACTTGCTTACTTTGTTAGAATTTTTTTTTTTCACTTTTCTTTCTTTGGTCACTTAACAAGATTTTGACTCAATTTAATGACTAGTGTTATTGTTATGGGTTTGTTATTATCGTGTTAAATTGAGTATGATAGTTCATAGTTATATTACAAGATAATTATTTGGCAATCATCAGAATAAGAAAAATGATTATAAAATAAAAACAAAAGTTCTAAATATGTTATATGTATTTTTAGTTAGGTTGGGTATCATGTTTGATGCAATTTAATTATCGAATTGTTATTCATCTATCAATCTGAAAAAATCGTTATATAGTCTCGTCAATTAATATTTATCGGTGGCCAAATAATTAGCCATTAAATTAAATTAAATTATGCACACACCTATCTAAACTATAACCAAAACATCATGTAATTTCATTTTTTTAGAAACCAAAACTCTAAATGAACAATTTAGAAATACCTATTTAGGATTTTCATCTAAACATTTTGTATTTTTTTTGTCGAACACAAAAGTTAGATAGATTTTATTATATTACATGCATTCAGAGTTGTCTTGATTTTCATATATATTCTGAAATAGTACTAAACATGAAATAGTTTTTTACCTTTCAATTTTTTCGAACAATAAGTATCATTAAGTGCAACTACTTAGTATTTTTCATAAAATATATATTTTTTCGAGGGACATCAAATATGTAGTTATCTTCTTTAGCTTAGACATATAGTTTAAATTTAGAAATATTTTTTAGACTATACTTGTTTTGTTTTAATTTTTATCTCACAAAATTAAATTACGAGACAATATGCCAATTATGCATATATATCAAAAGATGAAAATTATAGAATTAATTGAATAAAATTTTATTTTTCTATGTTTTAACTCAAATTTTAGTTTCCATAAAATATTCAAGTATTTTTTAACTCTTTTATTGATTTACTAAATTGCATATATTCAAACTACTTATCATTTTAATTTTATAACTCCTGAAATCTTGTTATTCGGATTAAAAAAAAAGTATTACAATATTCTCAGCTACAAAGATAGAATTTTGAAATGTAATTAAGACGATAAAGCTATTTTTTTTATTTTCGTGTGGCCTTGTTCCATCAGTATAGCTATGCATTGGGGTCCATTTACTATCTTTTACACTTAATAAAAAAAATGCTCCCTTTCAAGAGGATATAAAAAAAAATGCTTCCTTCTACACTTAATTAATTATTTAAGTTCTGTAACTGAATCACCTATTTTTCTTCTTCATTTACAGATTTGAAATATAGGAAAATGGATCTTATTTGAAATATATAATTGTATGGAAACACCAGTAAGCAGCATGATTCAAAGTTCACTACTATAAAAATAATTTTCGCAAATGCCCTTTTAGTAACGGTTATTCAAGAAAATCGGTGTTGAAAGTGTCTGGTAGTAATTTAGAAATTTTTATGAAATCTTTAGAAACGGTTATTAGAAAACAACCGTTGCTAAATGGCTGTCCAGAAAAAAAAGAAAAAGAAAGACTTTCAGCACTGGTTCATACAAAAAACCGGTGCTGAATGTGTAGTGCGAAAATCAAAGCAGGCACTTTCGGCACCAATTATTTACTAATAATCGTTGCTGAAGTATCCTTTAACAACAGTTATTAGTAAATAACCGGCGCCAAATGTGCTTGATTTTGAATTTTTTTCCCCTAAACCCTCTCTCCCTGTCAAACCTTCTATATAAGTTGTAAACCTTTCTTTTTCTCTCCCAACTATACTCACTCTCTCTTAAACCCTGCCTCTCTCTTAGTCGAGCCGCTGCGCATGGCCATTCTTCGCTATTTTCACCTCTTTTCCGACTACCCCCTCTCTTTCTCTTAAGATTAGTACCTTACAGTATGAAAAAATAATAACATTCGTATGTATATGTATGTTATATATGTTATTATTAGGATATATCGTATATGTTAATTAGGATTTTACGGTTGTGTTATATGCATGACAAATGTCTAATTTCGACAAGCAATTATCGGGCTAATCATAGAAAATCAACAGGTCATAGAAAAAATACATTTAACAACGGTTATTAAAAAAAACAGTGGCTATAGAGTATTTTACATAAAAAAAAGATTTAGCACCGGTTGTTAACTAGAAACCGGTGCCAAAGGTCACTTTCTGTACCAGTTCTTTGTTAATAACCGGCACGAAAAGTAACCTTTGACACCGGTTCTTTGTAAATAATCAGTGCGGAAAGTGACTTTTGACACCGGTTCGTAGTTAATAATCGATGCTGAAAGTTTACCTTTAACACCGGTTATTTAAACAACCGTTGTCAACTTTCAACGACCCTTTCATTGACACCGGTTTTATAACTGGTACTGAATGTATTTTACAACCGTTGTGAAAATCTTTTTTTTTTATAGTGGTTGGCTTGAGTGGTCTAGGAAAAGAAAAGATTGCAAGGTACTAAATTCATATATAACCTATATTATTATGAATTGAATAATTATTCTATAGTTTTAACTTTTTAAGATGCCATATATTGCTATGTGACTGTACTTTGCACTTCAAACCGAAGTGCTGAAATATGTGTGTATATAATCTGTCATAGTTACATATTCCTGGTCACTGGTTAATTTTAACCCCATTAAATGTAATTTGTGGTTTAGACCTTACACAGGCACTGGCCTTCCACCAGTTGGTACCATAAACCATAAACCGGCCACCAGCACCATACCTCGGTTGCTCTCTGCCCCACTCGTCAACAACATATGCCATTGCATGCAATCACCAGCAACATCGCCTCAACCTCAACTCAGAGGTTTCACACCATCTGCCAGCAGCATTCCGCTCCGGCCCCAAGCCTAACACTAAGGGCACCATTCAAGCACTTAGCTTGCTCCCGACCACACCCGTCAGCTATTCCACCTTCCACTTCAACGACCTTTTCTCGGGCGTTCGGACCATGTGCTGGGACTCTCCTTCGGCATCCTGATTGAGCAATTACTGGTGCAGCCCTGCCTATTGTGGTGCTCTGGATCCATCATCATCTTTTAGTTATCAATTGTAATCCAATATTGTTAGGAGATTATAGGAGAGAACTTGGAATTGCAGAGAGGAAGTGAGAAAGATGTGTGTGTGTGTTTGTGTGTGGAATTTGAATGAAGACAGATAATAGTGATCAAGGATGTTGAAGTCTTCCATAGAAAGAATTTGCTAGTGACTTTGTGTTAGACAAAATTAAGCCTGAAAATAAAATAAAATAAAATACAATAGAGTTTAGGAAAATCAAACAATGATTCGGAGAATTATTATCAGTCGCACTTTCTTTATGCTAGCACTTCAAATTATCGTCGGTCTACATCAATTGTATCAAATCGAAGCGTATCCGTAAAATTCACGAGTACTACCTTTATATAAAACCATTACCATTTACTATTAATAATATTCTCAAGAGTTAATTAGATTAGTAAGGACTAATGGGTGGCCAGCCCAACAGTCATTATAAATCCCATACAAAACGAATTGCAATACTTAAATAAATAATCAATATTTATCATAATTAATTTACAATGCTTTGAGAAATAAATGATATTTAAATAAAATCTTAATACATGTTAAATTTAATTAAAATTTCTAACAATTTGTACACTGCTTAATGTATTTTCTTTTATTTTTAAGTTACAATTGTACATATTAAAATATTTCTACATATATAGTACATGACAATTCCGAATTGATAAATACACAGCTTTTATGTATAATTTATATGAATTGGTTTCTGAAATATGTAGAGATGTTCTTTCGGAAAGAAGTTGGCATATATGAATATTGGTTCGTGAGAAGAATTAGATGTTTTATGATATTAATTCATGTATTAATTAGTTTTTATTTATGTCATTTTGGTTCTTTAAGTTTGATTTTGCATATGAATAAGTACCATTCGAAAGACACATAAATAATTATGATTTCATAACTTATCGAAACTCTCTAGATGAATTAAGTTATTTCTTATATTATGTCTTGATAAAATTCACAATTAATAACATTATTTATAATAATTATTATTATTATTACTAGACGTAGTATATTACTATTATTTGAGCACTATATATAATCATGACCATAACAATTATTGTTATTGCTGTTACAGTTGTTATTGTTGTTATTTTCATCATGCTAGTTATTATTATTTACATTATCATCATTATTTATATATATCAATGTAACGGAAAAATACTATTTTTTCCTTATTCATAACTTTAGTCCAATGAAATATGAGATAAGAATTATTTAAAGAAGGGCCCAAAATTTTTGAAACAATAATCTAGGGTCTTGCCTTGATTCCATGTAAGAAATTAAATTTGGATAATAAATACTGAATAGTGATGTATTATTTTTTCAAGAAATTATATCTACATGCTTGTTGCAACAGGCTCCTTTCATGCAGTTTATTGTTGGCATTTTATGGCAAAGTAGAATAGAAATATAGTAGCAATAAACAGTATTTAATTTCACCATTGGAAGTTCCATAAATTCATTATTTTGTTTTGCCCAACAGGACAAGCAATTGTCAAAGGACTAATTCAAGCATAAACACATGAAAATTGAAGAAATAATCGGAAAGGAAAAGGTGCAAAATTAAGCTTACCAAATATATTTCATTATGTAGATTAAAAGAACTTTACATATTATTTTTCTTACATTGATTTATATAAACACCCCTAACACTTATTCAGCTGTAATTATTAAGACAAACATAATTAATGTGGCAACAATATTGTTTTAACCCAATCTGTGTTAGCTGGTCACTCATCATTAACTCAGATTAATACCCAACTATGTCAACAATGGTGTTGGAATCTATATATGTTCTCATTGTAACATCCTTTTCTTTTTTGTTTTTTTTTGTTTTTTATTTTTTCTGATTGTCACCGACCAAAAAGAGAACTCAAATTCAACCTCAGCACTAGAAAATGGAAGTCCTTTTCTTTCTTAATTCCGTGTCAAATTTCTCTATACACACCTACACTAAATCTTGATTAATTGATAGAAGCCACACTAGCCATACCATTAACTGACAAACCAACTAAATGACAACACATCTATATATCTCAATCAAAAGGATCCAAATCCAAATCCAACACCAAACTCTATCAATCAATCAATCTCTTGTTTTTTCTCTACGTACCTAGTTCCTGTTGCTGCATCAATCCATCTATATCAGCAACCGAATCGATCATACCATTGACTCCGACCCGGCACCAGCCTTCTCCTCGACTGGAGTCCGGCAAAACGGGCAGTTTGCATGGGACCGGAACCATGTGTCGACGCACTCGACATGGAACTGGTGACTGCACCGTGGCAAAACCCTCGTCTTGTCTCCGTCTGTAAACTCCACTAGACAAACCGAGCATTCCGCCTTCTCTTCACCAATGCTCTTGAACTCAATGATCGGGATTGAATTGATGACATGCAGCTCAAGGGCACGGCCGCCACGGGGAGAGGAAGGAGGGGAGGAATCGGGAGTACCAGTAGTAGCAGTGGAACGGTGGTGGGAATTAGAGGAGGAGGGGCATTTGCGGAAGAAGAATTTGTAGAAGTAGAAATAGAGGAGGAGGATTAGGAGGACATTGAGCGCGACAAGGAGGCCCGACAGCAGCCGCTTGTGGGAATGTGCCGTCATCTGGTGCGAAGATGATGGCGTCGCGGCAGGTGTAGTTGAATTATCGATGCTGCCGGTGTCATTTTTCATGCTGTCATGGATCGTGGCTAACGATCGGTATACAATCGGCGACGGCATGTCGATCGTCGACTTAATTGCTTAATTAGTTTTGGTGGCTATATATAAATGACTTAATTATGAAAAGAGAGGTGTTTTGGTTTGTGAGAAGGAAGGTTTTGGTTTGGAATTTGGAGAGGGGTTATGGTTTTGGCTTTAGTAGAGCAAGAGAGTCAAATAAATATTTCGGCGCTAGGTCACGATATGACGAAGAAGATTTCAAGTTGGCAAGGGGGGTGTGAGATGAGGAGAGAGAGTCAAAAAGATAAATATTAATTATTTGTAGTTTGACAAATGACAATGAAAGGAAATTAGAAGATGCTAGATTCAACAATCTGAAATGTAGGAAATTTGATTTGGGATGAGAGGTAACGTAATGATATATAGGTTTAACTTTCGTAAAAAATATTTAAAAGAAATAAATATTGAATTAACGGGAGTTTTTTATTTAAAAAAAGTTTAGAGTAACGACTTGGCCTAATTGGAAGGAAACGGAGAATTCCAATGTTAATTGGATCACATTACGATCCGATAGGTAGAATAATCATTTAATGATATTAAAATTTATATAAAAATTTCGCTTTCATATCTCAATAATCGTACAGAACATTAAATTTATTAATCCAACGATTATTTTATCTATTAAACTAAAATTTAATCCAATGAGCGTTAAAATTTCCCCGTTCCTCACTGAGAAGATCTTATTAAATGTTTATATGTAAATGTTTTTCAAGTGTAGACGAATACAAAATTCTAGACTAAAGAAATCAATGGCTAGAGAGAGAGAGAGAGAAAGAAATAGAAAAAAAAAACCGACTTTTGGGAAGCTGAAATGAGGAGATAATTTTGTTTTATATTTCACTTAATTTGTGTGGTGAAAGAAAGCTGGCGGTGGCATTTTGCTGTCAACTTGCCCCTTATTTTATTTCATTAGTATTTGCCCAGTTGCATGCTGATACCTCCAATGCACGCAACATACCATTCCACATATGATAATGATATCACCGAGACTAATTATCATATACCATGCATTCCATAAGTTCCATTCATGCCATGCAGCATTTTCATTAAAGCATTGATTCCTTTCGGTTTCTTCCATGCATGCATGCATGCACTTAATTAGTTAGTTACTTAAATGTGATCCTAATGTCTAAGGCATTATGTTAAATACGATCGATTAACATGTTTACCAAATATATTATTATACTGGTATATATATGTGTGTATATATGTATATAACCAGGATTCCTGATCTCGATCGATCGTTATGGAAAAACGAGAGAGGAGAGAGAGGAGGGAACAGCACATGGTTTTGGTTTTCTACTCTTTCTCTTTGATAATTATTACCACAGTTTCAGAATAATTTGGGCAGGTTGTGCCTGTATATGTTCTGACCGCGGGCTGCATTTGTCTTTACCTATATTGTATGTAGGAGTTTCTTCCAAAAAAGAACTATACATTTTATATATTATATATATATATATGTATGTATGTATACACGTCTACGAAGGATTGTGTATTTGTGTTATGATGGGCTCCAACTATATATATATATATGTGTGTGGAATTAAATACGCATTTCTTTTATTTTTTTTATATAAAATGAAGATTTGAGTCATCAACTTTAACTATTTATAAATAATTTTCATTCAAATTTCAAACCCGTAACCTTTCGTTCGCATTTCTTCTATTTTTAGAAAAAGGTATATATCTCTCTGCAAAAGTGTATATATACCAACTCAAAATTTCTGTGAATTTGTTGCAAATAAATTATGACATTATTTATATATTATAATTGATGTATAATTAGAATGTACAACTCTCAAGCTATCAAATTTAAATATATACAAGATATTATCTATTCAGATTTAATTAGAACTCGTGACCTCTAATACGAAGGACATTATTTTTATAATTGGAACAAAGCCGGTTATCTAGAATATACAATTTGAAAAAAAAAAACCATAAATTCAGGAGTAAACATGTGAGTAAATTAGGAGGGATGATTGTTTGCCTTTTATTTATTTATTTTTGGAAATAAAGGTCCGGTAATCCAGCATTTATTTTTTTTAAATATTTTTTACGTGATTTAAATATATATTTTTTCGTAGAGAAGTGATACCTCTCATCACTGTGTTAAGTCTGCGATCCTTATTTGCTTTTTATTTATATTTCCCTTTAAAAACTTCTACTGGAATATTCTACAGATATTCTCTTATGTTAATTTATCCTGCTACAGATCTGAAATAACATTTAATTTAAGATCAGCTTACGACATTCGCCAAATAAATAATTGAAACTAAATGACAAAAAGAAGATAAGTTGTGGCTCTTAAAATGCTACATACATCCATTTCAATGTGATGAGCATATAATTATGGGTCACTAACTATTTTCCAAAATAAATAAATTATTGTCATAAAATAATGTAATAACCAATCCAAATTTTTAAAAATTCAATGATAACTACATATATTTTTTATTTGTGTGAAAGCCAGGTCAAAGATATTCCTCTCTCTGTCTCCAATAATATTAAGTGTTATGTCATAATATGTCAGCATGCTGATTCCTTTGACTAGGCATTGACCTAAGTTTTATAGCTTGAGAATCAAATCAACAAATATTTTCCTTTCACTGAAATATTATATTTCTGTGTGTATATATTATATATATATTATATTAATCAACTATAAAATGTCAACGTACAGCTTCAATTTAGTAGTTATTTTTATCACATTGAAAGAAACAATTTTAGTAAATTAAAGCATACAGACGCAATTGTATTAAATTAATAACAAAAGTCAAATACTCTCTATATGAAAGTTATGTTTTATCGCCACGTGGAAAAAATACGCACTTTTACGGACAGCTGATGTATCAATTGCTCATTGGATCTCTCAAGGAGTCAGCCAATAGGAGTGTGCCATGTTGGCAGATTGTCTAGCGATTGTAAATATCGGCGCCACCAGTTTAATTAATTTCGAATTATTTGTTTATAAGTTAAATTTACTTTGTCATGACTTGAGATAAATTAAAATTTACTGTCCAGATATACCTCCCCTCAAGTAGGCTCATCTGGGAAATAATTGATGTTTTTTTAAACTATTTTTCTTCAATTTATTTATATCATCCGTTCGTTCGTTCATCCAATAGAAGTAATGTTGTTATTTTATTTTATTTTTTTTTTGTTTACTATGAAGATGGTGTACTTGATCCAATGTATGATTAGGAAGTGACAAAAAATCAGAAACAATGTCATCTTTTTATCAAAAAAAAGAGCTCATATACCGATACGATTATTAATACCGTTGTTAATATGAGTTTTATTATATATATTAAATGAGTTATTATATATGTTAATGATTTTATTATGCAAATTCATTTTATACAGTATTGTCATTATTCAATTTAAATGAATTATTATATATATTAATAATATTTAAGTTGAATAATAAAAGTATTGTACAAAATAAAATATTTAATATGCATAACAACTCATTTAACGTATATAATAAAGTCCATATCGATAATAATATCAATTATGATATCTCTATAATATTTTCCCAAAAGAAAAATTAGAAATAATGTGACACTTTGTCGGATGAAACTTCTTCACAATATCCAAATAAGATTTACAAACTCTAACTTATAATCGCAGTGTTATTACTAATTATAAGTTAGTATTTATTTTATTTTATTATTATCAATTGTAATTTTAATTGCAATTAAAGGTCATTAACTAATGAATTAGGATTTACCCGTCAAATTTATTCTGTCAAGATTGATCCAAATACAAATTTCAACTTTAAAAAAAATAAACTTTCTATTATCAGACGTATATCATGTACAAATGTAAAAAAAATAATGTTTGTGAAGCATGTATAAATTTATCATGTGGCACTTCCTTCTACAATTGCTAATGAAAAAATTAGTTGAAAGTTTTAAGAAAGGGAAGGGATCACTTGACAATACTTATTTTGACGATCTTGACAATGAGTTTTTAAATAAATTTGGAAAATTTTAAAGATAGAAAAAAATTTTACAGACGTATTTTTTTACTTACTGATTAATTGTGTTTTAAATTTCATTTGATAGTCCTTTAAAAACTATTAAAATTTATATAATTTACAATGATCAATATTTAACGTCCTTTGATAAAATATTAAATATAACTTAAATTGTATGAAATTTGAAACACAATCAATCTATAAGTTTAAGAATATATCTATAAAAAAAATTCATTTTTAAGATTTTTTTCAAATTTTTTTAAAATTATATTTTCAAAATTATTAAAGTAGCCATTGTTAAATGATCTCTCCTTTTAAGAAATTTAGTTGACTATATAAGGAAGTCCATTCCAACAGTACTTGGTTTTGAATATTACCAAGAAAATGAAAAATAAACTTAGGTCTTGAGCCCATGTGGCAACTTTATTTCGTATATTTTTTTTACATTAGACAGTTATTACTTATGGTTACATATATTTGGATGATGCATTTATTAGGCACCTATCTCATGTGATGTTCTTCACCATTCATTCAACAGTCAAAAGCTGAAATGCATATATACATTCCAAAAATTCACAATTTTGGACATTTGACAATTTTTCAGTGGCTTACTCTAAAAATTAGAACAAAATTTGAATACAAAGTTTAAATTTGAATTTGAATGTGCATGAATTATATTACTGATCATGTATCATATTCATAATCTATATGGTGTCGTTCGGCATCCCCTCCTTTAGCCTCCTTAAACCTTCTTTAGCTTTCTTAGTTGCTTAATCTTTGCGAACACGTATTTCTTAGCACGGATTAAGAATTCCTTATTTAACCTCATTTTGCACGAATTTTAATCCTTTGCCTGCTTCTTAAAGAAGCCCCTCTCCGGATTAAATTTCCTTAGCTTTCATACGCGAATTAAGGCTATCAAACATAAACTTCTTAGTATAAATTAAAATTTAATCCTCAACGTATTACCGAACGTTTCCTATGAGTTCACAACAATAAACTTCTCTTCATATTAAAAACATGTATTGTACTACCTATTGAACCAAAGGAAAAGTTTTCAATCATATGCAGTATATATATATGTACTAGTAATTAATTCTTTATGCTAATTTGCATTTCTGTTTGAATCTGTTGATATAATTATGATGATTGAGATTCTGTGACATGATTTCAACGGTTATATGTGGATGGAGCACACTATGGTTTTTTAGAGAAATTTTTTTGTATTCATACAAGATTAACAATAAATGATCAAAATTACGTACTACAGTTTTTATGACATGAAATTATGATAATGTATGTGAAATGATCATTTGCTTTTATAAGTAATTCTGACCATCAATAATACAATCTCTATCTACAATTATACTTCTATTAGTAATATTCTGAGGCCCATGAAAGCATGTGGAAGCTATAATATTATTGCATTGTATATATACATATATAAGAAATATAAATACAAAGGTAGTTAATAATAAAAACCGACAGTTGCCTATATATATAATTCCCCTCTGATTTCAGAGATTGCATATTAAATGGGCCCACCACACCAAAATTGGCATTAAAATTTCAAAAGCTTGCGTTTAGTGCAATAATCAAATTCTTATTGTTTATAACTTAATGCACTTATAAATAATTAGGGGAACCAATTGCAACTTACAATTTTTATAATAATCAATCATGAATCATGGAAAAATTCTATTTGCTTTGTTATAGTTTAAATTTAAAATTTTAAAGGATAAAAATAAACCATTTATTTACACAAGTGGCAAACAATGTATATATAAGCAAACAAAACTATTACATTAATTTTAATTAAGTTGTTTAGTACAATTAAAATTTGGTTTAGGGTTAGATTTTGGAAAACTGGTGTTGGTTGATTATGTGCTAATATTGTATTAGTACTTTGCTTTTGCTTTAGCCAATTATGTATTTTGCTGCTTTCGAAAAGTAATGAAAGCCGGTTTTTTGTTAAGATACTTTTATCAAAAAAGTAAAAATAAAAAGTTGTTTAGTATACATAGAAAAATCAAAGATCAGTTGTAATTATTTTTTTTAACAAATGAATTCAAGCAAGCTAATTGTTGGAGATGCACCACATTTGATATGGAACAAGATTAACTGTATGAATTGAATTTATTTACAACTTCTTTCTTCATTTCAAAAATGTAGAACAATAATGACTCTCAAAATTGGATGTTTTCCTACAGAAATTTTCCATTTTTTAATTTTTTTTTGAGATCAAAGTCTTTAGTTTTTTTTTAATTAAAAGTTAAGTGTAATTAGCATTTCAAGGTACATATAAGATCAAAGAAACTGACATCAAAACAACTTATATCAATCACTATAAATTATAAAAAGTAGATAAAGTAAAAAAAAAACATACCCCTTATGCATGCCACATAATCTTCTTATACAAAGAATGAAACACAATGGATTATCAAATGAAGAAAGAAAAAGAAAATTAAATAAATGAAATAAAAGAAACCAAATAGAAATGGCAGGATCAACAATGGAGAAGCTAACTGAGCTGGGTTTGGATACAGGAGATAATTGGGCCTTTATTCTAAAAATCATGTGCACAAAGCTTCATAACAAAACTTAAAAGAACCAAAATGAAATAAATTGGACCTAGCTAATGCCCTAATGTCATAAAACTTCCAATTTTTCTCATTAATAACCAATTCATATATATATATATATGACACATTATCAGAAAGAGCATCTCTACATATTTCAGAAACCAATTCATATAAACTCTAAAAAAAGAGAAGGGTTCCATACCATAAGTTTTTTATGTCACAAAATATCACAAACTATCTATTTAATTTATATTTGAAAATTTGACATATAAAAATCAATCCAAACCGTTGATCTTTTTTTATAAGTAATGTATGTATATAAAATTTCATGATTTTTTGAATTCATTTTATATAAGATTAAGTGGTCAAAAAATGAATGAATCTCATAACTATGATTGATTAATTCCAGTACATTTATTTTTCGACCATTTGATCTAGTATAAAATGAACACACAAAATTATGAAATTAATTTGAGGTACTATTAATTGTTTTTTAAATATATGTAGAATTTTATTGTACCTTCATTTTAGAAGTTAACACACACCACTTAATTCTATGAGTAGATTAAATGAGGTTGAGCCCACAAATCATACAAGGCCCAAAAGGATTTAAACACTGTGCCTAACATTTCATCCCTTGATAAAATGCCATTGCTTTCCTTGCACATGCATGGAAACAACAAAAAACAAATATTAATTGATTATGTATGTTTGTCAGTTAAAAAAGCTTTATTTGGCATTTTGCTAATTGTATTTACACTATTACTTTTTTCAAATTAAGACTGATACTTGTTTTAAAAAAAATAAAGAAAAACATTAAAAAATTATGTTTATTTTTCATTCATTTCCCCATCCACTTTTCTGTGTTTTCGTACAGCATTCATTTTACAATGACTCAAAATAATCAATAACAAAATTCCATATAATAATATATACAAACATTTCACTGTAAAACTATAGTTTCAAAATTAACAAAAAATAATCAGACCATGTGATCTAGAGGTGACTGATGCTCTATGCTGTGTATAGTGTTTAGATCCTTGTTTTGTGTCTCTTCCAATTCCACTATATTTGACTTTGCAGCTGAACTGATATCGGCACGGCACAGTGGACAAGTAGAATGAGAGCCGAACCACATGTCGATGCATTCCAGATGAAATTGGTGACGGCATTGCGGCAAAATCCTCACTTTCTCCCCATCTGTAAACTCACCGATACACACTGCACATGACTCGGTTGTGTCGTCTCCATGTATGGAGAGTTCGATTACCGGAATTGTGTCAATAACATTTTGGTTGAGGCCGTGGGGACTAGGTTCAGCACGATTAGAAAAGAATAATCGAGGCTGCTGCAAGTTGGCCCGTCGTCGACGTCTTCTTTGGCAGTGCCGCACAACACTATAGCCAATGAAAAAGAGAAGCATGATCGCTGATAATATGAGTAGGCTGAGGACCATGTTTTTTCCTGCGATGATGTAGCTCGGCGAAGCTTGAACCATTTCATCAGGATTGGTGGTTCTATCGGTACCGGCAGGGATATCATGTGGCAAGTTTGGTTTCATGATGCGCGGAGTATCTCGATTGTCCACGGAGTTTTTAGAATCTAAATTATACTTTTCTTTTTCTTCTTAAATTTCAAGCTAATGTATAAGAATTGCTTCCCATGGATGATGGATTCATTCCTTTATAATTGTTCTCATGAAAACGCGTATGGGGCCCAGTCAGTGGTGCAGGGTGCGTGGCTGTTGGTTTGGAAGAAGAAAGGAAGCTTCCCTTTGTTTAGTACTTGTCAGTTGTTGGTGGGTCAACACTGATTGGTACATGGGGTCCCACCAGGAGAAGACTCTTCAGACTTTTAAGTCTTGATTTTAAGAAAGAAAATGTTGTATTTAAGTCAGTCAGAGAAATTTCCAAGTCAATTGGTGCCCTTATTGCACGTATATATAATTTTCAAAACTGTCAAATTTAGTGTAATTAATGTTTGAGAAATAAGTCCGTGGGAAACTTCAACGCATTTACACATGCCGTGGCATAATAAAATTTAGAATCTTAAATTAATAGTTTGATGTATAGAACGTAAAATTCAAATATAATTTTAGATCATTTGTGTACTGTATAGTGTTTAAATATTGATATTTCTAAAAAGAAAAGAAAAGAAAATCATAGTGGCCCAAAATTTGGGTTGTGGGACTCAGGCACATATTCGCTCAATTGGGAAATTGGTAATGGGATGGTGATGTAAAACAGCTAATTAAACAAGCTAGAGCCCAGTTATCAATCCAGCCCATATCTCTATTCGATCTCTTCTCCAAGCAACAACACCAGCCATTGACTGTGCCTCTGACATCCATCCATCGGCTACTCTCACCTTAGTTTAATTTCAGCAGTCCGTATCTCTGTTCTCTATTTTCTACTCTCTTCTCCAAACATATTGTACAGTAAACCCCTCTTACAAATCCCATTTCTTCTGCCCTTTTGAGCTTCTAATATCAATGCAAACCGAGTGTTGGGATGTGACAGGTAGTCACTCTGGTACTTCAAAGGATGTGGCCTCCTTTAGCCTCTTTGCTTGGGGTTCTTACCTTTTTCGCCACCAGCATTCGTACTACAAGAACACTCATTCGTGCCAGTCAACAATGCACATGAGATGTTTGATTGAATGCCTGAAAGATGAATGCATACTCTCACGGGCTACCAGCTTCCAACACCAGTAATCCATTTGATGTTGGCCAATCGGCAGAACA
This sequence comes from x Bolboschoenoplectus mariqueter, assembly GCA_037678475.1. Lineage (NCBI taxonomy): Eukaryota > Viridiplantae > Streptophyta > Magnoliopsida > Poales > Cyperaceae > x Bolboschoenoplectus > x Bolboschoenoplectus mariqueter. The sequence goes on from CM075271.1 coordinate 2,776,151, forward strand.
GCACCTAAGGCATATGGAGCCAGGTAAATCATGTAAGGTGTTTGACCATACTTCCATTCGAATTGCCATATATATCTTATTCATAAGCTCAATCCTCACTAATCATACTTCCTCTGCTTGATGTAGCCCCATTGCAGTGGCAGGTATGGTACCATTGTACTTTATGCATGATGACAACAATTGGCAGGCCCAATGCCTCTATAGTCCTAGTTTGTTGTTAGTTATGAAAAAATAAACAGAGACACAGAAACTTGAATAATGATCTTATTGTTTTGTTATTTCTATATTTTTATTACTCTGAGATGAGTTTTGTATGTATAGCCCATTATGCCTAACTAACTTCAGTTAGTCTATAACAACTTTAACTAGCTAAACAATATTCTGTTAACTAACTAAACTGGAGACGTGTTCTGTCTCTAGCTTTCTTCAATTGAAGATGGATTATGTTGTGTTCCAATAGCCCCCCCCCCCCCCCCAAGCGGAGGGCAAGGATTGCACGGTAAGCTTGTCTCGAAGAAAAAGAAACCGAGTAGTTGCAAACGGTTTAGTGAATATATCGGCTAACTGATCCTTGAAACATAGAAAATGCACCTGAAGCTCTCCACGGCCACCCGTTCTCTGACGAAATGATAATCTATCTCAACATGTTTAGTTCTTGCATGAAACATCGGATTAGCTGCAAGGAAAGTTGCCCCTATGTTGTCACACCAAAGATTAGGTGGTATAGAAAATTCAACTCGCAGCTCTTTTAAAAGATACTGGACCCAAAGAAATTCGGCACAAGTGAGAGCAAGACTTCGGTATTTTGCCTCGGTGCTTGATCGGGAAATGGTTGGTTGCTTTTTAGCGCTCCAAGAAATGATGTTATTCCCTAGAAAAATACAAAAACCAAAAGTAGACCGATGATCATCCGGGCAACCAACCCAATCGGAATCGCTATAGGCAGTGAGGGAAAGGTGAGATGAAGGTGTGAGAGCAAGACCATGGTGTACAGTGCCTTTTAAATAATGCAAAATCCTCTTAACCGCTGCCCAATGTGTAGAACGTGGCTCATGCATGAATTGTGAAACTTTGTTAACCGTAAAGGATAAATCGGGTCAGGTTATAGTGGAATATTGCAAAGCCCCGACAATACTACGATAGAGGTGTGGATCGTCAACAGGAGCACCATCATGGATGGAGAGAGAGAGACCTGGCGTCATAGGAGAGGCACAGAGTTTGGCATCTTGCATGTTGGTTTTTGTGAGAAGATCAAGAATGTAAGTGGCTTGAGAAAGATACAGCCCGGTAGAAGATTTTTGAACTTCAACGCCAAGAAAATAATGAACCGGTCCAAGATCTTTAATGGCAAAGCTAACATGCATTCGATCAATGCAGTTGTTGAGAAAAATTGGGACACTGTCGATAATCAAGATGTCATCCACATAGACCAAAAGAACGGTTGTGTGGCCATGTGAGTGAAAAATAAAGAGAGACGGGTCATACTGTGAGGCACAAAACCCAATTTCAAGTAAAACAGAGCTTAGTTTTTGAAACCACGCACGAGGGGACTGTTTGAGGCCATAGAGAGATTTGGAAAGAAGACACACATGATCAGGGTGAGTGGATTCAATGAAACCGGGCGGTTGAGACATGTACACGTGTTCGGCCAAATCACCATGAAGAAAGGCGTTTTGCACATCAAGTTGTCGGATGGACCAATTTGTTTGCACAACAAGAGAGAGCACAGCTCGAATTGTTGTCGGACGAACCACCGGGCTGAAGTTATCAAAATAATCGACGCCTTCTTGTTGGTGGAAGCCTTTAGCCACGAGACGAGCCTTATATCATTCAATAGAGCCATCAGCACGGTGCTTAATCTAGTAGACCCATTTACAGCCAATAATGCTCTGATCACTAGGTACATGAACCAATGTCCAGGTCTGATTATTAGCAAGAGCATCAATCTCAACTGCCATTGCTTGGCGCCATTCGGGGATAGTATTAGCTTGAGCAAATGTATGAGGCTCTTGTTGGACAGAGATATGATAGGCAACATGGTTTGGGAATTTGCGTGGCCGAATGGTATTGTCTCTGTTACGTGTAACCATCGGGTGAGTTGGTGGAGATTGAGGAGGATCCGGTTGTGGAATTGGAGCAGGAGTCTGTTGAGGCAGAGTAGGCGAAGGCTGTGGTGAAGAAGGGGCAGCTGTTCGGTCAGAAGGGGGCTGAGAATTTGCAGCGTGGGCAGGGAGTTGGGCAGATGGTGGGGCAGCGCTGGAGCAAGCTTGGGCTGGAGCAGGCCCAAAAACAGAGAGAAGCTGTAGTGGTGAAAATTGGGCCACGTTTTCTGAGGAGAATTGTTGGCCTGGAGCTTGATTTTTAAAAGGAAAGCAGCTCATCAAATTGTACATGGCGAGATATGTACAGCTTGTTAGTCGGTAAATGCAAACATTTATAGCCCTTTTGTGTAAGACTATATCCAATAAAAACACACGGTAAAGCTCGAAGATCCAATTTATGAGAGTTATAAGGTCGAGCAAAAGAAAAACACAAGCAACCTAATACACGAAATATAGAGTAATTAGGAGACTTGTTGAAGAGGATGGAATAAGGTGTAGAAGAATTGGAAGACGGAATCCGATGATAAGATAGACCACGCTTGAAAAGATCTCATCCCAATAGGTATTAGGAATAGAGGCGTGAGACATTGTTGCGAGGGCTAATTCAATTATGTGACGGTGTTTGCGCTCGGCTACACCATTTTATTGAGGGGTATAAGGGCACGTAGTTTGGTGTACAATTTGAGGAAATTGGTGTTGAATAGGCTTGTATTCGGTACCGTCATCGGTACGTAAAATCTTGATAGAGGTATCAAGGAAGTTCTCAATTTGAGCCTTAAAAAGAGAGAAAACATAAGGGACCTCACTCTTATTTTTCAGAAAATAAATCCAAGTGAACTTGGAGTAATCATCCACAAAAATAACATTGTAACCAAAACCATTTATTGAACCAAGGGGTGCGGGTCCCCATACATCGGAATGTATAATTTGTAGAGGAGAGGAAGAAGACGATGAAGAAGAAGAAAATGATAGTTGATGAGACTTTGCCATGCAACAATCATGACAAAGAGACATCTTATTTGAAGTACAAGGTAAATGATATGAATTTAAAATGTGTAAAGTAGTGGAGCTTGAGGGATGTCCAAGACGAGCATGCCAAATATCGGCTGATGCGTGAATGCCAAGAAAAGCTCGAGGTGAGATCTTGAGAGGAGAGGGAGAGAGATGGAGAAGAGACCACTAGAACTTGGTTTTTTGTGAAAGAAGGGACATGAAGAATATCATGGAGATGAAGATAAGTTGAGGAGAAGGTATAAGAAGATGAACCAATATTTTGAATCGGGAGGCCTGCACCATTTCCAATTTGAAAATTATCCATGCCTTCATAAGAGTAGAAGGAGGATAAATTGTTGATATCACTTGTTACATGGTTGGTGGCATTGGAATCGAGGACCCAATCTGATGTAGAGAAGGCAGGAGAGGCATATTGTATTTGTGTAGAAGGTTGCGCAACATAAGCTTGAAAAGAAGGGGGGACATATTCTGGATCTGCAACGAAACGAGTCCAACAGAATCGAGCAACATGGCCCAGTTTTTGGCAAATTTGACATCTGGGTTTAGGTCCTGTATTGTGAGATTTAGGAGGTCTTGGCCCATTCGAATTTTTGAAATTAGAGTAAGATGGATTGTGGGGTCGAGGTTGGGCCTGATTAGAAGGATTAAAAGAGGGATTCAGAAGCAGAGGTCGGGAGTGAGTGAACAAGTTGCAATTAGGGGGTCGTGGGTTAACAGGTTGAGACCTTGTAACCTGATTTGCAAAAGCAACAGGAGATGTGTGAGAGAGAGTTAATTGCTGATTTTGAAGAAGAGATTCGTGACTGAGAAGCAATCCATGGAGATCGGCGAAACTAATGGTGTCCGATCAGTTTGTGGTGGTTACGGCACTCACAAAGGGGAGAAATTCAGGGCCAAGACCATTGAGCGTTGCCATGACGATGTCATCATCAGAAACTGGTGATCCGATGAAGGCGAGCTCATCGGCGAGGGATCGCATCTTCTGAAGAAAATCTGAACAGGATGATGATTCTTTCGTCGCCGATTGAAGCTGGCGTCGGAGATCAGTGAGACAAGCTCGCGATGAGGCTGAGAAGGAGCGTTGTAAGTAGATCCAGAGTTCAGCGGAGGTATTACAACAGACGACCTGAGCTTGCACTGGCTCTGTGAGTGATGATCGAATCCACCCAAGAAGTAATTAATCTTGTCGGTGCCATGAAAGGTAGTCCGTATTTGCAATCGGTGGATCGCCATTGGTAGAAGGAATTGTAAGCGTTGGAGAAGCCGATTCAAGGAACTTCGTCAGATTGTAGCCATGAACAATCGGTAAGATCTGTGACTTCCAAGTTAGATAGTTGTTGTGATTGAGTTTTGTGGCAATCGGGAGAGTAAGAGAGACTATAGAATCGAAGGAAGAAGAATGAGAGACACCTGTTTGAGAGGAGATAGAGGAGGAAGATAAAGGAGTTATTGTAACCATGGCGTTTGCCTTAATGTCTCTGATACCATGAAAAAGTAAACAGAGATAGAGAAATTTGAAAAATGATCTTATTGTTTTGTTCTTTCTATATTTTTATTACACTGAGATGAGCTTTGTATATATAGCCAATTATGCCTAACTAACTTCAGTTCGTCTATAACAACTTTAACTAGCTAAATAATATTCTGTTAACTAACTAAACTGGAGACGTGTTCTGTCGCTAACTTTCTTCAACTTAGTTGAAGATGGATTCTGTTGTGTTCCAATAAGTTACGTAGCTATCCTCATTACAACGTACAAAGGGCTATATACAAACAAGTTGAAGATAATATCGACTTAGCATGTGAAACATTAGCAATGAAACTAACTAGTCTAGGCCATGGGGTAAAAGTTGGATTTGAAAAGGAAATTAACCAATCAAGTCAAGAAAGTATGTGCCTCTGAAATAGTTAATGATACAAAGCTTGTGAACAATCCTGGTCATACCGTACCTTTTTATATACACAATTCTCTTCAATCTCTTACATACGCACACACAATTTTAACAAAGAAAGACGAAAATTTCTCAAGTACAAATGAGTTTATATTATTATACATGTGGTTTCTAATCTCCCAAAACAAACTACATCTCCTCCAAACATAAAGGCTACCACAAGAACTTCTGAAGCAATTGAAAATTTTAGTTTTAGATATTATTCACCACTTCTTGCATTGTTGGACGGAGTGAAGGGTTACTGTTCAAGCACCGACATGCAATCTGCAACATTTTGACCATTTCATCAATGACCTGTCCTGTTGGAGGCTCAATGCGGTAGTCGAGGACATCTTGCAGTCTGATTTCCTCTTCACCGGAGACCAGTAGATTGATCATATCTCCAGGGTGCTTTCCCATAAGCAACTCTAGCAAAACTACTCCAAAACTGTATACATCGCATTTCACCGTCATTCTCATAGTGTAGGCTAGTTCTGCAGAGATGACAAAGAAAGTTCCAAATTTCAATATATTATGCATTTTCTATAAAAGTATAACCGGTAAACAATGACATACAATTATAGGAGGGTTATGTATATATGTGTACCTGGAGCTATGTAACCACATGTGCCTGCAAGCATGCTCCAATTAGAAGACTCCGGCTTGAGAAACTTTGCTGTGCCAAAATCTGAGACACTTGCTTTGAACTCAGAATCAAGTAAGATGTTTTTACAACTTACATCCCGATGAACTATTGGCGGGGAACATTCATGATGCATATATGATAGAGCACATGCTACATCTTTAACTATAGCCTTCCTCTTGAGCCAATCCAATTCCATTACTACTTCACTATTGAGAATATTATGTAAATCCCTCCTCTCGTAATATTCGTACACAAGAAATCTATTTTGAGGCGAGGAACAATAACCAAATAACTTTACAATGTTGCGGTGTCGAATTTGGGTTAGAGTGAGAATCTCATTGTGAAATGCTTTAGTATCTAATGAGGTGTCACCACCTGCTAATTGAATTTTCTTCACAGCAACAATGATATTTTCTGGCATTAAAATTGCTTTATAAATTGTTGCATGACCTCCGATACCAATGCGATATTTCTCATCAAAATTCTCTGTGACTCGTATAATATCCTCATATACATCTCTTCCATCAAAATTCCATACAGAAAAAATAGCTCTTCTGCATGAGTCGTCAAGAATATTTCTTGATTTTGTTCTTCTTCTTCTTGAATGCATTTGATAGATTCCCCAAAGTATGAACAAGGTAAATAAAGCACCAAGGGAAGATAGAATTGCAATCAACTTTACCTTGTATGATCTAGTACTTGAGCCATTCTTATTTATAGTGATTGCACCACATGGAGGCAAACCTTGCACCGTGCCACAAATGTCTAGATTGTGTATAAACCATTGTAATGGAGCGTTCTGAAAAATTTTGTTGTTAGGTATTGGGCCCTCTAGCTGGTTGTACGACAGGTCTATGGATAATAAGTTCAACATGCCACCCATGGAAGATGGGATTTGACTAGTTAGATTATTGTGAGAGAAGTTAAGATTTTGCAACATGACCAAGGTGCCAAGTGTTGGTGGTATTTCTCCCGTTAAGAAATTTGAACTTAAATCTAGGAGATCTACTAAGTGTACTAAATTTCCGAAATGAGAAGGAATATTTCCTCTCAATCTATTATTGCCAAGGTTTAGTAGTACAAGATTTATACAATTGCCAAGTTCTTCTGGCACTTCACCCTTCAAATTGTTGAATGATATGTCAATTTTGATTGCAGCAGATAATAACCCCATTTCTTTAGGTATAGTTCCTATAAGATTGTTGTGACTCAAATTTAGTTTGGTCAATTTATTTAAATTACTTATCTCTATGGGTATCACCCCTTCTATTGAATTTGACGATAGATCAAGCCCTTCCAACATAGTTAATTTACCAATACTTGGTGGTATGATTCCACTAAGTTTGTTTCTTGATACACTTAGATATGTCAAATTGTGACACTGGCCCCAATTAGATGAAAGCTTTCCTGAAAGTTGATTGTTGCTTAAATCCATGTAAGATAGGTACTTGTAAATCCCAAATAAGTTGGATATGTCTCCAATAAAATTGTTGTTCTCTAACCTAACTCTTGTTAGAGTATTGCAATTCTTAAAAGAACTAGGAATCAAACCTTCAAATTTATTATTGTCCAAAGTGATGCGCTGGAGAACTCCTCCTTTGCATATATCGGCCGGTACGATCCCATAAAGGTTGTTAACACTTATTTCTAATTCCGTCAGTTTTGTAAGTCTACCAATTTCAGAAGGGATTGGTCCAGAGAGTTTATTATGATGAAGGTATAAAATGTTGATATTAGTTAAGTTTACAAAAGAAGCAGGGATTTCACCAGAAAGATGATTTTGACCAAAATCTAATCCGACAAGGTTTTCGAGTCTTCCTAATTCCTCCGGTATAGAACCCGAAAGCATATTGTCATATGCACTAAAAGATTTTAAGTTGGTAAGATTACCCAAACACGTTGGGATTGTCCCACTAATATTATTTGTAAAGAGACCAAGATACGTAAGTTTCGAGAGCAGACATATCGATGGTGGAATTACTCCAATGATATTATTAGCACCAAGAATGAAAGATCTAAGCGATGGAAGGACCGAGAAATTAAAATAATCCAAATTGCCGCGAAGGCTCATATTGTATAGAGAGATTTTAGTGATCACTTGCCTATTCTTGTTGGTAATGCGACATGCGATCCCGGTCCAATTGCATGGATTGACATCTACATTCCAGGATTGTAGCGTATCATGGGTTTGAAGACTGGATTTCCAATGGAGGAGAGCTTGTGCTTGGATTGTGAGAAATGATTGGACCATGGGGAGAACAAACAAGAGGGACAAGAGCAAGAGCTGAACACGCTTCATTATATATATTGTTAATAAAATTTGTTGTTATATAATTGTGAAGAGGATGAGTTCTGGAGGCTTTATATATACAGAGGTACTAACAAGTAACTGCAGTACCCTCCGCGAGCAGACAACTACAGCACAATTATATTAACAGTCTCATGTGAATGAATATAATTCAATAATTGACTTGGAGTTTGACTTGGAATTGGGACACCCCGTGTGAGGTGGGTACCAACGAAGTCCTAGTGAGGTAGCTCCAGGGGAAAACTCTTTAAGTCTTGACTCATGTCAGCTTGTAGGAAATTTCTATGTCGGTATCCCTCAATGCACGCAATTAAGATATCTCAATGAATTGCTCCAGCACACTGAGCTGTTCTTTCTTTTTTTTTAATGACTTTTGTTCATTTAAAGAATCCATACTATTAGTGAAAATTTCTTACCAAAAATAAAAAAATAGCATTAAAATTAAACATTCATGCTCTACTTATTTATTTATTTATTTTATTTAAAGATTATGTCTAAGTATTTAAATTTAAATATTTATAAAAAATTTCGTCATCAAAATTTCGAACCCGCAAAATCCTATATGGAGAATGGTCATCAAAGTATTCACAATGTAGTCTGACTAATGAGCACCGGGTGGCTGGTCATTAGACTCTTACAGCATCTCCATCCCACTGGAAATTAGTGATTGCTAATTATGACGTGACATTTTAGTCAGTGCAGGGTGCGTGATGGTTGGGTTGGAAGAAATACTTCCTTTCCATTGCTAAAGACTGAAAGTCAAGTAATAGCTTAGCCTACGGGCAACTTGACCACAAAAAAAAAAGTAATAGCTTGTTAGTGGTACAACAGTGATTGGGACACCGTATTAGGCGGGTCCCAGAGAAATACTAATGAGGTGGGGTCCCTGGGGAAGATTCTAATCTTGAGTCTTGAGTCTTGATTTAAGGAAGGAAAAATGTTGTGCCCCTCATCACATATAAAATATCTCAAAAATAATTTCTCATCTGAAATCTGACTTGAAATTTGTATGGCACATTAAAAAGTTAGTGTGAGAAGGCTTGATTTATATATTTTTTCTTTCAAAAAATGAAATTAAGGGATGAATGCGGATTTATGGCTCGCATGCTCTTCTCGACCAATGACTATTATGGGTCACATTTTGTACATGGACTCTTTTTTACATTTCAGGTCATGTATTTAAAAAGCAATTTATATAGTTCTGTAGGAGAATATTTAAGAATGCAAGTAGTCATGATTGTTTGAAAATATATAAAGAAATGAAAAATATTTGAGAGATATCAAAATCGATACCGACTTTATTATTTTTATTAACTACTTTATTTATACAACTTATTTTTTTACAGTATTTTTGTTATTCATATTAACTACTTTATTTATACAACTTATTTTTTTACAGTATTTTTATTATTCAATTCAAATACAACTAATATGAATAATAACTCACTTAAGTTGAGTAACAAAATTACTATATAAATAAGTTATATAATAAAATCATTAATATAAATAACAACTCATTTAATCTGAATATTAACGTCGGTGTCGATTTTGGTATCTGTATATCAGCTCCTAAAGAAATAGTCAATAAAAGTTCATTTTGTCCATGTAATTGAGATATGTTTTTTTTTGATGAAATATGTAATTGAGATATGTTGAACAACAAAAAAAAAAAATTGAGGAATGCTAACTGTACCCAAAAGAAAATCCCACAAAATTATCCCCCAACTGTTTTTACTATAAATGGTAAACAGTTAGTTAGTATTCCAAAAATAAAAAAAAATATGTTCAAAATAATACTAGTATGGAGGTATTTATATCTTATCGTATGAGTGTTTATATCTGACTACAGAATGTGTTTATACTTTATCATAGGTGTGTTAATACCATTGATTAAAAAATATTTGAATCTGATCATGAAGTGTATTTATATCTAATTAAAAGGGTGTTTAGACCTAGTTGATGGGGTATATATACTAGTCACAGGAGGTATCAATATCTGATAAGTATTTATATTTGATTATTGAGGCCACACTGTTACCGGCCGTAGCACACTGTTGCAATCCATAGTATACTGTTGCAAATTGTAGCACTAAGCTTCAAAATTAGATGTGAAATACTCTCAATGTTTATATTAACATACACGGGTGTTTATTTTTGATCATATAAGATGTTTATATCTAGTTATTGGAGTGTTTATATTTGATTATGAAATGTGAAAATTTTCCAAAAATGAAAATATATCTACAAAAGAAAAGTGCTAAGATGGAATAGTTGAGGGACAATTTTGGGGGATAGACTTCCGTGAAGAAAAGAATTTCTCAAAAAAAATAGACTTGAACACTTCAAGTTTTCTCTTTATCAAATTGATACACCAAATGTTAAAATATACTACAAACTAACTATTCCACTTCGAATTAATTACACAAATCACTCCCAAATTCTCCTAATTCGCATGATCCATCATCTAAGATGGTGACTCCACACTTGTTGCTGATGGGATCTAAGATTCAGGAATACATTTTGCTGGGAACTGTAACCTCTTGGGTTTGAAGTTTGATTGAACCCATGTAACCGTCCTGTGCTTGGATGTATTGTGCTCCTGGGTTCGGATTTCCAGGACTTGCACCCTTGGACTTCCTACGTATCCATGATAACATGATCTTAATTAGTCTACATTCTACAATATGCTATGCATGAATTTAATTTAACACAATTATTTAGTCCATATGCTACATCTTCTAACATACATACATATATATATCACTTAAAACTGAAGGTAGATCAATATTTTTTTAATTGGAGACTTAAAAATTAAGTGTTTATTTTGAAAATGGACAGTACAATTTCATAGAAAATACAAGTTATCTTAAAAAAAATTTATTACCTTTAATCTTTGCTTTTCCTAGATCGCTCAAGCCAATTTTGAATCATGATGACTGGTGTCTCCATAATTAGTTTCTCCAAAGAAGATACATTTCCCTATTTCAAATCTGCAAATGGAAAAAAATTAAGGTTGGTGATTCACTTATAGAACTTACGGTTATTAGAGAGTAAATCATATATAGTCAGACTTACAGTTATTAGAGAATAAATCACATATAGTCAGACTAAAAGAATGAGGTCACAAGAAGAATAGAAAAAATACCTTCTGTTTGGTAAATGAAAGCAGAGGTGATTTAAATATTTTCAGATGTTTAATGCATCAAATATAATTCACTACTATTAAGCATCAATACTTTACAGTTATTTAACACCTACTCTACTTTAATTTTATTTCACTACTTGCCAAATGGGGGGATAATCATTACACCAACAAAAAAATTTTGGTATTTCTTTAACATACAAGATATATATTTTGAAAGTCTGAATTAAGGTTCAAAGTTTTACCTTTGTAACTGAGAATATTAGCAATACTTTTTTTTAATCCGGATAACAATTTTCTGGAGTTCTAAAATTATAATTATAAGTAGTTTGGATATATGCAATATTTAATAAATCAAATAAACGAGTTAAAAAGTACTTGAATATAAGATTCTTTAGCCTCTTTCTGGCTATATTGTTCATTTTAATTTTAGTTAAAACGTAGAAAACCAAAATTTTATTCAGTACTTCTTTTATAATTTTCATCATTTTGTTATTTATGCATTTTTTGGCAGATGTGTCGTAATTTAATTTTGTAAGATAATAATTTAAATAAAAACATTTCTAATTAAATTAAATGTCAGAAAGTAAAAGAAGACAACATGATTGATGCCACTTAAAAACACACATATATATATTATGTACTTCATTCTATTATATTTTATAATGGCTTATAATCTCGTAAATAACCTTTGCGAGAAAAATACTAAAATCATGTTTAGCACTATTCAGAACATATATGGAAACTGCGCAAGACAATACCAAAAGCATGAAATACAACAAAATCTATCTATTTTTTGTGCTTGACAAGAAAATATAAAATGTTTATATAGAAATTCTAAATAGATATTTCTCAATTGTTCATTTTAGTAAAAATAATTATCTAGAGTCTAGAAAAACTATTATCATCCAAAAAAAAAAAGATCATCATAAGATATATAAAATTGTCGTAAAATATTTATATCATAAAAAAAGGTTCAAAAAAATTGTGTTAGTGGTTCCATTACGACTCAAAATAGTTCCCAAAATTCAAAGGTGGTAGGGAGATCAACAAATTGTTTTCATGAAAGATTAAAACAAAACATAGGAATAGATGAATTTGTAACCGGCTATTTTTGTCTCCAATTTTGAGATGATCTCAAAGACTCAAATTGCGCCTCTACTGAAAGAAACCCTAGATGCTCAAATTCAAGCAGCAGTTGAAACCATTTTTTTTTTTGAAAGAAGGTAAAACAAAGTTAATAGGCCAGGATGGTTTCCGATAAATGATCAAACAATTAATAGGCCTAGTATAATACCTACGCTGTTATTACTCTGTGCTGGACGGTATATCAATAGCTGCTACAAAGGCAATAGGACGAAAAAGACACAGCGCACTTGATCAGGTCGGCTAAAACAAAACCATGATGGATAACAACATTGATCCTAAAATTGGGCCGAAGCCCATAGAGCAAAGCACACACAATGGCCCCTTCGCCCACCCGAGGATTTACTCTATGCGAATGGCTGCTGTACTTTGTTCGTTCTCACAAATCAAGCAGAGATGAGAGTACTTTGTTCGCCCCCCAACCCCCTTCACCGAGCTACTGTATCTATTATTATTATTATAATTTTTAATTAGGCTTCTATAACCCAAACTGACTCTGCCACTGGGTAGCCTTCCAAAGCCCACCTAGCTTTCAACGTGCAACCAGGGTTCAAGCGTGTTAGCTAGGGTGGCAATTTGGCCCATGGCCCGGTGGCCCTACCCGGACCTGCTCGACTGACAGTCGATCCGCCCGGCCCGGACAGCGACCAGGAAGGGCCAGATCGGACCATCGGATGGGCCAGGTCAAGTATAGTTATGAGACTCAGGCCCGTTCGCCCGGCCCGGAATATCGATAACATGCATGCTAATATATTATTTGTGTATATTGTGTGTAATGTATATGATATAAATTAAATTTAGAGTAAATAATTCATTATATATATTCTCAAATTTCACGTAATATTAACATTCAAATGTTGTAGTTTAATGAAAGTACACAAAATAATTTAAATGCGAAAACATTCTCTAATCTATTAAATAAGATTATTTATTTATCAAAATAAGACTATTTATATAAAATAATATTATTTATGTATTTTAATAACTATTTTATTTTATTTGAATTGAATATAATTATATTATTCAAATGTGTAAAATTATCCGGATTCAAATTGAGGTGAAAATGAATATTTAAAAAAAAAAGTAGCAAGTGGTCGGCCCGGACCGAGCTAGGACAAAAAATTGTACGGAGAAGCTGGATCTTGAATTTTAGGCCCGGTGGCATAGACTGGACAGGACGGGTCTGAAATTTTGGAGGACGGACTGGGTTCCGAATTTGGCATAAATCCAGCCTTACCCGGCCCATTGTCATCCCTAGTGTTAGCTAACAAACCGCAGGAGGTGTTCGATTAAACGCCCCTGTGACAGCAATGCGTGCACCTCATGCACCGCCAGCTTAATTCCATCTCCTCTGATGCCTCAATTACTCTGATAACGGCTGATTTACAGTACGTGACATGTCTTACTGATCAGCTGTGCTCAACTTGGCCACCTGTTGACTCCCACCACTGTGCCACAAGGCACCCGATCAGTCACTTCAGCTGCTTCATCATGAGCTTCTGAAAAACACTTCAAAAAGGTGCCATATCTTTTCATTAATCAGCTTCATCCTATCTTGACATACTTTCTGTGCTTGATGAAATTATAATACCTTTGAGAGAGTATCTTATCATTATGCTAATGGGTTGAATCAGTTGATATAATATCAATTGATTGGGTTGGCTCAGAAAGATTCTACTAATATAATGTTCTTATACAGGTGTACCAAAATCCAACATGTTACCACTTACCAGCCAGGGCAAGTAATGGCCCAAGAAATATAAGTAAGCAACTTAATTTTAAAAATTTTAAAACTCTTTACTTGACCACAGAAGGTGAGATAGTAAAGGTTAATAAGTACTTGCATTCATTCTAAAGGTTATCAACATGGATCCAAAACAACCCCAATTCCCCCACAATCTTTCTTTCACTACTTGTTTCTGCATCAGTACGTACACTGTGATTATTAATTTGATTATATATATGGTTTCATGAAGAATCCGGTACAGCAATGATGCAGGTTAATTCTTAAAACATCCTTGGTATTACTCACTGTTTGATTGAATAATTAATATTCCACTTGAACTATTGGATTCTGTTTCTAAAATGACGGATTATTTTGATTCAGTACTGCAAAGTGCATGTGTTATGTCCATCGATGTTTTCCCACATCAATAAATCTTTTTGAGTAGCTTTAAATTGCACGCCATGCACAAAACAACTTGGGCAAGTGATAGCTCATGAATGTGACCTAATAGTGGCCGTTTTGGCTGATCAAGAAAATTTGGTTCTGACTTGTTAGCCTCGTGTGTTGGAATATTTAAGAGCAGAAATAAGAGAAACCAACAAAGTTCGATATTATTCATTCAAAAGAAAAGGATACAAATTGTCTATTATCTAACTGCTATATATAAAGCAGAATAGATTCAACCCCTGAAGAGTTACAACCCTTCACTTAACAAACAGTTACAAAATAGAATGCGCCTAAATTAGAAATTTAAATAAACAAAGACAACACTAATAAACGTAAATTTACTCTCAGCCCTTTACTCATTTCTCTAATAACAGAAATTATCTAAGTTTGAATCATTTATTCAACACCCCCTCTTGATTCAAACTTGGTTACTCCTATCTTCTTGCGCATAGCTAGAAAATCAGCTGCTGGTAACGCCTTGGTCAGAATATCAGCTTTCTGGTCTGCAGTGGGCACATACTCCAATTCAATAGTGTTATTTGCGACTAACTCCCTGATGAAATGAAGTTTAATATCAATGTGCTTTGATCTACCATGATACCTCGGATTTTTGCACATAGCTATTGTTGATTTGTTGTCACATTTAATCACTACTGATCCTTCCTGTTGCTTCTCAACATCTTTCAAAATTCTACTGAGCCATACCCCTTGACAAGCTGCTGTACATACTGCTACATACTCCGCTTCTGTTGAGGAAAGTGCTACTGTTGGCTGTTTCTTTGATTTCCAGCTAACAGGACTTAACCCCAAACAAAACAAGTAACCAGATGTACTCTTCATATCCTCATAACACCCTGCCCAATCACTGTCACTGTATCCAGACAAATTTCCTGTACTCTTCCTATCGTACCACACCCCATACTCAGTTGTTCCAGAAATGTACCTCAGAATTCTTTTCGCTGCTCCCATATGGTGTTTTGTTGGATTGTGCATAAATCTTGATATAACTCCAACTGAAAATGAAATGTCAGGTCTTGTGTGAGTAAGATAAATTAAGCCACCCACCATACTTCTATATCTCACACCATCAGCTGATGCACTTCCATCCTCCTTGACTAACTTTTCTTTTGCATTCATGGGTGTACTCGTTGCCTTACAGTTCTCCATCTGAAATCTTCTTAAAAGGTCACAAGCATATTTCTTTTGTGAGACAAAAATGCCCTTGTCATCTTGAATCACTTCCAAACCCAAGAAATATTTCATCCTTCCCAAGTCAGTCATCTCAAACTTCTTTTTCATACTCTCTTTAAACTGATCACCTAAACTCTGATTTGTTCCCATGTAGATCATGTCATCTACATAAAGACACACAATCAGCAGTTCATTTCCACCATTCTTCTTTATGTAAAGATTAGGTTCACTACTGCTCCTTTCAAAACCAGTTTCAAGAAAGTGACTATCAATTTTACTGTACCAAGCTCGTGGGGCCTGTTTTAATCCGTACAAAGCCTTATCCAATTTGTATACATGCTCCTCTTTCCCGTGAACTTCAAATCCCTTTGGCTGCTCTATGTAAACATCCTCCTTCAATTCCCCATTTAAAAAGGCTGATTTTACATCAAATTGATACACTATCAGTTTTAAATGTGCTGCAATTGCCAAAAGAGTTCTTATGGTTTCAAATCGTGCCACAGGAGAAAATGTCTCATCAAAATCAACTCCCTGCTCTTGAGTGTACCCTCGCACCACAAGTCTAGCCTTATGCTTCAGTATTTCACCCTCTGGTCCTACTTTAGTTTTGTACACCCATTTCACCCCAATTACATTTTTTCCTTCCGGTAATCTTACCAATCTCCAAGTTTTGTTCTTCTCTATTGTTGCAATCTCATCCTTCATGGCTACTTTCCACTCGTCCTTCATAGCTGCTTCTTCAAAACATGTCGGATCAGCCACTAACATAACTTGCGTTGATTCATACAAGTCTGTTAGTGCTCTTGTCTTCCTGTTTGTGAGCCGCACATCTCTCCCCCTCCTGGTATAAGTTTTCAGAGGAGTTTCGACAACCTCATTTCTATCCAATATCTCCTGCTCTTCATCACTTCCACTCCTATCACTTTCATCTTCTATTAATTCACTGTCTGTAACTGTAACAAGTTCTTTTTCAACAGCTACAGCTTCTTTCTTCTCATCCCAATCCCAACATGACCCTTCATCGAAAACAACATTTCTATTCACTATAACCTTTCCACTTACAGGATCATATAACCTGTACCCTTTTGACTGTTCACTGTACCCAATAAAGATTTGTTTTAGAGTTTTGTCATCAAGTTTACTTCTCATGTGATCATCAATGAACCCATAAGCTATACAACCGAATACTCTAAAATAACTTATATCGGGTTTCTTTCCAGACCACGCTTCCAATGGAGTAACTTCACTCACTGCTTTGGTTGGTGATCGGTTCAGTATATGAACTGCTGTTCCTACAGCTTCAGCCCAAAATTGATTAGGCAGCTTCTTGTGTTTCATCAAACTCCTTCCCATTTCAACTACTGTTCTATTCTTCCTTTCCGCTACACCGTTTTGTTGCGGTGTATATGGTGTGGTCAGCTCATGGTGTATCCCTTCTACTTCACAAAATTCATTGAACTCTCTTGAAGTAAACTCCCCTCCCCTATCAGATCTTAGAACTTTTATACTGCTGCCTGTTTGTTTTTCAACCAAAGCTTTAAACTTCTTGAACACATTGAATGTTTCAGATTTGGCCTTAAGAAAATAAATCCAACTTCTCCTACTAAAATCATCAGTGAACAATAAGAAATACTTACTGCCACCTAAAGATGTAGTCTTCATTGGCCCACACAAGTCAGTATGCACAACCTCAAGAATGTTCTCAGTCTTTCTACTTTGATTCTTTGGAAATGGTATTCTGGATTGTTTTTCATACACACATCCCTCACAAAATTCTACTTCACCAATCGCAGGTATACCATAGACCATCTCTTTATGACCCAATAACTTTAAACTTGACTCATTTAAATGCCCATATCTCTGATGCCATAGTTCAGAGATCTTCGTCCCCTTTGCAATTAATGCCCGATCCTTCACAGTGGTCATTTCTAGAGGAAACAATTTGTTTGCAGCCATTTCTACTTTTACAATTAACTGGTCACTTGTCTTCTCTTTTATGGTACAGGTTTTACCATCAAATACAACGGAATAACCGTTATCAGTCAATTGCCCAATACTCAACAAGTTTTGTGACAATTTTGGAATGAAATACACGTTATGAAGATTTCTCATACCGGTTGCTGTAAGAACAAATACTGTCCCTTTACCTTCTACTTGAATCATCTTATTATCTCCAAGTTTCACTTGATGCTTAAAGGATTCATCAAGAGTAACAAACTGCTCCTTATGCCCTGTCATGTGATTTGAGCACCCGCTGTCCAGAAACCAAATCGTGCTTGGATCAATTTTGTGACTGGTGTAAGCCATGAAAAGTGCATCATCTGTCTCCTCATACTCCTCTTCATTCTCTTGGGCGAAACTTGCCTGACCTTCTTCTCTCTTTTTGGTGTAACACTGAGATTGAAGATGCCCCAGTTTGTTACAATAATAACAACGCACCACCCGTTTACTTGGCTCTTGACATTCAGATTTGTAATGTCCCATCTTATTGCAGTTATAACACTTAACTCCTTTCTTAAACTCATCAGATGAGTCACAATCTGACGAATCAATATTCCTTCCCCCTCTGGAACTCGATCCCCTGCCTCTTCTCCCTCTAGCAAAACTACCCCTGCTTCTTCCTCTTCCTCTCACAACTTCTCCTCTTACATAAAAAGCTTGTTCTCCAACCGATTCTTCCCTTTTCCTTAATCTAGATTCATGTGTCTGTAGAGATCCTGTAAGTTCTATGAATGAATAATTTGCTAAATCTTTGGATTCCTCAATCGCAGCGACAACATGATCAAAGTCAGGATTTAGACTTCTCAACACTTTGGAAACCACCGTCTGATCTGACACCGTATCACCATATACCTTCATTTGATTCACCACATTCTGCACCTTTGTAAGAAACGTTTGGATGTTCTCTTCAGGCTTCATCTGCAGTGTCTCAAAATCCCTTCTCAAGCCCTGAAGTTTCATCCCCTTTACCCGAGTGTTCCCTTCAAACGATGTAGACAGATTCGTCTAGACTTCTTTGACATTTTCTGCTGCTGCGATTTTGGGAAAGACTGCATCACTAACACCTTGTTGAATCAAGCACATCGCCCTTGAATCCTTCTTAACATTTTCTTGATCAGTTCCCGTAAAACCAGCATCGACTATGTCCCATAACCCATGAGACTTAAGCAGCGTTTTCATCTTGATACACCGGAAATTGTAATTCTCTCCATCGAATTGAGGAATGGTAGATTGATTCATGGTTCTAGAGGAAGTATCGTCAGACATTCACTAACCTTGCTCTGATACCAGAATGTTGGAATATTTAAGAGCAGAAATAAGAGAAACCAACAAAGTTCGATATTATTCATTCAAAAGAAAAGGATACAAATTGTCTATTATCTAATTGCTATATATAAAGCAGAATAGATTCAACACCTGAAGAGTTACAACCCTTCACTTAACAAACAGTTACAAAATAGAATGCGTCTAAATTAGAAATTTAATAAACAAAGACAACACTAATAAACGTAAATTTACTCTCAGCCCTTCACTCATTTCTCTAATAACAGAAATTATCTAAGTTTGAATCATTTATTCAACATCGTGCTGATTGGGTCAAATTGGTCAATCTGGAATCTAAAAGACAAGAAGGAAGAGAAAAAAACATGGATGCAGAATAATATTGAATGTCCAAAACATGTGGATAGTATTGATGGTCTGTGATATATACATTTTATTTTTGTGGACATTAATTATTGTAGTTACACGATATGCAATCTGCAAAATGAGCATTATATTGTACATCCGAATTATAATCTAAAAAAAAATCTCCTTGAAACATAGACTACCGCAAGAATTTCTCAAACAATTGGGCAATCAGTTTTAGATATTATTCACCACCTCTTGCATTGTTGAGCCATTCTTATTTATAGTGATTGCACCGCATGGAGGGAAACCTTGCACTGTACCACAAAGACCTAGGTTGTGCATAAACCATTCTATTTGTGCCTTCTTAAAAATATTACCATTAGGTATCGGACCCTTTAGTTGGTTGTACGATAGGTCGATTGATAACAAGCTCATCATGCCATCCATGGAAGGTGGGATCTCACCAGTTAGATTGTTGTGAGACAGATTTAGATTTTCTAACATGTTTAAGCTTGCAAGTGATGGTGGTATCTCTCCCGTAAAAAAATTTGAACTTAAATCCAAGAGGTACAGTAAGTGTACTATATTTCCAAATGTAGAAGGAATCTTTCCATTCAACTTATTACTTTTAAGATTTAATAGTTCAAGATTGGGAAAATTGCCTAGCTCTTCTTCCACCCCTGTGAGATTGTTTGATGATATGTCAAGATTAATTAAAACATGTAACATCCCCAATTCTTTGGGTAAACTTCCTATAAGATTGTTGTTACTCAAATTTAGTTCAGTCAAATCTTGTAATTTGCCAAGCTCTTTAGGTATAACTCCTGTTAGTGAATTTGACGATAGATCAAGCTTTCCCAACTTTTGTAAATAGCCAATCTCAGATGGTATGACTCCACTGACTTTGTTTCCAGATATACTTAGATATGTCAAGTTGTGACACTGGCACCAGCTAGAGGAAAACTTTCCTGAGAGTTTATTGGAGCTCAAATCTATGTAAATTAGGTGTTTGTAAACCCCAAATCGTTCTGATATATCTCCGTGGAACTGGTTGTTTTTTAAGTCAAGTATAGTTAAATTAGTACAATTCTTCAAACTACGAGGAATATCACCTTCAAATTTATTATTTTCCAAAGTAATAAGTTGGAGCATTCCTGTTTTGCATATATCAGCTGGTACAACTCCAGAGAGGTAGTTATCGTTTAGTCCCAAATGTTTTAACTGTGGAAGTCTGATCATGTCGAAGGGTATCCGTCCAGAGAGGTGATTTTCAAAAAGATACAAAGTGCTCATATTAGTTAAATTTCCCAAAGTGACAGGAATTTCTCTGCTCAAAAAATTTCGCCATAGTTGTAGATCTTCCATTTTTACAAGTTTGCCTATTTCAAGAGGGACGGGTCCGAATAGGTGATTATTATCAAGATACAAAGTGTTGAGATTAGTTAAATTTCCTAGAGTAGCAGGAATTTCATCATTCAAAAAATTTTGCGAAAGTTCTAGCTCTTTCATTTTCGCAAGTTTGCCAATTTCTGGCGGAATCAGCCCAGACAGGTAATTATTCCAGAAGTACAAATATTCTAAATCTGTCAAATTTGCAATATTAGATGGTATGAAGCCAGATAGATGATTGTGACCGAATGCTAGTTTCTTAAGCTTAGTGAGTCTTCCTAGTTCATGTGGTATAATACCTGAAAGCATATTATAGTGTCCATAAAGAACTCTTAGGTTGGTAGCATTGCCCAAACACGCGGGGATGATCCCGCTAAGATTATTTCCACAGAGAATGAGATATACGAGTTTTGAGAGCTGGCATACTGATTGAGGAATTACTCCGTTGATATTATTGCTATCAAGATCGAGAGCTCTAAGGGATGGAAGGACTGAGAAATTAAAAGCATCCAAACTTCCGACAAGGCTCATATTGTATAGAGAGATTTCAATAATCACTTGCCTGTTCTTGTTGGTGCTGCGACATGTGATACCAGTCCAATTGCACGGGCTGACTCAAACATTCCAGGAGCGCAGCGCATCTTGGGTTTGAAGAGTGGATTTCCAATGGAGGAGAGCTCGTGCTTGGGAGGTGAGAGATGATTGAACCACAGGAACACTACTAGAAAAATAATTTTATTCGATGGTAGAAAAGAGGCCAGAAGCGTGGGTAAGCTGTCGTATATAGATATATTCGTGGGTTTACGCACGCTTTAGCACCGACGAAGTTGGTCTCCACGAAAATACCCTTTATATTCGTGGGGCCGATGAATATACTTTATTTCGTGCGTGATCTTATATTAGATTCGTGAACTTTCTTATGTTTAATTATTGTCCTAGATAGCAAACTCTGACATGATTTTCATGAGTAAAGAGGGAATAATTTCGTGGGTTTACCCACGTATCATTATATTCACGCAAATATTTATTTTGCCAAAAAAAATGCACACCAAATACTGACATGAATATTTCGTGGGTATTATTTCATGGGCCATTTCATTTCGTGGTTATATATATGTCGTGATTTTTACTGCACTAGTATTTGCATGTGTAAACCGATAATTTAGTTTTATTTTTAAAAACGAGATCATTATTTTAATTCACACCATCCAGAATTATCATTAATCAATCCTATACCCATATGTATTCACATCCAGAAAAAATAAATTCCACAAATAGCAATCAACAAAAACTTAAAAAACAATATATATCACATACATATTAAAATAAAATATCAAATTCATAATTAAACCACTTGTGTTACATATTAAATTAAAATAAGTTAGTTTCTATTAAGGGACTCAAATACTAACCAAAATATTATATACCAGTGCTAAAGTTCTCAAAATATCATCCTTTGGCCAGCAGACCTTCAAAATTACCAGCAGATCATCAACAACATAGAAAATAAAGCAACATAAATTTTATATGTAGGCAACAAACAAGTCTGAGTAATTATAAACATAAGCGTCAATATAGGCAGCAAGCAAGTTTGAGTAATTATAATATACAAGTGTCAATATAGATAGCACGTAAGTTTGAGTGATTATAAGATATAAGTATTAGCATAGACAGCAATCAAGTTTGAGTTATTATAATACATTACAATTACTCGAAATTCAGTCAATATATGCAAGTTTGGGTAAGATCTCTAGCTAGATGTCAATATAAGCTTGAGATATAACCTTCATCTATCAATTTTAATGCAAAATTCTAAAATCTGAACCACTTGATGAATCATATAATGTAAATGTGGGAATTACCTTGGTACTTTTGGATCTCGTATACACTCAACTACTTGCCAAGAAATAAAAAAAAATGTTTCATATTTAGCAAGCAAGTAAGATTAATAGAGGCTATATAGAAATCTGTCACATAGGTTCATTATATGTAACTAAAGAAAGCAAGCAAATATTTGGACAGTTCCAATTATAGATAAATAAAAGTCAAGTTTAAAAAAATGTAGAATTAAAATACATATGCCCGAGATAATGATAGGTTATAGGTTTGACCTCAGTTACAGTTGTAGTTTTTGTCCATCCCTCTCCAAGTCTTGACTTGACCCAACTTAGATCTAATATTTAGGTTTTCCAAATTACATTTAGGTTTAATTCACCAAATTAAATTTGATTTAAGAAATATGATTTTTAAACTATGAAATTTAATTTTGTTAAATACTAAACATTTAGTTACGTTTAGTTCGTCAAATTGAATTTCTAGATGCAATATATATTTAGGTTAATTTTTCAAATTACATTTAGGTTTAATAGAATTTGATTCACAAAATATTATTTTTGAACTATGAAATTTTTGTTAGATATTAAACTTGAACCAAGGAGAAAAGGAGAAGCAGTTGGCTAAACCTGAATAAAAAAAAAAGAGATAGCAGTTGACTAAACCTGAACCAAGGAGAAAAGAGGCAGTGATTAGTAATCTCGGATTAAGAGATGCTCTACATACTTGAGAAATTTAGGAAGGAGATTGAATAATTAAAACTACAAGAATGAAATGGAAGAGCAAGAATGAAAATAGTAGAGAAAATAATCTCGGTTAGGCACTAACTTTCAAATTGAAAAAAAATTGGTTATGAATTCTTTTTTTGTAAAACATATACCAGAAAATTTGATGAAGGGAGGACCAACAATAGAGCAATGTATCTCATCAAGGGCCTGCAAATTAAAAACAAAGTAAAATTTTAATACATAACAACCAAAAAATAATGCCCAATAAATGTATTTCTTGATTTGATAAATGTATACCCTGTAGAGATCGAAATATTAATTCTTTACCATCATCTTTTTGCAATCCAATAACAACTTCTGCAGCTCTAACCCCTTGTTATTAAGAAAATAAACAATAACAGAATTGTTATTAAAAAAAAAAGTAAAAAATAAAAAAGGGAGAATTTTCAATCTATAAAACTGTCAAGCTCAAAATCTGAATAAAAAGCTTGAGACCTGAATAATGATACCATAGGTGGTCTCAATCTACCGTGAAGGGCCCATCTCGTCAATCTTCACCTGGTGGCGCCTTGCATTGTCTCTCCGATCTTTATTTGATGGAGCCATTGAGCCACGTCAGTATCCTGATCAAGTTTGTAAAGAGGTCCAGTTCGACCACAAGCTCGGCACATGATTTTTAGGTTGTAAGAGCTTTGAGGTGTGATAAACGGGGTAGGCGCTGGCGGAAGAGAGGCTTCGCATGGCGGCTTCACGTGGTGGGTGAGTTCGTTCGTAAGCTCGACGCGGTGAAGGAGAAGGCATCAATGGAGGAGAGAAATCGAATAGAGGGAGAGGCGGAGAGAGAATTAACCCTAGATGATCGAGAGAGGCTGGGATATCTTCTCTCTCCTATCGACTGAGGAATCAGGCCCCCAAATTTTTTTTCATGACAAAAATAATTAGTATTTTCGAATGTCAATAAATACGTCGGTTCACCCATAAATATAATTTTATGTTGCGTAAGATTTTTTAGTTTACGAGGGTGTTTTCAGACCCTCGAATTTGTTTCTGTTTATCCATGATTATACTCAAAATTTTAGTAGTGGAAGTAGAAAAAAGAGGGACAAGAGCAAGAGCTGAATGCCCTTCATTATATTGCTAGAAAATTTTGTCGTTAAATATAATTTGTGAAGTTAAGTGAAGAGGATGTATACTCACTATACTCAGCATTCCCTCGGGAGGCTTTTTATATATAGACGTACTAACAATTACAAAGAGAACACAATGAAATTAACGGTCTTATTTTGAATGAATAAAATTCAATTATTGACTTGGTGTCTTGACCTGAAAATTACCTCCTCCACTCCAGCATTATCTTCAACGCAGAAAAAAATTATCTGAAAAAGATACAGCCTCGATAAATTTTGGTGATTCCATTTCCTTCTTTTGATGCAATTGCCGTGGTTCTAGAAGATAGAAGATGGATCCATCCAGGCCCTCTGTCATTGGTGATTAATTTAATTTTTCTTCATAAATTGAGAACCTTGCATTGGCGCCTATAGTAGACATAACAATTATGAAATTTTTGAAGAAACATAACATAATACTAAACTTTTTTATTGATGCGATTATGAAATTGAACCGAAAAAACATTCCTTATTTCATTAAAGCAGAAATTTTGGAAAATTAACAAAAAAAAAGGATAAGAACAAGCTATTGATGACATGGTTGTTTAAACAATTCAGAAAAGCATAACATTCTGTCTGGTTTTTATAGTAATTCGAGTCAATTAATTAATTTCCAGCTGAAATTTTTTCTAGCTCTCAAGCTCAAATCCAAAATTTATTAATTCCAAGGTGAATCAAATTTACGTTTTAATTTTTGTACTTATTTTATGATTACATTCATATATGATTTCATAAAATAAAGTGTCTGAAAAAAGAAATTATAAACGTTATCATCAAATCACTTTATTTGTCATCATGTTATATATTACTTTAGTTTTTATTATATCATATCAATGTTATATAAATATATATATATATATAGAGAGAGAGAGAGTTAAGCTTACGTGAGCTTAAGCTCACTAACATCCTTAGTGAGCTTAACTCAAGAAACTATCAAATCAACTTAAAATTTCAAATTTAAATTGCTCAACAAATTCTTGATACAAAATCTTGTAGAACACAAAAAAAATTTCTATTTTTAGAGTTTTTAAGTATGTTTCAGCTTTTTTTCAAAATGATCAATTCTAATATGTAAATATTTATTATTTTATTATTATTTTGAAACCATTTTAAAAAATCCGAAAAAAATAGTTTGAAAACTCTAAAAATGGAAAATTTCGGTATCCTATAATATTTTGATATGAAAATTTTATTGAGTTACTTGGATTTATCGTTTGAAATCGTTTTGATAGTTTTTTGAGTTAATTTCACCCAGGATATTGGTGAGTTTAAGCTCACGCTAGTTTTATTCTATATACATGTATATATCATTACTTCATTTTTCTATTATTGTTATTTTTGTTATTGTCATTGTCTATTATTATTGTTGCTATTGCTCTATTAAAGTTTTTTTTACTATTCTAATGAAAAAAAAAATTATCAAACAACATTTTCACACTTTAATATGGTGCAAGAATAACACTATTCTAACTCTTCTAGAACTAATCCTTGATTTAAACAAGCCCATTTAGAAAACATTAGATGTGAGTGTTCCACTCTTGTCGAACCATACTTATAACATTTGTTGTTTAGGAATCAATAACAATCAATTACTTTGACAACTTTCGGAACGTCAAAAATAATTTATTTTAAAATCATACAAGTAAAGTGTAGTCCATAGATATATGACATACACATAAAAAAATAATCAAATATTATTGACATTTCACAGTTCATTAAATGAAATGAAATTTATAACGATCTCTATTTAACGACATTTGATGGAACATCTAATAACGATACTTAACTTGCATGAAAATTAATATATAACCAATTTACAAAGAAAACAACATGTCTATATATATATTTTTTTAATGTTTTTGATATAATTTAAAAAAATGTTCTCGAAATTATCAAGGTAATTAGATGTCAAATGACATTAAGGAGTAAAAAAACTGAAAATTGACTGGTTAACTCAGAGTGTTGAAATGCAAATTACATTACCACTCATGCATTATCTCTCTTATGAATAAAGAAAACCAAGAAAAAAATAGTCACACTGTTTCATTTTGTGATTTTTTTTCTTCCATTCGAAAATGAGATTTTTGTTTAGTAGTGAGTATAGGACAATTTTAGAATGACTAATTGAAGGTAAAGATCCAAACTATTTACACGCGCCACTGTCAAATGTAAGCAACTAGTGAACAAGCCCTTTTCATTTGATTAGACAAGAATAGATGGAAACGAAAAAAAGAGTATGATCGATGCAACTAAGAACACTTATTTTGAACTCCAAAACAAAATTGTTTTGAGCCCCACTATTCTTTTCATGAAATGATACTTTTCAATGTCAATATTTGTGGAAAATACTGGAAGAAAACTTTGAACAACCACAAAAACGTAGTATTGCATTATAGAAGAAAGCTAGTGTGCTTCTAGGAGCATGTAGTTTCTCGATATTCTTAATTAAAAAATCTATCAAATTGACTTCCAACAAAAAATTCAAGTTAGCTAATAAATTCATCAAATTAAAATTTTGTATGATACCGAAATTTTCTATTTTTAGGGTTTTGTAACTGTTTTTTTCACATTTTTTAGAATAACTCTAATCATCATAACAAAATAATGAATTTTAATTTGCATATAAAAATAGGCCAATTTCAAAAATATAAAGTAAATAGTTAAAAAACTCTAAAAATAGAAAATTTTAGTATACTACAACATTCTAATGTAAATAATTTATTGAATAATTTAGATTTTTTGTTTGAAGGCGATTCGGTGGATTTTGAGTTAAAAACACTAAGAAATGCTAACTTTACTCTTGCGATATATATAATAGTTGGCTGTGACTACTTTCTGTAAAAGTATCAATTAATTAAAGAATATTGCTCCAATTGATACATTGTTTTTTAGTAGAACAAAAAAAATATATAATTTATTTTAGTCGTCTAATTAATTTTGTTATTAATAATTTCTCTACTTTTTATTATTATTGTTAATTTCCAATAGTTTCTTTAGCATTTCAAATACTACCAAAATTCTTTGGTAGAAGAACCAAATTGAAGATTGTTTAAATTTAACTAGCAAAATACCCACGCAATGCGGTGGATATTTTTTATTCTCTATTATTTTGTCTTTTTTCTTAATAAGAATACTATGTTCTTTCATTAGATAATGATATTCTTTATTTTATCATCATAATTTATATAAAAAAAGAACAAAAACTTATAACTTTTATTTTTGAAATTCGACAATGAAAACAACAAATCATATTTAACGACATTTGATATAGTATCTAATAATACTTAAATTGTACAAAAATTGATGCACAACTAATTTACAAGGAAAACAACAAGTCTATATTTTTTTATTTTTTAATGTTTTTGATATAATCTGAAAAAATGTTATGAAAATTATAAAAATAAGTAGTTGTCAAAAAACATTTTGGAGTAAAACTGAAAATTGACTGGTTAACTCGGAGTGTTGAAATGCAAATTACTATTGGCACTCATGCATTATCTCTCTTATGAATAAAGAAAATCGAGAAAAAAATAATCATGCTGTTTCATTTTTGTGATTTTTTGTCTTCCATTCAAAAAAATGAGAGTTTTTTTACTAGTGAGTATAAGACAATTTTAAAATGACGAATTGAGGGTAAAGATACAAACTATTCACATGCGCCAGTATGAAATTTAAGCAGCTAGTGAACAAACCTTTTTCATTGATTAGACAAGAGTAGATGGAAACAAAAAGGGACTATGATGGTTGCAACTAAGAAAAATTTCTAAACTCCACAACAAAATTGTTTTCAGCCTCACTACTCTTTCCCATGGAAATAATTGTTTTCAATGGCACTATTTGTTTAAAATACTAGAAAAAAAAACTTCGAAAAACCAGAAAAAAACATAGTATTCCGATATATATTACAGTTATTTGTGGCAACTTTTTCTAAAAGTATCAATTTGTTAAAGAAGTTTGCTTCAATCAATACATTATTTTTTAAAAGAACAAAAAAATATAATTGAATTTAATCGTCCAATTAATTAGGGGCAATATGAAAGGCAATAGGACAATAAAGCCAGAGGACACTTGAGCTATAACAAATTAACGACATTGACCATTAAATTGGACCGGAGCCCATAGAGCAATGCACTTATGACCATTAAATTTTTTTTTTAATTTGGATAATATATATTAAAAACATGTAACGTAAGAATTGAATATGCACTAAAATTTAGATATACGCTAGAATTACTCCTAATTTTAAACATGCATCTTGTCATCGGTGCAGACAATTAACTCCAAGAAACAGCTAGCATTGCATAGATTCAACGAGTGTATATAGGCGATACAACTCAGATGATACATCGATCATTGACAGTCTACCACAAACAACAGCAGCAAGGTTGGCCAAAAGAAATAAATTCTGGAGGGAATTGATTGGAAATTTCAACGACATATGTAAACTGGAGAGAAAAGTGCAGAAAAAATCTGAGAGGAATAGCTGGTTCCAGGCGACCACAACCACATCTTTTTGTGATCACATTAATTAATGAAATTTGAAGATAAAAAATGTATAAGAATCACAAAGGAATTATAGATTTTGAATGGAAGGCACAAAATTGGAATCAATGGTCTGCGGAAACTTGACTGAAGGTGTAGCACACATAATTTGAACACGTGTCCTTGTAGTCTTCTTTATGTCAAAAAAATTGTCCTTTTTAGTTAATTTATTCTGACAAAGTCATAATCAGTCAAAGGCCCACTTGAAAGCTGGGTTCTCCTATTGTCCTTGTTTAAATATAAACCTATTTCATCCATCTTGAAATGCAACATATTTGAAATTAGAGGGAGTTCCGTTATTAACAGTATTAACTAACCTTGAATCAGATTGGAACATCTATATACAATGCCAAGCACGCAAGTTGCAGCATTAATTTTTGTGCAAGTTTCAAAATGTATTCACAAGCAGCATTAAATCTTCCCTTCTAAAATATATCCAGCTTCAACGGACAACTGGTACCTGTTTCTATACATGAGTACAAACAGAAAAATGACATTCGAATATTTTCCATCATATATGATCAAAATTCTCTAACAAACAAAATTAGATATAGAAAACCGCTGGTCTGTACACACAAATCGCTAAAGCAGAGACAACAGTATAAAATCCATACTACTTTTCAATGTCTCTGAATCTCCCACAGATCTATATATACCGTAAACATTTGGGCGAGAGTATGTACCACTACCACAAAGGAAATCACTACAACACAGTTCAACCTATGGCAATGAAGAAAACTTTTTCAGTGCTCTGTATTCTCTTCCTATGTTTTAGTGCCTCTCTGGTTTTCCCTCTGGCAGAGGGAATACGAACCCTGGAAGAAAGCAAGAATGGTAATAGTCTTTCTCTCGCTGTTTTCTTTTCCAACGCTTGAGTCAAGTTTAAGGATGTGTTCTGTTGGCAAACAACTATCCTAGCTAATATTATTTGGTTGGCATTTCTGCATGAGATTCATTTGAATTTCCATTATAATTAATGAAAAAACCTATATATATAATCTGACACAGCTTCTTCTCCTCTTAATTAACAAATAGATATATGATTTGTTCTAATTTATAGTTGTCATCTTCTTATTTTTGAGTCCGGACTAACTTTTTTATATTATTGCATGATACAGCTGACAGCCAGAATCCACCAAAAGACAAACCTCACCCACCAAAGCCCATACCTTACCCATCAAAGCCCAGACCTCACCCACCAAAGCCCAGACCTGGCCCACCATCTCCTGGAGCAAAGCCTTAAAAGAAGATTGATCCATAATTACATGAAAGAGTTGAAGAACAGGGGTAGTACTTGTTCATGCAAATTAATAAGCTTTTTAAGTGAAATTTACACATGTAATAATTAAGGGGAAATAAAGCCAGTGAGCTCGTAATTAAGATGCGGAATGTATTTTTCCTATATATATTACTAATGCTAACATGCTCGTTTATCATTGAATGATTTATTAACTTTGCACGAATTGATCTTTAATTTTAACCATATTTCTTAACTAAAATTGGATCCATACATATCACTTGCTATTTATAACGATCCTAATACAACAAGTTCTATTCAATTTGCTAATTCCTATCCCTCTAACTATCAACAGGAAACAATGAATACCTTGCGATCTCGGACTCTGTTGGTTTTTTCAAAAAATAAAAAATCCAACTCCATAATTGTTTTTTTCGAGGGTGACATGATGTTGTCCCTTTAATTTTCTTTTACAAAATATAGATATAAGTATTAATTAATTAATTAGCACTGGCCGGCTTTCACTACAAAAAATTTGATATATACCGGCGCCAACCAAAACGGCACTACGAGAAACGCCTGGGTGTCAGTATCGCTCTAATTCGCTGATTGAAAGCGTCGGCGTTAAGAGAAATATAAAAATTGTGTTTTTAATGTGTTAGACCAAGTCTTCAACTGAAGCACACCAAAATAGAATAAACAGTTTTATTTTTATTTCTTTTGTCGGTGCATGCGCTACTCTCAAAAAGAAAAAAAAGGAAAGAAATAGAAAGATAAAAGAAAAAAAATCTAGATTCCTGATACAGACGAAACCCTATGGTACTTCTTGCTATCCCTGGCGGCCAACCTCTTCTGTGCATGGCGACGCCCGACGTCCATCCTCTTCTATGGACGGCATGGCGATGGAGACGCCTCGACGACCGACCCCCTCTACGCACATTGACTCGCTGACTGCCAATCTCCTCTCCCTCCGCACACCGACTCCTCGAGAGTCAATCACACACCGACTCCCTGATGGCCAATCTCCTCTACGCATACTGACTTCCCGGCGTCCAAATTCATCTCCGCACACCGACGGTCAATTTCCTCTCCCCACAGTGACTCCCCGACAGCCATCCTCACATGACGAGCGTATGACAACCAACCTCCTTAATGACAGAGACTCTCCGATGGCTTCATGATTTGCAAGTTATTACTGAGAAATGGTTTATTTGGTTAACTTTTTTTAACTTGTGGTAACCTCTCCTCTTAAATATTGATAGGTTACTTGGATCAAGAACAGTTGGGAATCCAAGTGAGTACTACTACCACTCAATTGAAAAGCTGGCCCAATCCTTCCATATCAGCTAAATGTAACACAACACTTTCTTGACATGTTTTGTTTCACATGCGATTATAGAAACTTGGAAATTATTTTGAAAGAGTACAAATAATGGTGTTATTTTGCTGGAGATCACAAATAAGCATGCTATTTTCTTTTTACATTTTTTCTCTCTTTAATTTTAGCTTTCTAATCTTTATACATTAATACCATTTAGGACTCTCATTAAGACATCTGAGGCTACAAGGACATGATCATGAATAAGAGAAAATTACATACTAACTTTGGATGCTAACGTTCGTATCTTTCTTGAATGTAAAAATGGGACCTTGAATTCGAATTTCCTTGGATAAGAGAAAATTACATACTATCTTGCTTGAATTTGTATTTCCTTGGATGCTAACCTTCGTATCTGTTACATACTAAGATTGGACCTTGTGCAATTTTATTTTTTAAATATTCGGGGAGCTTTTGTCTGCAGAAGCCAATAATTGTAGATCTATTGGATTGATAGAAGAACAAACAGTTATAAAGACTCAATTCTATTCTCTGTAAATAACAACCTGGTTAATTGATATTGTTTACAACGTTATAGTATTTAAAACAAAACATAAACTCAAAAATAGAACCCAATACTTCTACTAACTTTTGCTAATGACATACCTGAAAATAGAAAAAACTAACTCTACTAATATTGATACTAAAAGTGACAGACGTATAACAGTATATTCTAAACATAGAATCTAATTTTGCATCACATTTTGAACCCTCCCCCTTAATGTAAAATTGACTACAC
This sequence comes from x Bolboschoenoplectus mariqueter, assembly GCA_037678475.1. Taxonomy (NCBI): domain Eukaryota; kingdom Viridiplantae; phylum Streptophyta; class Magnoliopsida; order Poales; family Cyperaceae; genus x Bolboschoenoplectus; species x Bolboschoenoplectus mariqueter. Next base: position 2,808,446 of record CM075271.1, read on the forward strand.
CAAGGTTTTTTCTCATGTTTTCAAACTTGCCCAGTGATAGTGCCTTCGTCAGTACATCGGCTTTTTGATTTTCTAAACTAATAAATTTCAGTTCGACGATCTTCTCTGCAACTATATCTCTGATGAAATGTAGGCGAATGTCGACGTGCTTTGATCTTCCATGAAATACAAGATTCTTTCACATTGCTATGGCTGATTGATTGTCACAATAAATTACCGTTGGCTGCTGCTGCACGTGTCCAACATCTTCTAGAATTCGTCTAAGCCATACTGCTTGACATGCTGCTGAATTGATTGGACTATATTAAGCTTCTGAGGATGACAACGCCACTGTTGCTTGTTTCTTCGAGCTCCAACTTATTGCACTTGATCCTAGTGAGAAAACATAGCCCAAAGTGCTTCTCCTATCTTCTACACATCCAGCCCAATCACTGTCATTGAAACCAATTAACTCAAAAGCTCCTGTGTTACCATACCACAGTCCAAAATCTGCTGTACCTGAAATGTACTTCAGTACCCTTTTTGCTACTCCAAAATGATGCTTTATCCGGTTGTGCATGTACCTAGATATCACTTCAACTGCGTAGGTTATGTCTGGTATTGTGTGGGTTAAATAAATCAATCCTCCAACTAAACTTCTGAACTTTGTTTCATCACATAATCTGATACTATCATTTTTAGTCAACTTCTCATTGTTATTCATGGGTGTACTTGCTGCCTTGCAACTATGCATACCGAATTTCTGAAGTAAGTCTCTTGCATACTTTCTTTGGGAAACAAAAATACTGTCATTCTCTTGCTCCACTTCTCAACTGAGAAAGTAGTGTAACAATTCAAAATCTGTCATCTCAAATTTTCTTTTCATGCTAACCCAAAATTCATTCAACAATCTTTTACTTGTGTCCATATAGATCATATTATCTACATACAAACACATAATCAACAACTCTTCTTTTTCACCCCTTTTAACATACAGATTGGGCTCACTCTTGCTTCTTTCAAAACTAGAATTTGTGAGATAAAAATTAATTTTGCTGTACCAAGCACGTGAAGCTTGCTTCAAACCGTACAGGGCCTTTGCCAATTTGTACAGATAGCTCTCCTTCCCTTTCACTTCAAAACCTCTTGGCTGCTCAACATAGACCTCCTCTAACAAATCACCATTAAGAAATGCAGATTTCACATCAAATTGGTATAGGACTGTTTTCAATTCGGCTGCCAATGCTAACAACACCTCACTATTTCAAACTGTGCAATCGGTGAAAATATTTCTTCATAATCTATACCATATTCTTGTGCATAACCCTTTGCTATAAGCCTAGCTTTTAATTTCCGAATGCTTCCATCTGGACCAAATTTAGTTTTGAAAATCCATTTTAAAACAATTACATTTTTACCTTCAAGAAGCTTCACTAGCTGCCACGTTTTGTTCTTCTCAATTGCTTGTATCTCTTCTTACATCCCCTTACACCACTCCTCTTTTTCTACTGCCTCTTCATAGCTTGTCGGATCTGCAACAAGAAGAACTTGTATGGTTTCGTACCGCTCTTATATGGATCTGAATTTTCGTGCCGAACTGCCAGGTGTATTTTCTATACTTGCGCCAGCGGAACTGTTGGTTGCTGGTTGCTCATGTGCAGCAGGTACCTCTTCATCTTCTTCTATTATTTCTTCAAGTTGTGGTTGATATAAAACATCTTCCCACTGCCATCTTACTTCTTCATCAAACAACACATTTCTACTCACCAAAACCTTGCAACTTTTTGGACTGTACAACCGGTACCCCTTGGATTGAGTACAATACCCAGTAAAAATACACTTTTCAGATTTTCCATCAAGTTTGGTTCTCTTTTGTGGATTAATAAAAGTATAGACTATACAACCAAATACTCTTAAATGACTTACATACGGTTTTCTGTTGAACCAATGCCTCGAATGGAGTCTTATTCATCACGGCTTTTGTTGGTGAAATGTTCAAAACATACACTGCAGTTGCAACTGCTTTAGCCCAGAATTTATTCGGTAAGTTCTTGCATTTGAGTATGCTTCTGTCCATCTCAACCACTGTTATATTTTTCCTCTCAGCCACCCTGTTTTGCTCGGGTGCGTAAGGTGCTGTTAACTCAACATGTATCCCTTCTTCTTCATAGAAATTAATTAAATCTTTTGAAAGAAACTCGCCACCTTGGTCTATTCTTAACACCTTAATTTTTTTTCTCAATTTGTTTCTCCACAAAAGCTTTAAAAACCTTGAAGCTGTCAAATGCATCTCCTTTGCTTTGTAAGACATACACCCAACTCATTCTACTATAATCATCCGTGAAAAAAATAAAGTATTTGCTACGTCCAAGAGATTCGGTTTGCATTGGACCGCATAAATCAGCATGAATTATCTCAAGCACCTGCGCTGCTCTCTTAGCTTGGCCTTTAGGGAATGGAAACTTGGCTTGTTTACCAAATATACACCCTTCACAGATACCGATTTCATTAATTTCCGATAGGCCATAAACCATTTCTTTTCGGTTCAACAATTTCAAACCATTTATGTTCAAAAGATCATACCTATGATGCCATATCTCAAATTGGTTCAATTCTTTTGCAACCATTGCCCTTTCTTTTAAACTTGAAACCTTTAAAGGAAATAATTTATTGGCTACCATGTTCACCTCTACCAGTATTTGATTTTCAGATTTTATTACACGATGTTTCCCTTGAAAAACAATTGTGTAACTATAAGCCATCAATTGTCCTATGCTCAGTAGATTTTGAGACAGATTCGGGATGTAATACATTATGCAAGAATTTCATACCATTTTTCTTGATGTGCACTGAGACCTGTTAGATTTGTGTTCTAAAAGTTATCATTTGTTGATTATCTTTTATATATGTTATATTTATGAATTGAATGTGATTTACATTTTGTTCCATGAGTTTTATATTTATATTTAGAAGTGTTCAAGAAAATGCACTTGGTCTTGAACTGTAGGACTCTAAGTAAATAAATATACAACACTAAAATATTCACAGGTCTTGCATATTAGCAGGAACACTAATATGACATATAAGACTGTCGTGTTGATTAAAAGTACGTTGTAGTTCTGCAAACATTGATAAAAGATTATCATTTAATAACACGAATATATGAAATGCTTCATATATTGAACAGACCTAATAGATGAAACATTATATGGATTGTGTTAGTGTTATTAATGTTTTCATCGTGTCTCTGATTTCAAGATTGAGACATATATTGTTTTCACATGAGAAATGTACAACGTAATTATTATTAAAAACTACTTGCAAGAAGTGGTGATAAAAATAATAGTTCTTTATATGTAACTTGTGCGGGAAAATAATATATGTCAATAGCATCATTGCCACTCATTAATAATGAGAAATGATATTTTGGGCCCCTTGATAAAGTAGAATTATAAATGGATCCAATATAACTGAAGTGCAGTTATAATTTTATAATTTGCTTAATAGAGATCAAGAAATGATTATAATACAAAGATGACACAGTCCTACTTTGTATGTTAATCAGAATATCGTAAGGCAAGAAATGGACACAAGTAATGACAAATGTTACATTACTGTAAGGATCGCGTTTCGTAAAAGAATTACTAAACGTCTATGTTATTTGAGTAGCTGTAATGTATAGCTAGAATACCGCTTACAGTTTATGAAATTAAATATTTAATTTCATTGCCAACATAATATAGATCCTCAATATAGGTCACACTAACTGAACGGGAAACAAGAAATAAATATTATGTCACATGATGTGGCTGACTAGCAAAGAAATAAATATATATTGTAATGTGCATATTATGAGAATAATATTCGTTGCACATATCGTAATATGTGAATATTATGAAATATAAATTTATTTCAAGCCTAAGCCCAAGCCCAAAACATATTTTAGCAAATTGAGAAGAGAATAAGCCCAAACAAATATTGATTATGACCATTAAATTCGGATTACAAAATGGACAGATTTTAAGGTAACTTTGAATGAGAATTTGAAGGAGAAAACATCAACCAATCTGAGCATATGATATATGAATTCTGTAGCCCTTCAAATCTAGAATCCAACGGTGAAAGTTTCAAGTCGTTTGGAATTCCCTACAAAAAGTTATGATAGTTTTAGTAACAAAAGGTCAGAAGTTGATGTGATGTTTTGAATTCTGTTCATGGTTTAATACGAATTTAAAGAGTCTAATTATTTTTCTTAATGGCTGAAAATAATAGAAAAGATATATACATCAGGCTTTTCTCTTTCTCAAGTAAGTCTAGAGTTTTTCCTCCAAAAACATTTTGCTAAAATATATATCGATTGATTATACAATCGATTAATTGACGGGTGAAAAAGCTAGACGCGGAAGAGAGTTCGCTAGCACGAATTCGACACCGTTCTTGTTTCGGATTCAAGGTGAACCTCAGAGGAATCAAGCTATCTTAAAGATCATAGGTATGATATAAAATTTCATCTTGTAAGAATATGTATATGATTACGAAATGGATAAATCCTTGGTTCATTGCCTCCATCTTATAGAGATGTAGTCATGCATCTTCACTTGCGTGAAAAAACAATGACCTTGGATGAGATCCATCAGACATTGAAGCAGACAAAAGCTGATATGAACAGGCACAAGGGAGAGAAGAATGTCCTTGCAATCTCCCAAAACAGCAAAAAGGTCCACAAAGGAAAGGGCAAAAAGAAGATACCCAAAATGAACAAAGGAAAAGGAGGAGCTCAAGCGAGCACCTCCAAAGGCAAAAAGAAAAATTCGCCAACTCCGCAAACAGAGTGCTTTTATTGCCACGAGTTAGGACATTTCAAGGCGAATTGTCCTAAATACAAGGCTGACTTGGACAGTGGCAAAATAGAACGCAAGCGCCCAAAGGTTCAGAAAGGCATCTATGTTATTGAAGTTAATTTAACCACATCTATTCATGAATGGGTAATTGATACTGGATCATATGCTCATATTTGTGCAAATATGCAGGCACTAATGGATAGAAGACATCTCAAGAAAGGAGAAGTCACTTTGAAGGTGGGCAATGGTGTTAGCATCTCAGCAATGGCCATTGGATCGATTCACCTTTATTTATCTAGTGGTTTAATAATTATTCTGAATAATGTTTATTATGTTCCGTCTATATGTAAAAACATTGTATCCGTGTCATTTTTGGACAAGGATGGGTATGTATTTACTATTTCAAACTCGAGTATGAGTATTTCAAAAGATGGAATTTTCTATGCAAATGCTACTATTAAGGATGGCTTATATTTGCTTGAAGTGAATGATAAACATATTCTAAATGTCAATAACAAACGACTCAAAGTCTCTCATGAAAATAAGATTCTCTTATGGCACTACCGCCTAGGTCATATAAGCGAGAAACGCATAAAGAAATTACAAGAAAGTAATCTTCTTAGTCTCCTTGATTATGATGAAATCGAGACATACGAACCTTGCTTAGTAGGAAAAATGACAATGAAACCTTTCAAGAAGAAAGGTACAAGGGCAAAAGACTTATTGGAATTAATACATTCAGATGTATGTGGGCCAATGAAAACTAGTGCACGAGATGGTTTTAGATACTTCATTACCTTCACAGATGACTATAGTCGTTATGGCTATGTTTATTTAATGAAAAATAAGAGCGAATCCTTTGACAAGTTCAAAGAATTCAAGAATGAAGTAGAAAACCAACTAGGTAAGAGAATTAAGACTACAAACTGATCGTGGAGGAGAATACTTGAGTAATGAATTTGGTGCATATCTAAAAGAATGTGGTGTCATACCACAATTGACTCCACCCGGAACACCACAATGGAATGGTGTATCCGAGAGGAGAAACAGAACATTGCTCGACATGGTTCGATCAATGATGTGCCAGACAAAATTGCCTCTTTATTTTTGGGGACATGTATTACTAACCGCAGCTTACACACTGAACATCATTCCATCTAAATCCATCGAGAAAACTCCTTATGAGTTGTGGACAGGGAAAATTCCTAGTTTGTCTTTTCTCAAGATTTGGGGATGCGAGGCTTACGTCAAACGATTGATTACAACCAAGTTGGAACCTCAAGCGGATAAATGCTTCTTTATAGGTTATCCAAAAGAAACGAAAGGATACTACTTTTGGCACAAGTCAACTAACAAAATATTAGTTGAAAGGGGTGCAATTTTCTTAGAGAAGGAGTTTCTCAAAAGAATAAAAAGTGGTGGGAGTAGTGTAATACTCGAAGAAACTCAAGAAACACTACAAGACCTCGATCATGTTATGGATAATATTGATACAGATCGAAGTAGCCCAATCATAGTTCCTATGGCTAGTGGGAGCATGAGTAAACATGTTCCTCAACCTATTGAGGAAGAGGTTCACACATCACCACATAGTGTTCAATCCAATATTGAACCAATTTCACAAGAGATTGTGCAAGAGATTCAAGAGACTCAGGATGAACAGGAAGAGCCACAAGAACTAAGAAGGTCAACAAGACTTAGAAAGAAACCCGATTTCTATCTAGGACTTCATGAGATCATGGTAATAGATACCGAAGATCTGACGACCTTTCAAGAAGCAATGAATAGAAATGACTCAAAATCATGGTATGAAGCCATGAAATCTGAAATGCAATCCATGTATGACAACCAAGTATGGACCTTGGTAGATCTTCCTCAAGGAAAGAAAACCGTTCAAAACAAATGGGTTTTCAAGAGGAAGATGGATATGGATGGAAACATGACAACATACAAGGCAAGACTTGTAGCGAAAGGGTTTAGTCAAGTTCAAGGGATTGACTATGATGAAACCTTCTCACCTGTTGCAATGTTTAAGTCTATTCGGATATTACTAGCCATTGCCGCATATTATGACTATGAAATATGGCAAATGGATGTCAAAACAGCATTCCTTAACGGGAATTTGGAAGAGGACGTGTACATGGTACAACCTCCGGGTTTTGAAGATCCAAGTAATGGTGGTAAAGTATGCAAGCTTCAAAGGTCCATTTATGGACTAAAGCAAGAATCTAGGAGTTGGAACAAGCGTTTTGATGATGAGGTTAAACGCCTTGGATTCGTCCAAAGCAAAGAAGAGCCTTGTGTATACAAGATAGTCAGTGGGAGCTATGTACTTTTCTTAGTCTTATATGTTGATGACATACTATTGATAGGAAACTTTATTCCCTTAATGGAGCAAATGAAATCTTCATTGAAAGATATTTTCTCAATGAAAGACTTGGGTGAGGCCCAATATATCTTGGGTATTAAGATATATAGAGATAGGTCTCGTAAACTCATTGGCTTAAGTCAACGTACGTACATTGACAAAGTGTTGAAACGGTTCAACATGCAGAATTCCAAGAAAGGAAATGTGCCAATGACTCAAGGTGTAACACTTAGCAAGTCTCAGTGTGCTACGACACGTAAAGACATCGAAATCATGAAGGATGTACCATATGCTTCTGCAATTGGTTCCATCATGTATGCTATGGTGTGTACGCGACCTGATGTCGCGTATGCTCTGAGTATGACAAGTCGTCATCAAGCCCATGCAGGTCCTGCTCATTGGACTGCGGTCAAGAATATCCTCAAGTATATTAACAGGACTAAGGATAAATTTCTTGTGTATGGGGCAAAAGGGAGCTCGTTGTAGAAGGCTACACCGATGCAAGTTTTGCGACCGATTATGATGATAAGCGATCGCAATCTGGGTATGTTTTCATTTTGAATGGGGGTGCCGTTAGTTGGAAAAGTTTCAAACAATCAACAACGGCTGACTCAACAACCCAATCAGAGGTGATGGCTGCGGCTGAAGCCAGCAAAGAGGGTGTTTGGATCAAGAAGTTCATTGAGGAACTAAATGTGGTACCTTCCATCGAAGGACCATTGGAGTTGTTTTGCGATAATAGTGGAGCTATTGCGCAAATCAAGGAGCCGAAGGCACACCACAAGATCAAACACATGGATAGAAAATACTTTGTCATTCGAGACTTCATAGAAGATGATAGAATAAAATTGTTAAAGGTGGACACGGATAGCAACACAGCAGATCCACTAACAAAGCCTTTATCTCAAACCAAGAGCGAAGTCCATAATGATTCCATGGGTCTAAAGGAACATGGAGAGTGGATAGAGATAGCTGATTAAGTCAGAAGGCAACTCTAGTTTTTTAAGTTAATACATATGAATGTATAAGATTTAACTTTAAGAACAAGTGGGAGATTGTTAGATTTGTGTTCTAAAAGTTATCATTTGTTGATTATCTTTTATATATGTTATATTTATGAATTGAATGTGATTTACATTTTGTTCCATGAGTTTTATATTTATATTTAGAAGTGTTCAAGAAAATGCACTTGGTCTTGAACTGCAGGACTCTAAGTAAATAAATATACAACACTAAAATATTCACAGGTCTTGCATATTAGCAGGAACACTAATATGACATATAAGACTGTCGTGTTGATTAAAAGTACGTTGTAGTTCTGCAAACGTTGATAAAAGATTATCATTTAATAACACGAATATATGAAATGCTTCATATATTGAACAGACCTAATAGATGAAACATTATATGGATTGTGTTAGTGTCATTAATGTTTTCATCGTGTCTCTGATTTCAAGATTGAGACATATATTGTTTTCACATGAGAAATGTACAACGTAATTATTATTAAAAACTACTTGCAAGAAGTGGTGATAAAAATAATAGTTCTTTATATGTAACTTGTGCGGGAAAATAATATATGTCAATAGCATCATTGCCACTCATTAATATATGTCAATAGCATCATTGCCACTCATTAATAATGAGAAATGATATTTTGGGCCCCTTGATAAAGTAGAATTATAAATGGATCCAATATAACTGAAGTGCAGTTATAATTTTATAATTTGCTTAATAGAGATCAAGAAATGATTATAATACAAAGATGACACAGTCCTACTTTGTATGTTAATCAGAATATCATAAGGCAAGAAATGGACACAAGTAATGACAAATGTTACATTACTGTAAGGATCGCGTTTCGTAAAAGAATTACTAAACGTCTATGTTATTTGAGTAGCTGTAATGTATAGCTAGAATACCGCTTACAGTTTATGAAATTAAATATTTAATTTCATTGCCAACATAATATAGATCCTCAATATAGGTCACACCAACTGAACGGGAAACAAGAAATAAATATTATGTCACATGATGTGGCTGACTAGCAAAGAAATAAATATATATTGTAATGTGCATATTATGAGAATAATATTCGTTGTACATATCGTAATATGTGAATATTATGAAATATAAATTTATTTCAAGCCTAAGCCCAAGCCCAAAACATATTTTAGCAAATTGAGAAGAGAATAAGCCCAAACAAATATTGATTATGACCATTAAATTCGGATTACAAAATGGACAGATTTTAAGGTAATTTTGAATGAGAATTTGAAGGAGAAAACATCAACCAATCTGAGCATATGATATATGAATTCTGTAGCCCTTCGAATCTAGAATCCAACGGTGAAAGTTTCAAGTCGTTTGGAATTCCCTACAGAAAGTTATGATAGTTTTAGTAACAAAAGGTCAGAAGTTGATGTGCTGTTTCGAATTCTGTTCATGGTTTAATACGAATTTAAAGAGTCTAATTATTTTTCTTAATGGCTGAAAATAATAGAAAAGATATATACATCAGGCTTTTCTCTTTCTCAAGTAAGTCTAGAGTTTTTCCTCCAAAAACATTTTGCTAAAATATATATCGATTGATTATACAATCGATTAATTGACGGGTGAAAAAGCTAGACGCGGAAGAGAGTTCGCTAGCACGAATTCGACACCGTTCTTGTTTCGGATTCAAGGTGAACCTCAGAGGAATCAAGCTATCTTAAAGATCATAGTTATGATATAAAATTCCATCTTGTAAGAATATGTATATGATTACGACATGGATAAATTAGCAATAATAGAACGATCTTAGATGTTATCGGATTAAATTTTTTTTTATTTTATCCGATTCGCATAATGAAATCCTTCAAGACCGTGCCCTTGCCTTCTACTTGAATTAGCTTGTCATCACCAAGTTTAACTTTCAGCTTGCATTTTTCATCCAAATCTACAAATAATTTCTTGAGTCCCGACATGTGATTTGAGCACCTGCTATCGAGAAACCAGATGGTTCTTGCATCGACTTCATCAACTGCACTGCTAGACATGTTATTTGCTTGACTTTCTTCTCTTTGTTTCTTATAGCAATTTGCTTGGTAGTACCCGTACTTGTTGCAATAATAACACTGAACATCCCTCCTGAAATTGTTGTTTGAATCTGCTTGATTGTTTCTGCGTCGGCCTCTACCTCCTCTGCTGGTATTAGCCCTTCCTCTGCTGGAATTATATCCATCTCGGCTGGAACTGTTTCTTCCTCTACCTCGGCCTCTTGGGTTGCCATTAGATCTCCCTATTGATGACTCCCCCTGCATGTAAAACGTCTTGTCGTCGCCTTTATCCTCTGATCTGGACAGCCTAGCTTCATGGGTCTGCAGTGACCCCATTAATTCATCAAAGGTGTAAGTTGCGAGGTCCTTTGATTCCTCAATTGCTACAACCACGTGATCAAATTTAGGGGTTAGACTTCTCAGCACTTTTGTCACTACTGTCTTCTCTTCCATGGTGTCTCCAAATGCTCTGATTGATTGACCACCTCTTGTACTCGTGACAGGAAAATCTGCACAGATTCTTCCTTCTTCATCTGCAAAGTTTCAAATTCTCTGCGTAGGCCTTGAAGTTTGATTATTGTGACACGAGTGCTCCCATGAAATGCTGTTTTCAGGGTTGTCCATGCCTCCATTGCGCTGGTGGCTGCTGAAATCTTTTAGAAGACGGTGTCATGTACTGCTTGTTGAATGAAACATAATGTCCTTGAATCTTTTTTCTGAGTTTCCTGCTGATACGATCTAGATTTGGTGCGCCTTTTTCAACCAAATCCCATAGGCCGTGAGACTTGAACAAGGTCATCATCTTGATGCTCCAAAAGACATAGTTTTCTCCTTTTAACAACGGTATTGCTGGTTGTGTAACGTTCACCGTGCTGCTACCGATTTCAGTCATCTCTTCTCCCAATTAGATCACCTCTGCTATGATACCAAATTTGTTGGATTGATGGAAGAACAAACAGTTGCAAAGACTCAATTCTATTTTCTGCAAACAACAATTTAATTGATTACAAACTTGAATATAGATGTTCAGAATTTAAAAACTTACAATACCTAAATTTGGAACCCACTAATCCTACTACAACCACTAGTCACTACCGACTAATTATGGAAACAACTTACCCCACTAGCTCCAATACATGTTTAAAAATAACAACAGAATTCTAAATATATAAATCTAATTTTACATCACATTTTCAACAGAAACATGGCTGTGCCGAAATCCGAGACACTTGCTATACATAATTAAGGAAATGAAGTTAGTAAAAGTCAATTTTATACAATAACATTTAAAGAAACTAAAAAATAATGTTCTGAAAAAAGGTCAAATTGACCGTTATTCACATCTGATAAAAGGGATCAATTATGCTGGTAATAATTAAACTGAGTTGGTTATCATTGTTAGATTGTAGCTCACAGCATAACAAGAAAGAGTCATTCAAGCTTTCAATTAATTAATTTTACCATAATGAATTAAACAGATACTAAGTAAGATACGCGTAAACTGAAATAAAGAAATGAAAGAAATACAAAAGTCAAAATGAAAATAGATGGGTAGAGGCTACAGTCCAAAAAATCAAAGAAGCAAAAAGGTTAAACATAGGAGCAAACATTTAATTAAAAGATTTGTTTGTTAATCTTTGCAATCTGCTACAGAAAAAATAAATTAATCAAGGAATGAAGCAAGAGTGAAAGAACAATTAATTGGAGAAGAAAAGTTTGGTGATGACATGTTCTAAGACATCCATGATAAAAGTTCGCACAATTGGAGAGAAAGGGGCTTGAATTTCAGTTGTAGCAGTTTTAAGACATCCATGATATCCCTTGTTTTATTATGTCATCTTCATTCAACAAATATCATTGTTTTATTATTATTATTATTATTATAGAACCGGAGTTCCAAAATTAACAAAAAATAATCAGACCATGTGATCTAGAGGTGACTGATGCTCTGTGCTGTGTAAAGTGTATAAATCCTTATTTTGTGTCTCTTCCAATTCCACTATATCTGACTTGGCAGCTGAACTGATATCACAACGACACAGTGGACATGTAGAATGGGAGCTGAACCACATGTCGATGCATTCCAGATGAAATCGGTGACAGCATTGAGGCAAAACCCTCACTTTCTCCCCATGTGTAAACTCATTGATACACACTGCGCATGACTCGGTTGTGTCATCTCCATGTAGAGAGAGTTTGATTACCGGAATTGTGTCAATAACATTTTGGTCGAGGCCACGGGGACTAGGTTCAGCACGATTAGAAAAGAATAATCGAGTCTGTTGCAAGTTGGCCCGTCATCGACGTCTTCTTTGACAGTGCCGCACAACACTATAGCCAATTAAAAAGAGAAGCATGATCGCTGATAATATGAGTAGGCTGAGGGCCATGTTTTTTCCTGCGATGATGTAGCTAGGTGGAGCTTGAACCGTTTCATTGGTATTGGTGGTTCTAGCAGTACTGGCAGGGAAATCATGTGGCAAGTTTGGATTCATGGTGCGCGGTGTATCTCGATTGTCCATAGAGTTGTCAGAATCTAAATTATACTTTTCTTTTTCTTCTTAAATTTAAAGCTAATATATGTGAATTGTTTCTCATGAATGATGGATTTCTTCCTTTATTACAATATAGAGTTACGATGAAAACGCGTATGGGACCCAACAGTAATTGTTGGATTGGAAGAAGAAAGGAAGCTTCCCTTTGCTAAGTACTTGCTAGTTGTTAGTGGGTCAACACTGATTGGAACATGGGGTCCCACCAGGGGAAGACTCTTCAGTCTTTTGAGTCTTGATTTTGAGAAAACAACATGTTGTATTCAAGTCAGTCTGAGAAATTTCCAAGTCAATCCGTGGCACCTTATTGCACGTATATATAATTTCCAAAGCTGTCAAATTTAATGTAATTAAGTCCGTGGGAAGCTTCAATGCATTTACACGCTCCGTGGCATAATAAAATTTTGGAATTTTTAAATTAATATTTTGATATGTAGGACGTAAAATTCAGATATTATTTTAGATCATTTTTATAATGTATAGTGTTCAAATATTGATATTTCTGAAAAGCAAAAAAAATAAAAAAAAGAAAATAAAATCATAGTGGCCCAAAATTGGAGTTGAGAGACTGAGTCGCATATTCGCTGGAGTCCAATTATCAATCCAGCCCATATCTCTGTTCTCTTCTCCACTCCAAGCAAATACCATCCATCGGCTACTCTCACTTTAGTTTAATTTGAACAGCCCGTATCTCTGTTCTCTATTTTCTACTCTGTTCCCCAAAACGTATCGTACTAATATGAATGCAAACCGACAGTTGGGATGTGAGAGGTAGCCACTCTGGTTTTTCAAAGGATGTGGCCTCCTAACCTTTTTGCTTGCGGTTCTTATCTTTTTCCCCACCAGCATTTGTCCTGCAGGAAGTCTCATTCCGTACCAGTCAACAACGCACACAAGATGTTCGGTTGAATGCCTAAAAGATCAATGCATACACTCACGCACCAGTAATCCATTTGATGTTGGCCACCTGCCACTACAGCTCCTAAGGCATATGGAGCCCGATGATCACACACGTACTTGAGGTAACCAATCATACTTCCATTTGAATTGCCATTAATTTCTTCTCCTAAGCTTGATCCTCCGTGATCATACTTCCTCTGCTTGATGCACCCCCGTCACAGTGACAGGTCTGGTACCACTGTATCCCAATGGCACTGGCAGGTCACTTGCCCCTTTAGTCTTAATCACGAAGCTAACCTCTTTACTACAAGGACTAGATAATACCAGGCTATAAGCTTGTCCATTGGTATTGTTTAATTAGGAGGTTCGATATTGAGAAAAGATGATGCTGCAGTGGGCCTAGCCTGTGAAACATTTGCAATGAAGCCAGTCTAGGCCATTGGGCAAAATGGATTTCAGTTGGGCAAGATACAATCAAATTGAAAAATTGTGAAGTAAATTAACCAATCAAGTTAAGAAAGTGGTGCACCTTTGCAATAGTTTATGATACAAAACTTGTGAATAATATACTGGTGACCTTATCATACCTTTTTTATATGACATTATTTGCACAAGATTTTTCTATACCATATATATGCATACATAATTTTAACTAAGAAAGACAAATATTTTCAAATACAAAATAAGCATATATAATACATGTGACTTCTAATCTCCCAAAACAAACAACATCTCCTTGAAACATAGAGGTTACCACAAGAACATCGGAAGCAATCGGGTATATATTCAGTTCTAGATACTATTCACCACCTCCTCCATTGTTGGACGGAGTGAAGGGTTGATGTTCAAGCACTGACATGCAACCTGCATCACTTTGACAATTTCATCGACGACTTGTCCTGTTGGAGGCTCAACGCGAAGGTCGAGGACATCTTGGAGTCTGATTTCTTCTCCATCAGAGGCCAGTTTATTGATCATATCTCCAGGGTGCTTTCCCATAAGAAGCTCCAACACAACTACTCCAAAGCTATACACATCACATTTCTCAGTCATCCTCAAGGTATAGGCTAGTTCTGCACAGATGAAAGGTAAACAAATTTCAATTTTTTTGTAGAAGTATAACTGATGAATACTAATATAAAATTATAGAATATTATACTTATACCTGGAGCTATATAACCACAAGTTCCTGCTAGCATGCTCCAATTAGAAGACTCTGGCTTGAGAAACATTGCTGTGCCAAAATCTGAGACACTTGCTTTGAATTCGGAATCAAGTAAAATGTTTTTACAACTTAGATCCCGATGAACTATTGGCGGAGAGCAACCATGATGCATATATGACAGAGCATATGCTACATCTTTCACTATAGCCTTCCTCTTCAACCAATCCAATTCCATTGCTAATTCATTATTCAGAATATTATATAAATCACTCCTCTCATAATACTCATACACAAGAAATCTATTCTGAGGCGAGGAACAATAACCAAATAATTTGACAATGTTGCGGTGCCGAATTTGGGTTAGAGTAAGAATCTCATTGTGAAATGCTTTAGTATCTATTGAGGCATCACCAACTTCTAATTGAATTTTCTTCACAGCGACAATGATATTTTCTGGCATTAAAGTTGCTTTGTAAACTATTGCATGACCTCCTGTTCCAATACGGTATTTATCATCAAAATTCTCTGTGACTTTTACAATATCCTTATATATATCTCTCCCAATAAAATTCCCTACAGAAAAAGTGTCTCCATTGCACGAGTCATGAAGAATATTTCTTGACTGTGTTCCTCTTCTTGAATGCTTTAGATAGATTCCCCACAGTATGACCAAGGTAAATAAAGCACCGATGGAAGATATAATTGCTATTAATTTCATCTTGTGTGTTCTTGTTGAGCCATTCTTATTTATAGTGCTTGCCCCACATGGAGGCAAACCTTGCACTGTGTCACAAAGGCCTAGATTGTATATAAACCATTGTAATGGGGCATTCTGAAAAATTTTGTAGTTAGGTATTGGACCTTCTAGTTGGTTGTATGATAGGTCAATGGATGATAAGCTCAACATGCCACTCATGGAAGATGGAATCTCACCAGTTAGATTATTATGAGATAAATTAAGATTTTGCAACATGGCCAAGGTGCCAAGTGTTGGTGGTATTTCTCCCATTAAAAAATTTGAACTTAAATCTAAGAGATCTATTAAGTATACTAAATTTCCGAAATTAGAAGGAATCTTTCCACTCAATCTATTATTGCCAAGGTTTAGTAGTTGAAGATTAACACAATTGCTAAGTTCTTCTGGCACTTCACTCATGAGATTGTTGGATGATAGGTCAATGTTGATTGCAGCTGATAACATCCCCAATTCTTTAGGTACACTTCCTATGAGATTGTTATGGCTCAAATTTAGTTTAACTAATTTCTTTAATTTACTAAGCTCTGTAGGTATGACCCCTTCTATTGAATTTGATGATAGATCCAGTCCTTCCAACATATTTAATTTACCAATATCTGGTGGTATAACTCCACTTAGATTGTTTCGGGATATACTTAGATATGTCAAGTTGTCACATTGGCCCCAGTTAGATGAAAGGTTTCCTGAAAAATGATTATTGCTCAAATCTATGTAATATAGATGCTTATAGATCCCAAATTGGTCAAATATGTCTCCATCAAATAGGTTGTTTTCTAGTCTAACCCTTCTTAAGGTAGTACAATTCTTCAAGCTACTAGGAATTGGACCTTCAAATTTGTTATTTTTCAAAGCAATATGCCAAAGCACTCCTCCTTTGCATATATCGGTCGGTACAACTCCAGAAAGATTGTTATCATTTAATTGTAGCTTCATCAACTGCTTAAGTCTACCAATATCAAGATGTATCGACCCAGATAAGTTATTTGTATCAAGATACAAAATGTTGATATTAGTTAGGTTTCCTAGAGTAACAGGAATTTCTCCGCTTAAAAAGTTATATGATAATTGTAAAACTTCCATCTGTGTGAGTCTACCAATTTCGAAAGGAATTGGACCAGATAGATTATTTCCCCAAAGATACAAAAGTTTCAAGTTTGTCAGATTTCCAATAGTAGATGGTATTGAACCAGAAATACTATTATTTGCGAGTCCTAATTGAACAAGGTTTGTGAGCCTTCCTAAGTTTTCTGGTATAAAACCGAAAAGCATATTGTCATCTCCGTAAAAAACTTCCAAGTCGGTAAGATTACCCAAACACTTGGGGATAATCCCACTGAAAGAATTTCCAGAGAATCTAAGGGATTTAAGGTTTGAGAATAGGCATATTGATGCAGGAATTACTCCGTTGAAATTATTATTACTGAGATCAAAAGTTTTAATGGAGGGAAGGGTAGAGAAATTAAAGTTATCCAAATTTCCAACTAGGCCCATGTCGGAAAGTGAGATTTTAGTAATCACTTGCCTGTTCTTGCTGGTGTTGTTACATGTGATACCGGTCCAATTGCATGGGTTGACATGAACATTCCAGGATCTCAACAAATCTTGGGTTTGAAGAGTGGATTTCCAATGGAGGAGAGCTCGTGCTTGAGGTATGAGAGATGATTGAACCACAGGGAGTAGAACAAAGATGGACAAGAGCAAGAGCTGAACGCCCTTCATTGTTGCTAGTAAAATTTGTTGTCAATATAATTGTGAAGTGAAGTGATCAAAAGGATGTGTGCTGGCTACTCAGCGTTACTTCTGAAGGTTTTTTGTTTTTTTTGTGTAGCATGTGAAAAGCCTACTTCACCTTTTTATATATAGAGGTACTAACAAATATCCTCCGAGCAGACAACTACAACCACACCATTAAATTGACTGAGTTTTATTTGGAATAAATAAAATTCAATATTTGACTGGAAGCTCTGACATGGAAATTATCTTCTCCACTCCATCATTATCATCATCGTAGAAAACATTTTATCCAAAAAAAATAAAGCTAATTTTTGTTAATTGAATTTCTTCTTTCAGTGCAATCGTCGGGTTCTAAAAGAAGGATCCATTCATGCCGCCAGTGGGTCATTGCTGATTAATTTTTCTTTTATTGATAATTCAATTGTGATTTTTGGCGCCAAAAAGTAGACATAACAATGATGATAACACTAAGGCAGTAAGCATTCCTTATTTCATTAGAGAAGAAATTTTGGAAAGATAATAAGATGATATAATATTGATTAATTACACAGCTCCTTAAAAAACTTTGAACACATAATTACATCTATATTTAGGCAGCTAATATAGAGATAGTGTCATTGATACTTGGTATCTTCCTAACATTTTTCAATTTTTAATTCCAACCTTAATCAAATTCAAGCTTTAATTTTTTTTACTTATTTTATGATTACATTAATATGATTTCATAAAATAAAGTGTCAGAAAAAGGAAATTCTATAATTAAACGTTATCATCATATATTACTTACATTATTTGTCATCACGTTATCATCATATTACTTTTTATGTTTTTATTATATTATATCAACATTATCATCATATAATTACTTACTTTTTTTAATTATTGTTATTTTGTTATTGTTGTTGTTGTCGTTGTCTACTAATAAATATTGTTATTATTGTTGTTGTTATTGTAGCTGCTATTTAGACTAATATTTTTATTATTCTAATGAAATTTTTTTATCAAAGAACATTTTCAACCTTTCAAATGGTATAAGAAAAACCCTATTCTAACTCTTTAGCACTAATCTTTAATTTTCCGAACAAGACCATTTAGAGAAGAGAATTAGATGTGAGTTCACTCTAGTCGAACCATACTTGTAACACATATTGTTGAGGATCCACTAACAATCAATGACTTTTGATGACTTTCACAACTGTCAAAAATAATTTATGTTTTGAAATCCGACAAATAAAATATAGTGTATACATATAGATATCATACACATAAAATAATAATGAAATTTTATTGATCATATATCACATTCATTGAATGACATGAAATTTATAACTGTCCATACATCTAATGATATTTAAATTGTATGAAAATTGATACACAACTAATTTATAAGGAAAATAACATGTTTATATTTTCATTTTGTAAAGTTTCTAATATAATCTAGAAAAGTATTATAAAAAGTATCAAGATAATTAATTGTCCAACAACCCTTCCTTCAACCAACAACTAGGAATAACATTTCAGAATAAAAACTAAGAATTGACCAGTTGACTTGGACTGTTGACTTGCAAATTACGTCGTCCTCTCATGCATGCATTATTTCCCTTATGAGTACAAAATTCTAGAAAAAGAATATCACGCAATTTCATTGTATGTGAGTTTTTCTTCCATTTGGAAAATGAAATTTTTGTTTGGGATGACAAATTGAAGGTAAAGAACAAAACTTTTCACGCGGGCCACTAAGAAATTTAAGTGACAAGACAACAAACCCTTATTCATTTCATTAGACTAGAATAGATGGAAACAAAAAAGGGACAAGACATACTTATTCTGAACTCCAGAACAAAGTGTAAAGGGAAATATATTCTTTTCATGGATAGTTTTCATCGCACTATTTGTGGAAAATATTAGAAGAAAAATTCGAACAATGACAAATCAATGTCGTAACAAAAGGGAATTCTTTTCGTGGATAGCTTTCATTATGGTATTGTAATATATATTAAAGCCAATTCTTTATACAGTTGACTGTGGCAACTTTTTGTAAAAGTATCAGTTAAAGAACATTGCTCCAATTAATACATTATTTTTTATGGAACAAAAATAAAGTTGATTTTAGTCATCTAATTAATTAACTAGAGGCAGTGTGAAGAACATCAATTAATTAAACATTAACTTTCATTTTTTTTGTTATGTTTGTGTATTTTGGTTGGTCGTCTCATAATTTAATTTTGTGACATAAAAATTATAAAAAAAAATATTTCTAAATTTAAACTAAATGCTACAAGTAAAGTGACGCTACTAGAATCTCGTTTATTTATATGGTAGGTTAAGAGTCCATGAAAATAATTATTATTTCCCTGTACCTGTAACTTATTTTCATGGGCATGCTCATGTTTTTGTTGACCTATGAAATTTTGTGCTTCGCATCCATGGAAAAAATTCATATGTACCCACGGAAATAAATTTTCCAGGCCCCTACGCGCCGAATAGGCAAGTTATAATTATTTTACTCAGGTGATCTCATAAGAGATTATTTCCATGGCGGTACCCATATAATTGTTTTTTTGTCTAGTGTATATTATTTTTATAGGCGTACTTATGGAATTATTTGCCTTCCTGGTATCCTGTGAATATCTGTATATTTGAGCTCTGCCTTTATGTGGTGCATATCAGTAACAATGACAGAAACAAAAATAATAGGACTTAATGTAAAAAAATGACAAAATTGAATTACATCATTACGTAGTACAATCAAAGTTCCATAATATGAATTATATAACAAATAAAATTGTATATTTAGAATAAGCCTTCAAGTGAGATACAAAAAATCTGGGCATTGGCAGGGCTGCCTCACACACAATATAGTACAACACGTTCATTTTGCTTTACCAATCTTCATTGGAATCTTGAAGGGCATATGGGTCAGCTTCTTCCTCACCTTGTTCCATTTGATCATCTTGCTCTATAGGACTATCATACCCACTATCTCTTCCCATTGATTATGATGCATGTGATGTTGATTGTGAAATCTCCATTGGATCGACTAGTTCGAACTTATCTTATATAAGGACTATACCATTCCAATCAAAGCCTTGTCCATTTGAAATTGAAATTGAATGATCCAATATTTCTTCTTGGTAAAATTCGAGGTTTGCATCGACGTCCTCGACACCCAACTTCTCTTTTCTTTTAGTTTTCATT
Source organism: x Bolboschoenoplectus mariqueter (assembly GCA_037678475.1). Classification (NCBI taxonomy): domain Eukaryota; kingdom Viridiplantae; phylum Streptophyta; class Magnoliopsida; order Poales; family Cyperaceae; genus x Bolboschoenoplectus; species x Bolboschoenoplectus mariqueter. Next base: position 2,828,978 of record CM075271.1, read on the forward strand.
GCCATCCACCATTGAGATCTTTCACGCTTGTCCGATGCATAAGGGAGGTAATATACTTGGGTTGTTTAGCACGCCAATATAACGGCTCATAATTTTTAAGGCTAGAAGTGTGCTTTACCTCAAGTCCATATTCTTGGCCCACCCTTACACCATTTATTATGTCAAACCAATGACATTTGAATAGAATAACATTATTATGTCCTTCATATTCTAACTGGACGACCTCTTCAAGGACTCCATAGTAGTAGTGTGTTCTGTCATTGTCGGTCTACTCTCCTTTGATGCAAACACTACTATTTATCATCAATTTATTTTGGCTATATGTTTTCATGTGAAATCGAAATCAATTCACATTGTATCCATCGTAGCATATTGCTTGTTTGTCAAGCATGAGTCCAACATTGTGGATATTTTGATTGCATTCACGATCAGTTTGTACCCTCTTCCGAAATCAATTTGCAACTTCATCTTGACGAGCCTTGTCCAGAGTTTGAGCGGTTGAGGCTCGAGTTGATGATTAACGTATCAAAGTCTCTACACATTCCAATATGGAGTAAATATTATATTTTGTTAGATTTTAGAAAAGGTTGTTTTGAAATCATGTAAAGAAATATTTATAAAAAATTGTACCGTAAGAAAGCTTGAATTTCTGGATAATTGAAAAGGATATAGTTATGTGTAGCTTTAAATTCATTTGGTTCGAGTGTTATTCGATTCGCCTTACCCAAGGCATGGCCAATGATATCAAATATCGACAATTGTCCTAGTTGTGTGTTATTTTCTTGAATTTCATATCTGCCATTGTTAGATCAATCCACAAAATAAAAAGAGCAATATATAGATATCTCTTTGACAATTGCAGACTCAATAGTTGAAACCTCCACATGTGCCTTGTTTGTTATCTCATTCTTTGTTCTTTGTTACGCCTGTAAATGCAAGAACAATTTATGTTTAGTCGCTAATATTATTACAATTTGCATATACTATCCATATGTAAGATGAGATTATCATCACTTAATCAAAATACAATTTAAAAAAAGTACCTTTCACATGGATACATCCATCGAGCGCTCACTGGCCCACCCATTCTCACCTCGTATGCCACATGTACCACAAGATGCTCCATTGAATTCAAGAAACTAGAAAAAAAGTAATTTTCAAACTTACACATTGTCACCACAATATTCTTTTCTAATTGCACAATACGGCATGGATCAAGCTCCTTGGAACAAACTTCTCTAAAAAAACTTGCGATCTCACATAAAAGTCCCCAAATAGAATCGACGATGGGCCTGTTGCTCAGTTGGTAAAGAGGGTCCTTGATCGGTAGCAAAATCCAAATAGCCCGCCTCAATCCTCTCGACATGCAGAAACTCCCAAAGTTGCTCCTCGTCTTTTTCTTCTCCAAAAACCTCCTTCAAACCATCAAAATGTTCCTGCAATCGGTCATGTCAAGTTACATGTTTTAAATCAAGTGTGTGAATTAAAATTAAAAAATAAGAAAAAAATGAAAGAAAGACACGAGCAGGATTTGCTATTTCTTTAAAAAAATTGAAAAAATTAAAATTATCCAACAATAGGTCTAAAATTTGAAAAAATTAGTGTATAAAGGATCTAGATGAAAAAAAATTAGCACTATCTCTTGCGCCTTCTGGTTGCAATAAACTTTTCCAGAAGTGTATCCACAAATAAAAACACTTCAATCAAAAATATCCTGCATCCCAACAATTGGGGCCAACTCAAATGCCTAAAATTTAAAAAATATGTATAAATGTTAAGGATAGCATAACTACAAATGTTTAAAATTATAATTTGTGAATAATCCTAATTCAATACCAGCGCTTGTTTATGCCAATACATGCTCTTGGACCTGGCCACATGACTAACCACATGACCATGCTTTGTTTTGTTAAACCGATTGGTTGTGGATTGATTCTCCCATGCCTTATTGAACCAGATATCGTACATTCCCTTTCAATATTCTACATTCTTGTACCACCGAGGAGGAAAGTCTTTCCATACCTCCTTATTTTCTCCTAAATTTTCCTCACAGACACCTCTCCTTTTGGTGAGTTCATTACGGTAAACATCTACCTCTATATTTTCGAAGATACGCCAACATCTTCATCAGGCCCCCATGAATACCTCTGTAGGAACTGATGCAAGATACTCAACCTAGCTTCTACTGGAAACATGTTTTACGACCTGTAAGGTCCAGGCATGTTCTCCAAAGTTAGAAGCTTTATTGTGGTGATCACTTATGTGCACTTAGGGAAGGATGTGAACTCTCCATCACCAACGACCAACAAGTTTGGTCTATCTTGTGGTGGAACCAAGTCACAAGGCTTGCCGAGGCCCCATCCACACCTAACATTCATGCTTATTGCCCTCGACTCAGACCCAACACCATCACCATCCTTCTTCCTATTTCTTTTTCTCTTTTTGATGGCTATAGTTTCATGTTTTGAGAGAAGCTCCTTCCCCGATACTTGAAGAGCTTCAGCAAAATACCGAAGTGGCTCCCGCATACGGCATCTCCTCCTGCCATCATCATCCAACACTATTGGATGATAAGGTGGTGGCAGCAGCTTAGTCGGCACAGGCAGAGGGTCAGAGGGTTGTGGCTTGGGCGGTGAATTAAGGTTTGTGGGCTCTGGTTCAAGAGGTGGTGGCTGAGGGGGTGGGTTAAAGTCTATGGGTTCTGGCCGAGGAGGTGGTGGTTGAGGGTTAGAGGGCTGTGGATGAGGAGGTAAGTTATGGTATGTAGGCTCTTCTCGAGGAGACAGTGGCTGAGGGTTAGAGGGTTGTGGCTAAGGGGGTGGGTTAGGGTTTGTGGGGTCTAGTTGAGGAGGTGATGGCTGAGAGGACGGATTAGGGTTTATGGGCTCTGGTCGAGGAGATGGTGGTTAAGAGTTAGAGAGCTATAGCTAAGGGGGATCTGGCTAAGGTAATGTGACAAGTTTTTCCTCCTAGTGTATATTTGGGTCAAAGGTGGCGGCTGAGGCTCAAAAGGCACTAAGTAACTCGGTTCAGCCTCAAGGAACTATGATGGTTGACCATCTCAAATTGACATTTCTTGTCTTTCTTAGACATGTATATGTGACAGTTGACAAAATAATTGCACAACAGATTTAAATGTAAACAATAATCAGTAGCACAAGAAGTATCGATTTTCAGTATAATAGGGGAGCCGCTATTTTGAAATCAACAATTTTAGTATTAAGAGCTGAGAGAAATTTTTTTATATTAATACCCAATTTATCCTTCTCTCATAATATTATGTGTGTAATCAATTCAAAACTGAATAAAATCAATTTAAATAGCATCATTGCTACATATTTAGCCAAGTTTGGTTTGTATACTGTACCGATGATGCTATTGGTTTGGTTTGTAGATTATCATTTTCTTTTAGCTATGTTTTCTATGTACTTATGTAATGTGTAGTAGCACTTAGTTTATGTTTTAAAAGGATAATAATTTTGTTTGTACTACCAATTTTTTGGGTTAGATATATCTAATTTCAAAACACAAACAATGATGTCCATACTTTTTAGCTTTTCCTTGTACTTGTTAATAACAACTAATCTAGCATTAATATACTTTATACTTTATAATTTGAAAATATTTCATAGTTTATTAATAGATAAATCTTAATGAGTCAATTTATATATATTTAAGCTTTAAGAGAGAAAATTTTCTCTCAGCTCTCAATATTTCAATTATTGATATGAAAATAGCACTCCCCTAAAATAGAGCTAAAAAACCTCAGGTCTCAATCAAACACCTTATGAAAAGCACAAATAGCAGGCACAACAATCACCAGCGGAAAAACATGATTTCTTTTAAGTAACCCTCAGGTCTACCATCAAAGAATTTTATTATATCAAAAAGAGATTATTAAGCGATGTCATACACAAACCACTAAACAAATCAAACTTGCCTATATAGCAGATTAACAAATTGAAGTGTAGATAGGAGGATTTCAACAGAGAATGAAAAACTTGAACCCACCACTTAGAGAGAGAGAGGTATGTACTAATTGCAAGAGTATCTCTGATCTCCGTTCTCCGATCGGCGATGAGTGCGACGAGTATGAGAAGCTCTGATGTCGTGATTAGTTGGCTGAGAATGGTGAAGAGTGTGACAATCTAAGGAAGAGGTGAGGTTGCCTGAGAAAGGTGGTGAGTGTGATGATCCACGGAAGAGGTGTGGTTGCCTGAGAAAGGCAGTGAGTGCGACGATCGGCAGAAGAGGTGAGATTTCCTGAGAAAGGCGATGAGTGCGACGGGTATGGGAAGAGATGCGCTTGCCTGAGAAAAGCGGCGAGAGACGAGAGGGTTTTCTTTTTCTTTTCTCTTTTGGGCAAATGACGAGGGTCTCAATACTGAGAGAGGTTCAAAGTGAGGTGAGGTTTTCAAAATTTCCCCCAAGTCCGAAGACTTACAAGGGCATCTCAAAATTGGAGGTAACTAGCCCTCAATAGTTTAAGGGAGATATATATAGCAATGTGTAAATAAATAGTGCCTGGTGAATTTATATAGGAAGGGACATTTGGATTCTCTTCTATAAGATGTTCATGTCACTTTTTCCAACATGACAACAAGTTACTGCCAGGGGCAAATTCAGAGGAAATTTGTAAAACATTCAATTTATTTTGGATATGATTGCATTCCACTTGCCAACTACACTTGGTCGATTAAAATTTGTCCATTCCCCTCACGGGGTGAATAAAATATTTCCCAATAATATAGTATCACCATTCTTTGTGACCGGAATGGCGCATGGATTGCAAGAAGATATATGTATTTTAGCCTGGTAGTTGGTGCATTAAATGGTGTTAGTCATAAGAAAATATCATATTCAAATATATAAGATCGTCTGTGATCTATAAAAAATCACATATATAGCACACTGGATCATGATAGACGCGGACCTGTCACTGGACATATATATATATATATGTGTGTGTGTATGTTTAGTAATAAATAAGTTATGGAGATCCTATTTTGCTCCAAACAGCAGACACCAGTGCCTCCACTAAAATCACTCCATCACTCACAACATTGTATTTTGTACGCAGGGCCACATAACTGGCTAAGGGGGCAATACAGTGTCTTTTCTTAATTTTTAAAGAGAGATTTTTTGGATGAGTATTAGTAAAGTTCTCGGATTAAACGAAAGGTGCAGATTTGGGCAGCAGGATGGTAGACGTGTTTGCTAGCTGTTTGGATCACATAAATATTCACACGTGAAGAATGCCAACTGAAATTAACCCACAACTAGTATACTGTTTCCAAGTGCTTTTCAACTCTCTCTAATAGAACCCGCTTGAAATATTTAACTTTCTGGAGCATATATGAACATTACTGTAGAGGAGAGAAATAGGAGCTCAAAATATTTTTTTATCTTTTATATTCCTCTAAGTTGTTTTTTTTCAACAAAGCCTTTATATAGACACTAAGCACCACTCTATCAAAAACTGAAAAATAATAAATTCTATTAAAAAACATAAAAGACCACTATCTCCTATATCACCCCTTAGCCTTTCAACTACAAAAAACTCTTGACCTTTTATTTTTCCACTAACTTCTAAATTTAAAGCCCATTAAAAATAACATTTAATGTTTATTCAACAAAGAAATCATAGATTAAGAAAACCAACCATATATCCGTAGAAGCCCCCAAACTGAATTTACACAAAAAAAAAGGTTCTAATTAAGCTTAACAACACTTCTTTTACAGTTGTATCAAGTAGGTATTTAATCAATTAAGTACTTGTATAATCAACACAAAAGCCTAACTTAAATCTCAAATTTAACAACGCTAGCTTACTGACTGATTGTGAGCTTAATTTCTAACCAATTTCTTCGTTCCTTTAACAGGACACATTTTAATTTGGGATTTTAGTTGGCCTTTTTGTGTTGATTTTGTTGGCAATATGAGTATATCATATTCATATGTAAATATGTGAATTTAATTCCAACACGAGCAAGGTCCTAATCTGTCTTTTTTTGTTCTCTTGTGTGTGCTCTTGATCTCTGATCCTTCCCTTTTTCCTTCCACGAAAGCATACAAATTAAGTACTTGATTAAATATGCAATTATAATACAAGTATTGTTAAGCTTGGAACTTCTCAGCAAGCTCCACAATATTCCTGTAGGAACTGCCACCTTCTTTCATGGCCTCTTGGGCCTTGTTGCTCCATTTCTGTGCATTCCTTCTATACTCCTCACTTCTCTCTCCTCGCATCACCTCTTTCACACATCTCTCCACCTCCTCTCTCCTCACCAATCCGGCATTGTCTCGTCGTGTCCGTACCCCGATCTCCCATACACTTTCCACATATTTCGCATTCATTGGTTGGTCGGTCCACTGAGGAAATGCTACCATAGGCACACCGAGGCTGACAGCCTCCACAGTTGAGTTCCATCCGCAGTGCGTCAGAAAACACCCAACAGCACGATGAGCCAGAACATCCAATTGTGAACTCCATGTAATGACAAGGCCTCTTTCTTTTGCCTCATCGATGAAGCCTTCGGGTAATTTATTCATTTCCAAGGATCTAACCACCCAAAGAAAAGGTATGTTGCTGTTGTAAAGTCCATAAGCGAGCTCGGCCATTTGAACAGGGTCCAGGGATGATACACTTCCTATAGAAATGTACACAACTGAATTTGGGGGTTTTGCATCCAGCCAAGTTATGCAGGGAGCCGTGTCGGGCTCAAAGAGGTGAAATCCGTAAGAAGTGTCAGACGGAATGAGGTTGTCCAGGTATGAGGATGGCATGGTGGGGCCAATAGTCTTCGCTCGCCAGACAGTGGCCATGTATTTTGCTTCCTGCTTTGAAAATCTAGTCATGAGACATATGTGTTTGATAAAAAAAACAGAGTAAACATAAATATGTTTTGTATGTTTTATTGAAGCTATCAAGTTTAATGAAACTATGCTAGTTGCATAAGGGATTGTAATTATTAAAATCACATATCCAAATTTAAAAATAAATTAAAACTCGTGCAAAATTTTATGTCAATAATAAAAATAGGGTAAAAAGGGGACTTAATTACCTCAGTTTCTAGCTCATAGAAAGAGTTGATTAGAACCTCATCTGCTTTATCCAATCCCAAAAACTGTTTTGTCAACAATTCCACATAAGCCGGGTGCACACTCGGTTCAATAACAAATGTAGGCAAATCCTCCTGATCAAGTAGGGGGAAGCCGGTCAACAGAACCGGCCCTGCCCGAACTGGCATCTCAATCTTTCCCTCCCAAACTAGACCATAAACTGTGTCGACCGCGCAAGACTGAGTTAAAAATGCCACCGTCGCTGCACCAAACTGCCTTGCCACATCAGCTCCCCATGGCACAAAGGTGTCGTAGATGACAACATGGACCGGTCGACCGGCAGATGATTCCGTCTGCATGAGTTGTTCGAGTGTTTTAGAGCCGACTGACTTGAACTGATTCAAGTAGTCTGAGATCGAACCGGCGTGCTGATCGCTGTCATCAAAGCCGTCAGAAATTGTCGCGACGTGAACCAGACCGGTTTCTGGTTCGGTGGAGCCAAGAATTGATCGTGTCAGAGCCAATGTTGTTCGGAGGCCGTGGTGGGCCAGCCGCTTGGCGAATTGGAGCATTGGATTGATGTGGCCTTGGGATGGGTAAGGCAGGACAAGTGCATGAGCGCATTTTTTGTGGAGGTCTTTATCATCGGCCATTGTTGCCGGTCCTTTCTTTCTTGCTTGCTTGCTTGCTCAGGGGAAGTTGCACTTGGCAAAAAATTGAGTGGATAGAATCTATGCAACGAGTGACCGAAGGAGGAGAATTAATTTAAAATTGACATCCTTTAAATCATGCATGTTACCATCTATATACCAATTTGTGTCTGCATTAATTTCTTTCTATGAAAATTAAGATCATGCATGACATCAGACATGACATAACATTCTATTCCAAGGTACATATACAGATCAACAGGTGGAAAAGGAAAAGTTGGAGAAACAAAAGAGTATAACTGGTAAAACTAAAATCAAGATCAGTAAATCTTACTTTTTTTGACTTCCAAGTATGGAGTAATAACCAATTCAATATGAAACCAGTTAGCTAACAAAATATTTTGGGGATTTTTCTTTACTGTTTTGTGTTTGTAAATAACTCAGTAATTTAATAAGTTTCAAATAAAATATAAGAAATGAAAAAAAAATGCCAGTATCACCTTGACGCTGCATTTAGCTTTCTTATAACTGAAATTGGTCTCAACATTCATCAAAAGGAAGGACTAGTCAATGATGCATAACTTGAAAAGAGACTGAAGAAAACAAATTTGATGTATAACTTGATTGAATAGTTAGCAAATGAATTAGAGAAACTGTCAATGACACCAGCAGCCACTAGTTGGTTAATTATGAATTGCTCATGTCAGCAGTGCTTCGTCATTTTTGTCCATCACAGGTCATTGCAGACATAGTGCCACCTCATGACCCTTTCGCCCACCCATATCAACACCTGATCAGAAATAGTTCAAAGGCACATTTGGTATCAAATCTAGTTAGATCATGACCTAATTACCCAAATCAACGCTAACTTACATGTCATAGTGATATAAGCAGCATGTGAATGTTTTACGTGCTTAATATCATGTTGGATTCTTAATGAAAATTAAAAAGGTGAGTGTTTTGTATCTTCAAAAAATTTAAAAGAATACAATATGTGAAAGCAAGATAGAAAGAGTAGAGACGTATTGTTGTCAGCCAAAGAGTTTTTTTTTTCCAAAACTAATTTGCAATTCATTCTGGCTACGTTTACTTTTGTTGATTTCAGTCACAATAAATATATTTGGAAGCTTTTAGGATTCAAATTAGGGCCAGTTAAAATAAGATGCTGACATATGGACCAAAACTAATAGTTAGTTATCACAAAATTAGTTCTCCAAAATTGCATATTTGTTGGGGGGAAAAACAATTTGAGTAAAATCATTTTGTCACAAAAAAAATGTCTCCATATATTTCGAAGCTTTCAACAATAAAGTTCAGCATATTCATAAATGACACAGTTCAAACAAAAAATAATACAATAACCACCACATAGAAAAAATAATTTCAGGAAAGAAAAAATTAATTGAAAAAAAACATTAGCTTGTCTTAAAAAACTTAAAAGCACGATAAAATAAAAACCCTATATTAAACAATCTATTGAATTAATAACTCTAGAAGAGAGAATTTTGAAATCAGGAATAAATGGCTTAATTATTTTGATGGTGCCTATACAACTCTTTACCAGAGTGCTGTTCCGAGATCCATACAGTAAATTATACAAACCTTGACTGCGTTGTCAACTTAAATTACCCCTACATATACAAAAAGAAAGAAAGGAAAAAGGTGTAACCTTCAATTTTCATCATGATTGCTCAATTGTCATGTAATAAACTAGAGCATCTCAAGGTGGGAGATGAACATAGCGTTAGCATCTCAAGGTGGGAAAGGAACATAGCATCTCAATGTTGGAAAGGAACATAGCATTAGCATCTCAAGGTGGGAAAGGAACATAGCATCTCATCAAGCAGGCAACTCGTTGACAATGAAATTTTGGGCTATAATTCTGTTCTGAGCATGCACAAGGAACACGTAAAAGAGAATCGCCATCCGTAAAAGAGAATCCCCAATATATACTTCTCAGCCTGGGCTCTCGACCTTATTAGAGAGCAGAAGGAATCACTGTTTTTCTCTTCCTTTTGGTGGCATCACTTTGCTTTTCCCCATTTATGGCATTCCATTCTAGCGAATTGGCTAATCCAAATGAGGGTTTCAGGTGCGAAGAAAGAGAGGCGTCTTTCATTCTCTCGCTGCACGGCCTTTTTTTATTTTTTTTTCCTATTGGAAACGCTATAAGCAATCCAATCTCAACCCTTAAAGCTTGTAGATCAAACGGCTGTTATTTATTTGATGATGTGGACGCATGAGAATACAGCTTTTGTCAAATATTTTTATATACTACTATTGATTGCATACAATAGTGCAATGTGATAAAATAAAATTAAATGGTGGTGATTACAATTTAAGTCTGACCGGAAAATATGATCTCGAAATTTATGAACCAGATCTAATAGCACGTTTTACAATAGTTATTTGATTACAGAATTCACTACATTTAAACCTTGAAAATGTTAAATGGATGTGTCTAGAGCAAATCAGGACTGCGCATCTCATTTTAGACGACTCATATTCATATGTTAACAAATCAAATTATGAAATACAATTAAAAATATAAAAAAAAATTGAAAAAAATGAAAAATTCAATGGGGACATTTTATGATGTTAAACTAAACTTATATTTATCAATTTTATATGATTTCATAATTATTTGCCCTAAAACACGTGTAAATATCTGTGACCCGTTCATTTTCACACAAAACAATCAACGGTTAATTTACGATGAAATTGTACCAATTTTATTTTCAGACGATCAAGACACAAAAATGAGCATAACCAAAGTAAAATTGATCTAGTTTGATTTTGTTGGGCATACAATCGGCGTGTCAATAAACCTGCTAATTGAACAGGACGGTCCATGAACAAATGGACTAAATAATTAGCAAGCAGATATTGGACGAGTCAAAATACAAGTTGGGCCCAAGACTCAATTCTAATTCAAATTGCATAGGCCAAATGGGCTGGGTATGAACGAGTTTTGGATGGCCCATTCGAGCAGCTCAAATAAGCCAGCTCGTTTGGTTCATTTAATCACCTCAACTCGCGATCCATTGGTCTAATTTCTGAATTCTAATCCTCTTCTCTGACTTCTCTCTCTCGCCTAGACGCTCCACAGCTCCAGCTCGACGACGGCAATCGACGATCCTGCTCCAATTCACCTAGAGGCCGATCGACGATCCTGCTCCCAGTTCGGCCCTTTCAAAGACCATCAATCGAGTGACCATTGATCATCGCCTAGACCTCTTCTCTAGGTATATCTTCTATTATTTTTCTAAGTGAATTGTTAAAGACGATCCTGCGAGTTTGTAATTTGCCTTTTTTTTTTCCAAGTAGAGCTTTAGATGGTAATTTGGTACAATCTGGACTAATGTATTATGGGTATTGAACAGCTATAATTATGTGAATGACTTGGTCCAATTATGGCATTTAATTCTTGGACTAATGTATTATGGGTCTAGAGAGATTTTAGTGATCACTTGCCTGTTCTTGTTGGTGCTGTGACATGCGATACCGTTCCAGTCGCACGGGTTGACATGAAACATTCCAGGATTGCAGCACATCCTGTGTTTGAAGAGTGGATTTCCAATGGAGAAGAGCTTGTCCATGGGAGGTGAGAGATGATTGAACCATAGGGAGTAGAACAAAGAGGGAGAAGAGTAAGAGGTGAACGCTCTTCGTTATATTAATTGTGAAGTGGAGTGAAGAGGATGTGTACTGGCTACTTAGCGTTGTTTCTGGAGTCTTTTTATATATAGAGGTACTAACAACTACCTTATTTCTTTGAATAAAATTCAATAATTGACTTGAGTATTGACTTGGAAATTACCTCCTCCACTCCAGTATTAATATCATCGACGTGAAAAAAAATTATCCAAAAAAAAATTTATCCAAGAAGGATCCATTCAGGCCTCCAGTGGTCACAATATTCAGGATACTGGCAAGATGTTTGTCAGTTACAGATTTAAACAATTATATGAAACATTAACGTGATTGTAACATTCTACTCGGTTTAAAGACACAACAGACTTGTCCTCTATTTTTATTTATTTAAATTATATTTCTTAATTCAAATGCAAATTTGAATTTGAAAATTAGGATTAACATGTTGCACTCTCGTGGAACCATACTTGTAACATTTATCAAGATAATTACTTGTCAAATAACATTGCTGAATAAAAACTGAAAATTACCATTACCACTCATCCATTATCTCTCTTATAAATAAAGAAAATTAAGAAAAGAATAGTCACACTATTTCATTTTGTGGGTTTTTTCTTCCATTCAAAGAATGAGATTTTTGTTTACTATTAATTGAAGGTAAAGATCCAAACTATTCACGCGCGCCAAGTGTGAAATTTAAGTAGCTAGTAAACAAGCACTTTTCATTTCATAGATGGAAACAAAAAGGGATTGTGATGCAACTAAGAACACTTATTCCAAACTCCAAAACAAAGTGTTTTCAATTCTTTTCCACAGAAATGATACTTTTTAATGTCACTATTTGCATAAAATACTAGAAGAAAACTTTGAACAACCACAAAAATATAGTATTGTTATATGGAGTAAAGTTAACATGGTCCTAGGAGCACGGAGCCTCTCGGTATTCTTAACTAGAAAATCTATAAAATCAACTTTCAACGAAAAATCCAAATTGCTCAATAAGTTCTTCATATCAAAATCTTGTAAGATATTGAAATTTTCTATTTTTAGGATTTTTTAACTATATTTTTAGATTTTTTAAGATAACTCTAATAATAATAATGAAATAATGAATTTTTGCATATAAAAATAGATCATTTTCAAGAATATAAAACAAATAGTTAAAAAAACTCTAAAAATAAAAAAATTTAGTATCCTATAAAATTTTAATATAAAGAATTCATTGAGCAACTTAAATTTATCGTTTGAAGCCGATTCGACGGATTTTGAGTTAGGAGCACCGAAGGATCCGGCGTTCCCAGGAGCATGCTAGCTTTACTTTTGTGATATATATAACAGTTGGATGTGACATTTTTTTGTAAAAGTATCAACTAATCTAAGAACTTTCCTCCTATTGATACATTACTTTTTAGTAGAACAAAAAATATATAATGTATTTTAGTCGTCTAATTAATTAGGGCCAATGTGAAAAACATTAAATACTTAACTTTAAGATTTTAAAAAAAATAATAGATTGGATTATGATAATTCAGATCTAGATATGCGGAAAAATTCAATCTATCTCTCTTCAGAAATTTTGGAGATTAAAATGACATTAATGTCCATAACTAAAAATTTTCTAATTATATTAAAATCGTTCTATTAAGTTAATATGGACGATAAACAAAATTCTATAGTGAAAAATCACTCTTAAAAAAAATATCATTATTGTCTCTTAGATAAGTTGCATTGACACGCAAATTAAGAGTATTTCTTTATAGCTTAATGCAAGGTCTGCCCTCTAATTTTAAAAAATTAATCTGTCTTTTGTATCTCTTTAATGCTAGGTGTGCCTCTCTATATAGTATAGAAAAAGCCCAAAGAGCATCATATACTAGGTGTAAATATAATATAAATCTTTATAATTAATACTTTTTTATAATTACATTCAGAATCATCACATTCGTTATTTGGAGGAGTAATAACTGTATCTTTTATTTACATCTTAGATAATTTAAACTATTCAATATAGTTTCTAACTTAAATTTTAAAACATATATTTTTGAAAAATATTTATATATTATATTGAAGTATAAATAAAAAATACAGAATTTGAAGCGTAAAATGAATTTCTGTTTCAAATATTATTAAAAAATTTTGGCAGAGGAACCAATTGGAAGATTATTTAAATCTAATAATTAGGCCCAATTACTAGGTCCAATTCAGATAATATTTCTCAGCCTCACTATTTTTGGATAAATGAGGCTGGAGGCCTCCAAAAGCCTGAAATAATTCTTTGTTAAAAATGTAACAACCATTATTGTTATTTTAATTTTAATTTCATTCATACAACTATTTTAATTTTAGCTATTTCATTTTTTTTTCAAGTAATGCTTTATATGAAGTCATAAAGTATAAATATATTTATTTAATGTATTATAAATGAACGTTGGTTAACCCAAAAACTCAAATGACATTTAATTATTTACATTAAAGTGGATTAGTCTTAATTTTAGAGGTTTGTTAATTGTCACCAAGGAAAAAATTTGGTGTATTGCTCACTAAAAATAAACCGTATTCAAAATAAAATGTGAACATTTGACAAATTATTCTGTAATTCTAAATTTGTACAAAATTAACATTTTTTGGCATATTGTGTATTGACGTGGCACAACCCTATTGGTTGATGAGTAGGAGACAAATAGTTTTCAAGCAAGTCAAGTCAAAAATTCTTTTTCTTAAAAATATTTCAGTAGAAATGATGACATTTAAATATTATTATTATTAATATTGATATGATTGTTAATATAAATTTTATTATATATATTAAATAAATTATTATATATGTTAACGATTTTATTTTATATAATATTTTTATTATTTAATTTAAATATTATTAATATGCATAATAATTTATTTAAGTTTAATTATATTAGTATTATATAAAATAAATTTGCATAATAAAATTATTAATACGTATAATAATTAATTTAATATATATAATTAAATCTGTATCAACAACAATATCAATAATGATATCTACATATTAGCTCTCTTTATGAATAACAGAATAAGCATTTCCTGTTAGCAAACAAGTTAAAAGTTTCAGGAAATAATTCTTAAAACTGAAAATAATTTAGGAAACATTATATAAGAGACATTTCATAATTTTCATTATGTACAAATAAAACCAAGGCAGGCAAGCAACGGTCACCTTGCAAGGGACCCACCAAACACCACCAACCCATACCCAATTGCGTCAAAACCCCTCAAGAGATAAAAAAAATAAAAAAAAATAAAAAAAAAAAAGCAACCAACAGCTAGCAAACATGAGCACCGCACTATATATACAAGATCCGCTGACAAAACAGGGTCCAGGGTCCCACGTGCTGTGACTGTTTAATGTTCTCGGACCAGTACGCCTGGAGCAGCCAATGTTATATCTATTCAAAATTGCCTTTTGTTAGGTACTTTTTACCATTTGCTCCTTCTAAAAAGGGAACTTTTCAAAAGAGCTCTGAAAGAAAGAAACAAACCACCTTTGTAAATTTTATTTCTTGAAGAAGACGGAGAATAGAGAATAGAGAATAGAGAGAGAGAGAGAATGAGCAAAGCACCGATCTTCCCTATTTCGGAGCCACAGCATTTCAGCGACTATGGATTCGATCCCCAAATCAGCTACTTCCAGGTGCCTTTTCTTTTCGTTTCACCTCTCCTTCTCATTTCTTCTTTCTCTATCCATTTCTTTTCTTGATCGCTTCTTTCCGTACTAGGTTTTGGAGGAGGCGAAAAGGCACGCAAAACGAGGCCTCGACACAAAACCATGCCTGGACTCGGTGCACCTGAAGCTCCAAAAGCCTATCTCCAAAGACGAATCGCGCTCCAAAAGAAAGCACCACCACTGTCGTCGGACCTCCGCCGGGAAGTGGCTGCGCTCCGCCAGATCGGCGCTTCTCTTCTGGAAGCGAAACAAGGAGGAGCACAGTCACAATCACAGTCGCTCTTATTCCCGCCACGCTTATTCCACCTCTTATCCCACATGTTATTCCAGTTCTTATTCCACCTCTTATCCCATATGTTATTCCAGTTCTTATTCCGCATGGGGTCCTTTGTACTTGACGGAGAGTTATTCTCGAGCGGAGGCAGTGACGTGTAAGGTCAAGTCGGGCCCGCTTTCAGTCTCAGGGCCTCCTTATTTTAATCTGACGGAACTTAATCTGACAAGTGGGACCCAGAGTGTCAGTGGCGGTACTACTACCGATGCTATGCCTGTGTATCTCGTTACCTGAATTTTTTTTTTTTTTTTGGTGGATATATCTCTCTCTCTCTCTGATCCTCTCCGTTTCATATGGAGCGGAGATGTGCGGTCCTGCTTTTTCTCTTATGTGTGAAATGGAGACTGGAGATGATGAGTAAGGTCTGAATTAGTGTGATGGGGGATTACTTTAGTGCTTGCTTTTCTTTTCTTTTCGTTTTTCTTTTTTTTTTTTAATTTAGAGTAGGCATTGTCTCGTGCTAGACATTTGACAATTTGTTGTACCTTTATTATGTCTATAATTATGGCTACAAGGATGCGGTTGTAGATCAGATCAGATCAGAAGGTGTTGTTTCTCTTTTTGTTACTTGAGAAGAATGAAGAACAGTGATAATTGTTTCCTGTGGATTCTGAAGCTTTTAATAATAATAGCTAATGTTGTTGTCCATGCTATCTCATGATTTTGTCAAGTCATACAGATAATTTTGCATTTTTTTTAAAAAAGAGTAAAATTAACATTTCACTAAGTGACTTCCATTTTATTCAAGGAGTTTTAATTTTTACAATACACGCAATCAGGCTCGTACTTTATTCTACACTTTTCCTGAGGGAGCTTCTGATTTTTTTCCGATTTCACATGCTTATTAAAGCACTTTTTTTTTTGTTTTCTTGGATATTTAGCTGCAAAAGGTTTCTGCTTAACTCGTATGATAGAGTGAATACGTGTCACATGATCCGCATTACACATGAAATCATTATTTGTACCATTTTCTTTATAACGTTTGTGTTGAAATTCTGAATCAGTTGTTTATATGCTTGTTGTACAGAACGTTACAAATATTAGACTTTTTTTCCATGGATAGAGTGCATTATCTCTTTCTTTTCTCTTTATTTGAAATCTCCCCCTTTTTGCTATATCTCCCCTGTTTCTACCTTTTCTCCTCCGGCTCTGTTCTTTCATTTTCTCCTCCGGCGACATATGGCAAAAGGAAAGCCGCCATGAGTACGTGCAATTTTCTCTTCATCTCTTGATACCCGCTTTGTCTATCTTTTGGCTGCCTCAATTCGCTCGTCGCCTGACCTCGTGCCAGGCTCGTCTGCCACCTCTGGCCAATAACTTCTGGCATCGCATCGACAATGAGAGGTGACTATCTTTCTCTGCTGGTCTGAACTACTTCCGCCCCTCTGATCTCGCACCATTCTTCTCCCGCCTCACCTCTGGTACTGACAAGAGGTGCTCCAGTTGCTCAACATATTTTAGTCTTTTTTTTATTAGGGTTTGTTTTACTTTTTTCTATCTATTCCTAACAATTTGAATGGTACATGCCAGATTATTGGTTCTGGAATGAAAGTTTTAATTATTTTTTTTCTTTTTTGCTTTCTTTTTCAAATTGTTTATAACAAGTAATGAACGGAGCACCTAATTGTAGAAATATCATGACTTTTTCCAGATTGAAATTGGTTCGAAGGAGAGGCTTGCCTCTATGGCGTCATGCTTGTTGCCTCCATCGTGCATCGCCTGCTCTTCCTCTTAGATTATTTTTCCTTTTCTCTCATCTTTGGAAAACTTGGAGTTTGTCGACACACTGAAGGTATTCTTATCTCTTTTTTCCTTTCTCCCATTCTATTTAAATCTCAGTTAGCTGAAAAACCCATCAATAATGGTGAATTGTGCCTATTGAGCTTGCATCTGTTGATTGAATCTTTTTCTTACAGATTAGAGGTTGATTACTGATCAAATTTGGTTTATATTGAGATTTTTAGGTAAACCCTATCCGGTACCGCTCAGTACCAGCCCTAAATCAAAAATATATTTGGAGTTCAGTCTTGACATCAGTACAGGAGTGTGTTTTGAGACAGTTGGGCAACTGGTACCAGTTCATACCTTGCCCAATGGTGTACTGGTACAGTCCAAACCAGTTTGTACCTTGTGTGAAATCAATGGGTTTAAATAAGATTGCTCTCCTTGTCTTTTATATTTTTTCCTCAAAATAATTTTTTTGCTATTCTTTAAGATTATCATCCTTTGAAACTGTTGTTGTTTTTCTATTTTGAAAATGTTTTTGGTTTTGGTAGTTGGACTATAGTCAGAAATCAAGTATATCTGATTTTAAATGAGCATTAATACAGTTGTATATTTATTATTGATATTTGAGCTTGTTCTATTTATGTATTTATTTATGTATTTTGAATACAAGATACTATATGATTTTTTTATTAAGCAATCAATTGCAGATTAGAGTAATTTGATGTCAACACATACATGGAGGTGAGAAGCAAATGTATTGTATTGACCTTCAAAAAATAAATAGCATGAATAACAAGCAAATAATACTGACTAATCAGGTCATGTAAGCAGCATTTACTGATCACCATGAAGCAAATAGGTTGTTTGCTGATCATGTATCTGTTCTCACTTGAGCCAAGTAGCCAACATAGATTATTTCATTAACAAGGATTTGTTATATATTCAATTACTGAAGTAGGTACAGTCATCCAAATTATGTCTCACTAAGCCTTTGTAAGTTATACCTAACCAGCTTTTATTATTAATTGTTGCTTGATGTGTCAGTAGTACATAACCAACCTTTTATTATTAAGAATAAATACATCAACGTACATATAAACGATGTTATTTTACGAAAAATGACTCAAAATATTTTACGAACTTTAATAGAATCTTCAAACTAACAACATTTTCCTATTTTATAATGTTCTGTTCTTACTTATGTGTAGGTGAAAACATTTCTATCCATATCCTAATAGCACTATATCTTTCATGTAAAGAAAGCAAAATACAGAATAAAATATTAACTACTATTACAGCCATTTAAGAAAAAAATAATAAATTTTCCAAAAAAATATTACTTCATACATTTACAAAAATAGCCCAAACCAAAAATATCCAAACATATATAAAGAACTATACACATCAACAACATTTGGACTACTATATACATAAATCTAATACCACTACCTTAAATCCATTGAAACATCTCTTTTGCTAATAAATTTAAACTAATAAGAAAGCTAACTCTTTATTTGCCAGCAAAACAATAATAGATTTTGCTACTAGAAGAATAATTCTATCCTCGACTCACTCATTACCATAACATACCATGTCATTTGCTACCAACTTCTTCAAAAATTCACACATGATTCACCATCATGTAAAACCTTTTTAAACTTAATAAGAACACACAATACTTAAACCGCAACGCAAATCGCAATTATAACAAAAATATAACAACAAATGAGAAACAATATGAAGAAAAAAAATGTGCTGAAGTATCACGAACCATCGAACCTAGTTTATTATAATGTTCTTGTTGGTTTTCCTTGAAATGCACAGCCAAGCCTTTTTTTTCTTTATGCCGGAGCCATCTCGGGCGTGTAATCATGTTCCTTCATGCCTTGCAATCAGCTTTCATGCCATATATCATGAAGATGTAGATCATATATAATTTTCTTATCACTGAAAAATTTTCATGATTATAGTGGCTATATAGATGTCAATACATGTTCTGAATAATTTGTTTTGCCATTATTGAGTACTGGAAAGGTTGGAATAAAAAAAAAAATTGGATAATTAATGACAATAGTCCTATAATCCTTGATAAAATCTATAGTACATCAGAAATGCAATTACATAATTTCAACTTCAATTACATTTACAGGAAATGAATGAATAAATAGACTTATTTTTTAAAACAGTCCCCCCCCCCAAATAAATGAACTATGCTGATTCATCTATTCCTATTCATTTTCTTTTCTATTTAATTTAAATATAGTCCAATATTCTAAGGATGTGCGGCTTCATCATATGTACTTTTTTTTTCTTTTTTTTTTTGAACTAAAAGCTTTCTATTAGTTCCGACATTTATTTTTTTTTCAAATGTCTTTTAGAAGACTTAAAAGAGAGATCTATCATTACTGTACTAGAGTTGCGGTTCCACCATATGTACATTCTAAGAGAGTAATTTTATGTACTGCATCTAATGAAAAACATGAGCAGCATAATATTCGGATTCGGCAAAATACGGCCGCAAGTCCTCTTGAGACATGAATTCCAAGGGAAAACAAACAATGTGACCCTTGATTGAATTTAATCTCTTCATCGGATCCTTCAAATCGGTAACTTCACTATGCTCGGTAGCCTCCGTTGTTTCAGAGGCAACGCCTAAGTCAATTGTGTTGTGATCAATTTTCTCCTTCAACTGGCTCATGCTCTGCCGAAATGCAGATCTGCAATTTGTTTACCAGATTTGTAATGCATTCTTAAGGGGAAAAAAGGGGGGAAACTTAGCTGACATGGAAGTTAACAATACCTTGAATGGATGCGGTCATTTGGGACACAAGAGAATATGTCCTCATAAATCAAAGTATTTGTCTGAAAAATGTATACGAAAATAGCATTTAATTGACAGATTGTTAAAAAAAATAAATAAATAAATAAAACACAGAACATCCTTTTATCTTTCCAAACGCTGTATGAAAATGAACATATCTCCAAATAATCGGATAACTTAATATAAAGAAGAATTATTTACCTTAGCAGTGGCCATCCAAATGTTTTTGTAAGTTGCCTCATCTACCGGATCTATTATTTGGCTTGACTGTGACCACAAAGAAGGCATGTATTCATATAAAATTAAACATCTAATGAAGGAGGTTATGCAAAAATTGTATATGAAAATATATTATCAAAATGTGAAGAGACCACAAATATACTACACAGGAGGAAAAAAAACCAAAGGGTAGAAAATGATTTCTGATGGGGTAGGTATAACAAGAAGAGATCTATATATAAACAGAAAAAAAAAATCAAATAATAACCTCTTCAGCACGGAGGCCAAGGTGCTCCGACCAGAGGGAGAGACGTAGACTAAGTGTGAATTTTCCAGCTTTCCACAACTTCCCGTCCATTTGCGAATCAATGAACTCTTTATCTTCTATAAGCACGCCAATCTGCACATCGAATGAAAGCAAAAAGAACATTATTATCCCCCTATCAGCAATAAAAGAAAATATTACATCGTGCAGCTATATACAAAACTTCCTAAAAAAGCATCCACTACATAATAATTAATTATCATATAATTTGAAAAGGATAAAATGGTACTTATAGTGTTATTATCTTTATATGATTACCTCAGAATCCCTTGATCCAAGTAAGCTCCTATCATTAATATTTGCTGAACCAATGAGCGCTATTTGATCATCCACTAGCATCAATTTGCTGTGAACATATATCTGTAGACCCAAATCAAACCACTTCACCAAAACCAAAGGGAAACCAAAATATTGTTCTTCTAGTAAATAAATAAAGGCAGAATTTCATGTATACCCCTCTAAAAATTCAAAATTACATATTTCCCCTCTAAATTCATAATAACATATTTACCCTTCCAAACTTTTAGAACTCTCATATTCACTTAACAAAATTATATGATATATCAAATATACCCAAAAACTCTAAATAACCCCATTCAATGTTTTAACATTCAATCTAAGATCTTAATATATATTTCAAAATTATTATATTTTTCACTTCTCTCATTCATGTTGTCACAATCATAACTCTCTAAGCATCAAATATATTTCAACTCTCGTCTTTTCATTTACTAGGAATTCAATTTCAATTTCAAAAAAATTTGAAAATTTTGATGATTGGTATTGATTAGAGGTGGCAAAACCTGACCCAACTAGTCTGACACCTAACTCATCTTGACCTAATTTTTTCAAAAAGTTGAAGTGACCCGAACCCGACCTGACCCAAGACCCAAAAAAAAGAAGGCGATGCTAGACAATCTGAAATCCAACCCGACCCGACATGTGACCCGGCAATCCTTCTCGGTCAAACTAACCTGACCTGACTCGGCCCGACTAAAATCCAATCTAACCTTCCTAATCGCCACCTCTAGTATTCATGCTTCATAACTATATCTATAGTATATTTACTGAGAATTCAATTTCAAAAAATTTTATCTATTATTTTCATTAAGGACAAATGAGGAATTAATAAGTATAGAGTTAGTTTTAATGAAAAAAATAATATATTGGGTAAATATGAAAGTTCTAAAAGTTTGGAAACGTATATATGATATTATGAATTTTAGAGAGGCAAATACGTAATTTTGAAGTTTTGTAAAGGTATACATGAAATTCTGCCATAAATAAATTAGAGTGGAGTCTGACTTGATTGGTCACTAATGGGCCCTCATTAGAAAGACGGCCATATGTTCGAAGGCCGTAGAAGGAAATATAATCGTCAGCTTTATCGCCCATCTTGCAGTATAGATTTTGCAAAATTGAACTTGAACCTCTGCAAATAGTTCTATATTGCCAGTGCATTACGGCTCTCACTGATGCCGCACCACTATCATCGATTCCTCCCTGCATTTTAAAAGATGTTAACAGTATAAAAAGATTGCAACATAGGAAAAGAAAATAAAGAAATTATATTTTAACACTCACGTTGTAAATACAAAAAATATTATGTATAAATATTTACTGGCTATTTGGCTGATATGCTATAGATAATTCACCCTCATTTTGGTCAATTTTTACGAAATGTATTGCCCTTATTGATGGTAATATTTAAAGCTGACTTTCTTGGCAGCACAAAACCCTACATTTGTGGACTCATGTGTATCAAGAGATGTCATGGTATATTGTTTCCAGAAAATTACAAAAATCAGGGTGTTAGATGTAATTTCCAACAAGAATCACCAGTACCTGAAAGCCAGGTAGAAGGGGTAGAACTATGATGACCCTGAAATGCCTCCTTTCATTATAAGCCCGCATTATACGCCTATATAAAGCTTCTAGTACACGATTTTTTATGATCTCGTCTCCATGGAGTCCAGATATGAAAAACTGGTTCTGGAAAAGGGAAAAGAAAGAAAACCAATTAATATGATAAAACAGGATAGCAGTATTTAATACCCGAGTTGCTAACTGAGAGCTGTAGGTGGGTCCCTACTTAATAATTCTCTGCTTGTATTTGTTGCTATAGCTTTCTCTCCTTTTGATAGTTTAATCAATTTTATTCATTCATGACTTTCCTAATTCTAAACTGTTTGCTTTGAGGGTGAACATAGGTGTGGAAGTACAATAAATATTGTCAATTAATAGGCAATATTTAATATTTTGTGTGGAATTTCCTGCAGGATATAAATATAACTTGTCCTACTGATGACTAAAACTTTACAAAAAATTCAAAAGAAGAAATTTATGAACCTCGATGTATACAAAATGCTCCGACTTTTCAATCAGAGAAATATAAGCATTATGAATGCTTCCTTCTGTTTGATTTGTACCAGCTGACCATTGCCCCACACTCCTCAAAACCTTCAGGAACAAAAATTCTCAGTGAAAAGAAAATAAAAGTATGGACAGTTCTGGAAATATTTAAGCCCAACATTTTCAATTGCAGTAACAGAAAACTATATTATACTAAGATATTTCAGACCCGCTTGGACAACTCTAAGCCCAAATTATCAAAAGTGAAAGAAAATACCTGACAATAGCATGTGGTCCTGAGGCCCACCTGACCCAACTCAATTTCTGAAGCCACCTGGTCGTCCCTCTCCTGTTCCTCCCACCATTCCTCCCCGTTTCGAGCCTCACTCCCTAGCAGTGGGCCCATGCCTAATACCACTTCTTTGTCCAGCTCAGGTGACCCCAACTCAGCCACAAAGGTCTTCATCGGCAAACCCAAAGCAAGAGCAGACAGTTCAGCTTTCTTCTTTTTAAGGGGTGAAGGGACAAGTGGAGGCTTTCGGTTGGTCCCAGCACTCTTGACAGAGTTATCAGGTGCAGGTCCCACTGGCTCTTTCGGTAATAGCAACGGGATGTTTTGGCATGAGGCTCTTGAAGAAAAGGAATCTACTTTTTTACAATCCTTGTCATTTCCAGAATTATTGTAGTTTTCTTGAGGCATGACTTCTTCTTTGTTGGAATCGGGCATTGGCTCGTTAGATCTTCTCAAGTAATGAGGGATGACCATGTGGTACTGTGGCATTAGTAGAGGGATCTCCTGTTCATTTGGTGCTTTGTTTCTCTGACCAAGAGAAAGAAAGTGAAATTTGAAATTTTGTAATAATGAGATAAAAGAAAAGGGTTTTTTCTGCATGTTATACAAATTTGTTTTTCTACCTGGTTGCTGTTATTTGGTACTGCATTAAGGGCAGGTATCTTGTGAGGTCACTGATTATTTTTTATCGTTTATTTTGGTTGTGATAGGATGTCTGTTTGAGTTAAATCTTGGTCCAGGATATAAAAGGGTAATGGCTGACTATAAATGAAGCCAGATACACCTGATTGTATCAGATACTATGCTCGCTGAGACTGGTGTAAGATTTCTCTTATCATTTTTGTTTGAAGGTTGTAAGGTGTTAAATATTTTGCTGGCTGGTAGATTTTGTAGCAGGTGAAGGGATGTAAAAAGTGATTTTGATAAAAGGAAACAGGATATTTATCAAATCCCTTCGTGCTAATACATAAATGCCATTAAATCGGACTTTAACATCCTTCTATTATAAACTAGAAAATTAATAAACCCCACATTGTGTACTGATCAGTTAAACAATCTGAAATAATTAAGGCATGAACTAAAAACATGAAAAGGGCTTTGAGCAAGACATGTGACCATATAGATATTAGTTGGTCAAGCAGAAAAATAAATATGAATTATAAAAGAACTACCTTTGCAAAATTCCAGCGCTGGACAAAATGCCGGGCCACATCACGGCAAGGTGGGCCCCACAAGGCACACTGTACATCGTGCCAAGGCATGCGTGGATACTTTGACCGGTCAAGTTCGTCTCGCATTGTATCCTCCCATGAGTTTGGTTCAGACTCCCTAGAAATTGCCATACTTTTAGAACGCGAACTTCTAGGAGTAATTTTCAAATTATTTGGGGCATATCAAGACTTGTACCTGGGATTGTAGTAGTCCTTTCCTGGCCAAATCAGAGCCGGCAAGTCGCTTATTTTGTGCTCAGGACTGTCATAACGGCCAAAGCACAGATCCAGGCCACCAATGTAGCACACTTGGTTGTCGACTATTACTATTTTCTCATGATGCGACCTTCAAACAAATTATAGTAATAAAACATTACTCGATTGATCAAGTTGGATTTACACATGTTTCTTCTCTAGGGTCAATGACAGTCTATTAGTATTTAATAGTGATTTTGCGGAGGAGGTTCCCTGCCAGTAAATTACATTGAAAAAACAAATAAATAAAAGAAAAGCTGGGTTCAGTATGCAACATAGGTTATAGAGAAATCAATAACTCATCGTACCAATAATACACACCAGTTGAGAAATGATCTGGGTATCTTAGTACTTTCACATTTTCATGTATGTCCAGCAGCTTTCTCTTGCTGTACATGCTATTAATTTTCAATGCCCATGCAACCTCTTTGTATAGGAGAACATAAATCTGCAAATAAGCCCATAAAACTGGTTAGTTGACAACTTAAAGGGAATAATATAAAAACTTGAAAAGAAAATAGCAGGACAGACCTGTACGCCTTGCTTTGCTTGTGCCTCAAGAAGAGCATCAAGCCTAGAAGCTGCATTTGAGTGGAAGGGGCGACGCATATACAGTTCAGGGCACAACCACCAGTCGGTTATAAATATCTACATTCCAAGATTTTAATTTAAAATATACTGATAAACACCAGCTTAAGGTTGAGCATATAGAATTGATTTTTATGGTTTCATTTTCACTTTTTCTATTCACCCTTGGATCCAACAATACACATAGAGTATATAAAAAAAATAATAAGAAGAAGAAGAAGACATAGATTTAAGGATTGAAATACCTACCTCTGATTTGGCCTCTTCAATGGAAGTGGCTATTGCATCAAATGCAGCCTCTCCATCAATGAACCATTGCACAAAGGACCCATCATCAGTGAGGCCACGAGGTGGTGCGAAAGAGCCATACCGGTGAGGGTTGCACCATCCCTCTGGTGGCCGTAGAACTGCATCATTTATTGCATCAACCCAGTTTTTGACCTTGTCGTTGTTTCTCACTCTCATCTTTATAGTGCGGCTCCCACAAGTAACCTATTCAAGTAGAGAGATGGTGACATTATAGGTAATGGGCCCCTTTTCTCAATTTCAACTGATCTAAAGTTTTCAATTTTTTGAAAAATGCAAGGACACATCTGCAGATACCTTTTTTTTTTTAATTTTAGGTGATACATATTCAGGTATCACCATAAATGTAAGGAAAAAATGCTTTGCTCTTTCATTTCCTTTTTCTCCTTTTGTGGAACCATTGATATGTCATGAAATTGCGAGATGCACAATAAAATTCTCTCAAGTTAAGTACCCATTGTCTGCTGAGTATAAACAATACGGAATCTGGACAAGAAAAAAGAAAATATAATAGAAGAGTGCCAGTTTCCTTTAGATTTGTACCTGAAACCCAAACAGCAAAGGATAATGCTCCTTGGTCTCTGAGGCTAACGGAACCCCGCTGTGATCATTGCCATCAGAAGCCGGCAACATGTCAAAAACAACAATATCCAAAAGCTTTGTATCAAATGGATCTTGCAAAAAGGCCAAGAATCCAGGCTTCAGGACAACCCACACCTACATTACAAAACAAAGGGCACAAAGGACCTAAAAATTAGTATTTAAAAATACATATATATACCTTTTGACATGATAAAAAAAGAAAATAAGCTTTTCTAGTCTGAGGAATATTAGAATGAAGATTTTGTCTCTTCTGAAAGCATGCATATAAGCTATATTCCTTCTCACAAAACCAAAAAGTTAAGAGATTTTTTACCTTCTGCCAATTGCCCTTGCGACAACAACTGAAAAGATTGCACATGCAAAACCTTGCATCTTTATCCTTACGGATTTTAGGCAAGTGTCTCACACTTACATAACCCTCCTTTAACTTGGGTCCATATTCTGGCGAGAAAGAGAGCCGTGATACCTCCAAGAAATAGCAAACCTGGCATTTTAACAAATAACACCCTGTACATTTGTTAAAAAAACTTGCAAGTTGCTCATTTCATAATATTGAATCCACCTATTGGTAAGTGCTAGTCATTTTTGGTATATATTTTGTATTGTCGAAATTGTATGAAGAAACAAAAAGCAAAAGCAGACACCTGCTAGGCCCAGGAACTATTCAGTCGAGTACCAGTGCACAATATGAAAAGGTGCACAGTATCAAAGAACATGATTCCTTTTGAGATACCCAAATTATAACTATTATCTTTCCTTTCCAATATTTTATTGTTGAGATTATTAGCAAGGCTATAAAAGGTTCACCTCACGAGAATTGACAATATCCAAGTTGCTGAAAAAAAGGTTGAGATAGCCTTGCATAGCGACCTTAGCCCTGTCAGATATCGACTGTTGCCTACCCAATGCCGGCTTTATCACTGACAGAGCAGCCCTCGATGGTACATTCCTTAAAAGATTTTGAAAAAGAAAATAGTAAATAATAAAGAAAGCATTCACTATTAAAATAATATCATACCACAAATCTGCATTGTATAAACTGAATAGACCACCACCTTGTTTGCATACCAGTATCAGATCTGAGGGCACTGGAAAGTATACGGTATTATGAAATTCTTGACAGAGGCAGGCTTTATGTACCAACATTCAACAGGATAGAGTTTACCATACCGATTCTTGACAGAGTTCTCGTTATGGTGGAATGCTTCTGCCACATCATCGCCTTCGTCATCATCATGTATAACTGGTGGGTGATCCACAAGTCCTAGGTTTTGTAACCATTCTTTTACCTTCAACAAGCATAATATAAACAAAGTAATAAACACAATAGTTTAGCTATGACATAATCCAGGGATTCCATATTTAATTTCACAGATTATGCAATTACAAAATCAACCCGATTGAACGGCTAATAGAATAATTAATACCTTGTTTATGCCAGAATAAGCCCCTAGTTATCCTAAATTAGCATTAATAGAAGATTTCAGCCTCAAAACCTATATGCAAAGCAAATCAAACTGGGCTTGAATTTACACAATTGAGGACTGTACAATCTGGTACTGTACACTTCTATAGGACTTCAACCCACATGACCCCATAACAATTTTATTATGTTATTAAAATCCCATGTTACAATGCAACCAAGGTTATGCATCCAAGTTGCAAACAAGCATCAAGTACCTGCTCTTGTTTTTCATGAATTTCCTCCATAAAAGCGCGTTTTTTCAGTGCAAAATGTAAGTAGAGAACCTGAGAGGCTCTCTTCTTCAGACGCCACTTGAACTGAATGCCAAGTAAATTAAACATTAGAGAAACAAATAACTGTACTGAAAAAGACTCAAAGCAACTTTTAATTAAACAAAAACAAATCTAAACAAGCATATCATTCGATAATTGATTCGGTCCCACTTGTCAGAAGAATTTTTCATATTTCACTATACAAGTGCTATCTTCTTCTTACAGTCTACGTCGGAACACAATCATCCAACAAATAAAATAGTAAATTACTTAATAAGAAGAGAGGAGGGAACAAACAACTGTCCAAATTGAAACAAAACAAGACAAAAGCCAAAACACTTTTCTTTCCCTTTTGAAATAAACAAAGGAAATGCTAGCTACTGACTTCACTGAAACTGAAACACTTAAAAACAATATATTGGATTTTTCATCTTGAACTTGAACTTGAACTAGAACTATCTCTAGTAATTAAGCAAAAACAGCAAAATGCAAGGAAAAAAATGACATGATCGCTCCAAATTTACAGGAAAGTTGACCCCTTTTTTTATTTTTTTTCATCTGAGAACCCCACCTCACCTCACAAATCTCAAACCTTTAAAAAAGAAAAGAAAGATTACATCTTTGTAATGGAACTCAATGATGTAGGATAGAAGCATTGGCGTGATATCGCTCACATCAGGTCTTGACACGGAGACGATCTCAGCCTTAGGCAACTCGTCGAAAATCCACACAGCATCAGCGCCGATCGAGCTGAGCCAGAACGACTGCGACGAGCGAACCGGAGCCGGTTCGGATGGCAACTTCAGATACATGAAATTGTCCGGAATCGACATGGCAAATTAAGGTTGAAATAACCAAATTAAACCTGATTTGAAAACTTGGAGCTCGGAGCTTGGAGCTTGTTTGTGTTTGTTGTATGTGTGGTGATGTTTGTTGAATTTTAAATGGCGCATATTTTGGTGTGTGGTGTTGTGGGGTTGGGTTTGGGTTGGGGGGTTCTTCTTTGGAATGGAATATCCGAGTGTGTGTGTGCGGATCTCTTTGAGGAATGAATGAGAAAGACTTAGTTTTGTGCCTTCGCAAGGAAACAGGAAGGAAGAAAGCGAGAGAGGTCGTTGGAGTTGAGATTTTGCATCTGTGACCCTTGTAAAGTATGAAATTGTGATCAAGTGCCGTAAAATAGGAGCTTGATTCTCTATATTCCCAATGAGAAATTATTCTTACCTTTTATACTAAATAGATAATTTATTTATATTTGAATTTATAAGTATTTATAATTAGTATAGAAAGTGTTTATTAGTTTTTCTTTCTTAAATGATTATAGAAAAAATTTTAAGTTAAAAATTTTATTGCTCAAGTAAAAATACAATTTGTATAACTTTTAATTCTAATAATATAAGGAAGAATCATTTTATCATTAAAAAATATAAATATATTTAGGGTGCAAATAAGGTGTATAATTAAGAGATGCAATTATCACGTCTCTTCTTTTATTGTCCAATAAAGGAAAGAATTTGACTCTTCTAATAACCTTATTACAAGTTGTGTTTAAGGATTGAGGTGAGACAAAAAGTAACTAACTAGTTATTAAAGTGGTAATGAAGGTTTATAAATGTCTATGTAATAAATTATAATTACTTGTTTTATAGGTGGAGAATGAGAAATTTAGTGAAAAAATTTTATGAGTAATGACAACAAATTATTTCAGCTAATCAATTAGTTGTTTGAGTGTCTATAACAATGATATTTTTCACCGGATATTGTGGGTTACTTCAGAGGTTCATTTATTTATTTTCCACCTAGTTTTACCATATTAAAAAATCATGAGTATGTAAGAAAATTTTCTAGCTTAATTTTGTCATGTTATTCTAATCATATTTTTT
The DNA here is from genome assembly GCA_037678475.1 of x Bolboschoenoplectus mariqueter. Classification (NCBI taxonomy): domain Eukaryota; kingdom Viridiplantae; phylum Streptophyta; class Magnoliopsida; order Poales; family Cyperaceae; genus x Bolboschoenoplectus; species x Bolboschoenoplectus mariqueter. Next base: position 2,858,698 of record CM075271.1, read on the forward strand.
TATGATTAGTATTTTTAGGTAATATTTCACTTGCCAACATAATAATAGAATAATTTAATCTTTCATTTAATATAATTTTATCTACCTACTTCACTAAAAAATAAATTTTAGTTCACTTATTAAAGCACTAATTAATAAATGCATGTTACAACTATCAACCACTACACAATTTTTTTTTGAAATAAAAACTTCCATTAGTCCTAACATTTATTCATCTTTCAAATATTTTTTTTACAATACTTAAACATATATTTTTCCGTAAAGAGTTGAAATATATCATCAATGTACTAAATCTGCGATCCAACCACTACACAAATTGATTCAATACAATGCCAAACATACATTGTTCCTTATTTTGCCCCCAAAACATAACAAAAGGGAGAGAGAGCACATAGACATAACAAATCAAAGAAAAACATGAGATGGCAAATTAGCAGTGAAAACTGAAAAAAAAAGGACTGACCAGATCTAGATATCAAAAAGTAGCCAGTTATTTGTATCTATGCCTGTGACATTAAATTTTAAGTGGGTTTGTCTGTAAATAATTGGAGGGGATTCAATTAATGAGGGTATGTAAGGTCTTATTCTTCTGTTGCTGCATAGTATTATGCTGTATAATGTATGTAAAGATAGATTATAGAAGAGATTTTTTTTATATTTAATTTGTACGAATTTTGATGTGATCAGATGGATATCATGTCATATTATACGGTGTGGTGCAGCGGAGGAACGAATCGGATATGCAGTGAATGGACATAGATATGTTAAAAGGAGTGATATTTTATATTAAGAAAAGGAAGAAAAAATCTGGAACCGGACATGTTAGAAACGGTTGCAATTAATTTGAAAACTTAGCGCTGCATTATTTTTTTTTCCTTCTAAAACTGAGAGATTAAAATTTTAATAAAGTTTTAAACTTTCATTATATATTTCACAACATGGGGAGTTTAGTTTGTGAGTGCATGATATATGTTTTTCTTTTTCTTTTCTTTTTTTTTGGCTCATTGGTAGTTGATTACATTTTTATTAAATGTCCTTCAAATTAATACATGGTTAACATTTTATAAGATACGTATAAGTTAATATTTGTGCAACGAGTCACTTTCCCTTAAGCCCACCAAATAGAAATTTGATCTATTTGGCATATTCTACTAGACATCTTACACATAATGTATGATGGAAGTATAAGTGAGAGCATGAAATGATGATATATATATATATTTGTATGCTTCAAATGAGATTGTTATTACTTGCAAGCATGAAGTTCCTGCCGTGGAGTTCAAGACAAGTAAATTATGGATTTTGACATTTTTATTTTTATATTTTCTAATTTATTGGTGATTTCTTTTTTTCGTAAATTATGGATTTTAATACATGGTTTTAATATTAGGGTTATTAGATATGATTAACTTTGAAATTACTCTTGGTGTATGAGTTAAATAATTTCTTTTTTGGAAAAATATTAGAGAGATATCATTATTGATACTGATTTTGTTATTCAGATTAAATGTGTCATCATTCATATTGATGACTTAATTATACAACTTATATTATATAATATTTTTATGTTTCAACTTACATACCAACTAATCTAAATAATAACTCAGTTAAGTTGAATAAATATTTAATATTATTGTTGCACACTATAATATATTATAATTTTTTTAGATCCCTTTAAATTCCGATTCATAAGCAAAACTAAGAATAAGACATATTTGTTTTTAAGGTAATAAATTAATAATCAATACAACAGTTTGATATATCCAAGAAAATATAACCTATTTTTTATGGTCAATAATTGTGCCGTTCTAAAGATGCATTATATTATATGTAGTGAGGCCTAGTTTGAAAGTTCCTGAGGTCATTATGGTCAATTCACTGGTACCTTCTTTGCTTGCTGAGTTCCTGTTTATTCCAATCGAATAGTGAAAAAAAAATATATAAAGGGGCTGATGTTACACTTGGCCTTGGTCAATATCAGAGAATATCCTATTTTTGGTGCTCAAATGGGAGATCCAATTCCTTGATGCATTTGACTTTGACCTGATAACTCAGGATCTTCTCCATTTGTAACAAACTGGATGGATCATGTTATTAATTATCTCAATTCTCAATCTCTGGTCATCAAGTGCGCTTTTGTTGTGGGGGTGTTCATGTCCCGATTTTTTTTATTTAAAAAAATAAATAATAAAAATTAAATAAATAAATAAATAATACGGAAAATTACAGATATAGAAGGGACAGGATTGTAATACCCGGCCAACAACCATCTTTTTCAACCCAACGGTCAAATTTTGAAAAAAATCATTTTTTAATAGGGATGTAGTTTGAGTATTGTACCGTTTGTGAAGGACGGGGAAGAGAAATACGTCTAAGATGAACGGTTAAGCAGCCCACATCCCACACCGCTCACGCCTCTCCACACAACCATGTTGCACGCCAGTGTAGATGGATTTCTGATTCCCGTCCCACTATGAAGACCGTACGCCACGCCACGCCACGCCACAGCGGAACCCATGCCACGTCAGGCCACGCGCGTGCATTGTAGACAGGAATCAGAAACCCGTCCACTGTGAAGACCGTGCACTTCCCCGAGACCGTGCGCCACACGGACAGATGCGCCAGTTGGACGCTTCTCAGAGGCCTGTCCCAGGAGAAGGGTAAGTAAATAAATACCCGTCCCCACTCACATCCCGAGCCATCCCTTCCCCTTTTCTTCCCCTTCCCCTCCTTTCGAAAAACCCTCTCTTCTTCTCCCCATTAAATCCCTCCTCCTCCTCCCCCCCTCACCACTATCCTCCTAACAGGATCTGACATTGCCGTCGATTTGTTTCAGCCACCGTTATTCAGTACCTGCCGCCTCCTTGCCTTCCCATCTCACACGAGGTAAATTTAATTTTTTTTAAAACGAAATTTATTAATTATTGTAATTGTGTAATAGTAATCTAAAAATAATAATTACAATTTGTTATATTGGTGTCTTGAAAATATTAACTGGAATTTATTATAATAATTATGAAGTTTAATTTTTTATTTCATGACCGATTTTAATTGAATAATTTAGTAGAAATATGTAGTTTAAATGATTATTAATATGCTTTATAGTAAAAATAATTTAAATATGATTTAAATGATTTATAATTTATTAGAATGGTTGCATGATTAAGTAGTAACATGTTTATTTAATTTTCATTATCAATATCATTATTCAAAAAATAATTAATGTAATATTTATTTTATTTAGTTTGGAATAAAAGAAACATATTAATATTACATATTTGTTTTAATGATGAAGTTATTAATTATCGGTACCAAATATTCCTATTGTATATTTGCATGACTAAAAAAAATTATATTTGAATACAACACAATTACATATATTTGAGATATTTTTATAAATGATGTATGTTTGTGAAAAATTTATGAAGCACAAATTAGTGAAAAATTCATGAAGCACAGATTAATGAAATGATTAATATTTTTAAAGTTTAGAAATTAAGAATATATATTTTTATTTTGTGATAAATTCGAAATATATATGGACGGAGTAGTTAGCTTATGAATTAGTGGCCTCAAAATATTATTTAGATGTATTGTTAGTTTTTATGTAGCAAATATGTACGGAGTAGATACCCTAAAAATTATAATTATTGTATTGTATGTTATATACTTATTTAAATTATAAATGATATACAATACAATACATGCTTATTTAAATTAGAGATAATGTATGGCATATGATAATTTAAGTTATAAATAATGTATGATATATGTTTATTTAATTTTATTGAACCATTATAATTTTTTTATTTTAACAAATATTAACATAACAATTTGTAGAATTTACAAATATATTTTTATGGATAATATAATACTTCTTTAATTTAATTTGTTATCCATTTTTTAGATAATATAGAATTTTATAGAATATATTGTATTTTTATGTTTTGTTAAATTTTATAACTAAAATAGAGAACTAATATCAAATTTTAAATAACGTAGGAAATTAAAAAAATAGCAGACGTACAAGAAGTTGGTTGTAGCAGTTGGGCCAAAATCCAAGCGGATGTTAATATTTCATTCGCTGATGAGGCTCTTAGATGACCTCTCACCGCCTTACTAGTCATGCCTATGTGCAATCACAAAATATTAGACATACACAATGATGTGAGTTGAAAATATATCATATTTCGTTTATATTTGGAAAAAATATTTTATGTCTTATTTGACAATAATTATTTTATGTCTTATTTTTCATTATAATTTATTTTTAGCCCGAAGGGTATTAAATACACATGCACATCGGCATCATATTCCTTATCACGATCTTTGTAATCATGTACTTAGGAAGTTAGGGATGTATCAGATTGCTCGGTTATCTCAAATGCAGGTCGATCCGAGGTTAGTCACTGCGCTTGTGGAGCGGTGGCGTCCAGAGACACACACTTTTCACTTACCAGTTGGAGAGGTGACCATCACTATATAGGATGTCAGTTGTTTATGGGGTTTGCCGATATGCGGTCTCCATCAAACCGGTCATAGTGAACTAAGGAATATGGGGTGGATGACTGTTTCGGGTATATCCCATTAGAAGCACAGAAAAAAAGAAGAGAAAGAAGGGAGATGATGCAGAAAGTACTATATCTTACTCAAAATATCAAATGAATCTGAAATGATTGCGGGAGACATTTGGTCAGATGCCTGTGAATTCGACCCAGAAGCAAGCGGATAGGTACATTCGGGCATTTTTACTTGATTTATTCGGATTGACATTTTTTCTCGATTCATCTGACGATAGTGTACCGGCGATGTATTTGTAGTTTCTGACTGATTTGCAGAATCCATCGTTCTACAATCAGGGTGCAGGTATTTAAAAATTCTTATATTTTAAATATTTATTTAATTAAGTCATATTATTTTTTTATTAAATTGAAAAAATTGGGGGTACGTATATGAAAATTATTCTCCATTTTATAATTACTTGTCGTATTTATTAAATAAAAATAATTTTGTGTATGTGTGCTAACTGTTATGTACCGACATCTTTCTACAGGCTCGTTGTCATGGACCAAGACCATCGGTGGGCCAATTTTACTGCTCCAGCAGTGGTCTTGGACATTTTTCAATATTACGCGACCCCGTTGTCGAGATCCGGATCCTCCATTGGGCGATGAGGATCTTGAGTTGAGACCGTGCTATACGGTGCGATGGGTTACTCTACATACCTATGCTTTTTGTCCGGCTTGCGCCTCACTAACGTATTATCGCAACCAATTCAAAAATTTAGTTGATACGAATGTGAATTGGAAGCCACACAAGCCGTACTTTGATCTACTTCCTTATCATGTTCATCGAGAGCGGCATTATTGGTTAGCACGGATGTCATTGATACATTTTTAGGTCATATCCTGGCACTATCTAGAGAGGGTTATGCGCCAGTTCGGATTATATCAAATCATACCTCCGAGTGACCCACATCATTGGACTGATTTTCGAGATCTAGATCGAGTTGCTCATACTGTGCATAGTATGTCAAATTGGGCTCATCACCATCGACGGTACATGAGTATGTAGTCTCGGATACATTTTATTGATGAGACGCGATCATATGATCCATCACGTCTGATTGAGTATCGTCGATGGTACCAACAGCAAGGGATGTACTCGATCTATATTAGAGGTTATTTGGAGGTCGGAATGGACAGACCTTTACCTCCACCACGATATTCTGTGGAGGTCCTCGGCTATATTCCTATTGGTCCTAAATTGCACCGTGTGATATGTTTTAATTATTTAAAGTTAACGTATTTAATTTAAATTATTTTGGTTCATCTTAATTTATATTTTTTTTGTTTTGCAGGGCATCAGAGTGCTACAATAAGCGGAACATATAATTAAAAAGTTGTATAAGCGTGGCACAAAAGCAATCAGCAAAGTTCTCTTGAAGAGCTTAAGTTGTATGCTACATGATGTCGATCAGGCACACGAGCTGGATCGTGTATTAGCAGAGGCTGGTCTTTTGACGAATATTGATGATATTCCAGATGATGATGATGACGTTGAGCCTTCTAGTGTTGGGCCTTCTGGTGCTGCACACGACGTGCCGGATATTTCGGCACAGTTGAAATTTGATGATATTTTTAGACAGCTATAGTCGAAGACTACACGGGTATCATGACCATCTCATATAGGCTCATCATACATGCATTATCCATATCCACATCCAGCTCCGGGGTCAATGCATTATCCATATCCATCTTCCGGCCCATCGACGCAACCTTATTACGAGTATCCACAAGCGCAAACATATGGCTGGGGTCCTGCACATCATGTTCCTATGTCACAAGCATATCCAACATGGCAGGCCCCGTCGATCCCACATATGCCACATATGCCACAGATGCCCTCGACACCGGCGCCTCCAACGTGGCAGCATGTCCAGCAAATGCCACAGATACCCTGACACATGCGCAGATATCGCAGGCATATCCGACGTGGCAGATCCCGTCCATTTCAAAGATGCCCATGACACAAGCACAAACACCTCCTACGACAGATGTGTTGCAGACGTGGTATAGACTCCCGAGCCTTCTTGTAGATCCGACATCAAAGCCTCCTATGACTACACAATAGGTTCCACCGGTAGCTCCTACTCTTGCACTACTGACATGCCTTCACAATCAGCGGTATTTTATCTATATATTTATCTTGAAATTATTAATATTGTATTATTGTCATGTAATTATATAAAGTTTTGAATTTGCAGAATGTCCAAGTCGAAAATGATGTATCATAGTCATCAGAGGATCATGACGATACAACTCTGCTGGGACGAGGTCTTCGAGGAAAGAGAGTGGTATCCAAGTATACACCGAGTATTTCTTAATTTTTTTTATTATATGCCATGACTTTATTTAGTATGACTTATTTATTTTGAGAATCTTGGATCGGTATTTTTATTACTTTATTATAGAGTTTATTTTATGGACTTTATGAGAATTGTATTATGGACTTTATGAAGATTGTATTATGGACTTTATTTTATAGACTTTATATTTTTATGGAGTTTATTTATAGTTTTGATCATAATTATATATTTTGTATAAAAATAAAAAACACATAGTTAGAGATTTTTTTCCAAATAGTAAGTAATAAATTCTTACAAAATCGTACACATTAGATAACAATAACAACAAAAACAATAAATAAGTATCAAAAACAAAATCAAAATTATACATAATCACCATAATAATACATAATAATAACCCTAACAAATATACAATCATATTTCGGAATAGTCATTATTTTAATAAATAAATCATCATAACCCTAAGAAATACTCATACAAACACGAGCCCATAGCCTTCGTAATCGTGAGTTACCACCCATATTCAAACCTACAAAAAATATAAAATTTTATTAAGTATTACTATTTATTGTATAAAAATTGTTATAAATTATAACAAATAAAATGAATGAAAACCTGGTTGCATGTTTCGTTGCGTACAATGAGTTGTTTGATGGTTAATGGAGCCACAACCCTCGTAAGGTGGAGGACCTCTCCTACCTTCCATGCGATCCATCATCATAAGAATACGCGTGTGCTTTCTTTTACCTCTTTGCACTAATGTTTCGTTACGAATAATTGTCTCGCTGTCGTATTCTGGCTAGTCTTCTTTCTTCTCAAAAATTTCAAACTGACATTGCCATGTATTCACCAGCGCTTCAGTGCTATAAAATCGATGAGTGTACTCATTTGGATTATAACTACGTACCGTACATACTTTCAAGATATGACAACATGCAATAAATGTGTTATTCGGTTTACGCATTTACATTTAGGTTTCCTTCCTTCCGCTAGATCAACCTTGTAGCTTCTATCTTCTCTACCATTTGGCGTAACTCGTTCGCCTTTAGCGACAATCTCATATCAACCTCTCACCACATAGTATTCAGTGACTTCAAGATTTTGTGTTTGTATTACTACTTCTTCAAGATTGGCAATAACCATATCAGAGAATAATTGTCCTTTACGCGCTAATTCTGCTACTTCTATCCTTTTTTTAGCAAACCAAACAACACACTTATAGTAAGTCGTTTCCACAATAGCAAACACTGGAAGGCCCTGACATACTTTGAACACCTGATTAAGTGATTATGCACCATCACTTGTCATTATGCCCCAATAATATCCCCCATCATAGCATTGAAACCATTTATGAGGGCACCATTCTGTTTCTCTGTCTGTTTCATCTAATTTTCCGATATGTTTTAAATATTCATCTGCCTCGCGACTCTAGCTTTTTATCTCATTCATACCTTGTATGAATTCACGCAAACTATGTTTCCTGCATGTCACTTTAAAATTATCGTTGCATTTTGATTTCTACGTACTTTTAGCAAGTTTTCAGCGATATATTGTGCACATAAACGATAGACGACTTGATTTTGCTCTTTGTACTACCCAAATTGAGGATTATGGAATACATGCTTAATGTCTGCGTGACGATCAGAAATAACACATAGTCATTTGTCTCCGATAACATCACGTCGCAACCATCTCATAAACCATCCTCAGTTGTCACCATTTTTTTTTTCAACAAGTCCGAATGCAAGTGACAACAAATGATTTTCAGAATCATAAGCGGCAACTACTAGTAATCTTCTACTGTATTGTCCGTGTAAAAAAGAGACATCTATACTTATAACAGGACGTAAGAATCGAAATGTTTGAATGCACGGAACAAATGCCTAAGAATATCGTATGAATTGACGCACAGCAGGATCTGCCAATTTTAGTTGAATCTGAAATTTAACTCAACATTACTAACAAATAATGCTAGTTTATATGGAAGTTATGTGATACATGCACAGAAACACGTATGCTTAACTTGAGCAAGTTATCTTGTTGAAAAGAAAGGAATTGTTCAAGAAGAACTTATCTGGCAAATATTAACTGGATCGCATTCAGATCAGCACCTCTCTTAGCCACCTAACTTGACAAGTCAGGGCATGCAGTTCTGTGTGGGCCACTTGAGTGAAGAAAACGAGGGACACTTTCTATAAGAATAAATTTAAAGCTAATAACTCAGAAATATTGAAAACTGAATGGAAGAAAAGTAACCAAAAAGATTTGAAGGAGAATGAAAAATGATCAGGTTGTGGTTTCATACAAAGAACATTGAACTAATATCAGCATTGGAGTTGATTGAAGCAACACCAGTCAAATCAGCAATAAATCATACATACAAATTAGAACCATTTCATAGATCTAACCAGAAAAGATAAATTTCACACAGCAAGGGTACATTTCGTAGATCTAACCAGAAAAGGAGTATTTTAATTACACAGCATTTATCTGGCTAGCTAATTAAGAAATTAACGAAGTCCCTTTCAGAAATCAGTAGAAACCTACTCTAAGATAACAAGATTTAAAGCAAGTCGTACCTCTTTCCAGTTCTTCTTTCTTCTCCGAACTCTCTTGATCTGATGATCATACCTTCATGATCCTATTTCTTCTCTGAACTCTCTTGATTTTGTACGGGAAACCCCCCCCCCCCCCTTCTCTCTCTCTCTCTCTCTCTCTCTCTCTCTCGCTCTCGCTCTCGCTCGTTCGCTCGTTCGCTCGCTCGCTGAGATGATATTTATAGGTACTGGTGTTAGGATTAAGAAACAGGGAAGGGATTAACGATCAGAAATAGCCGTGGTGCGCAGAATCAACAAGATTCTCCCTCCGTCATTAATGTCGTATCAGAATCGGATTAACGATATCTTTTTGTGAGATTTTCGGAAGATTTGGGAGTATATATCATGCTTCATGATCAAGTCGGAAACAACTTGGAGAAGAAGGAAATAGAGATACACGAAATGTAGTCTGATTTGGGGGCAAAACAAAAGAAAAAAAAAGGATCTTTCTCTGATGCGAGGATCGGATTTGGAAGTTTCTCGACCTAGTTGATCACTACTAGAGGAGATTCAATGGAGCGAGAGAATGAAGTCTGAAGACGAGAAGAGAGAGACAGGGGTTTCGGTCTTTGGGTTTAACACCTTTTATGGGGGTTGTTTCCGGATCTTCTCCAATGCAGACGATTCAATTTGAAAGTATTGAATAATCTGAGCTGTCCATTTTAAATCAAATGTTCCATATCAAATATGAATAATCTGAGCTTTATAATAGAAGCTGTACAAAGATGATGTGCAAGAGAAACTCTACTGTAAAAAAACATGAAACTGTAAAAGAAATTTACTTGTGTAGCTGAAAGAAAGTAGATATAACAAAGAAAAAATAAAGGTAAAAAATATATATTTTCATCCCCCTCCCCTCCCGTTTGGCCCGTGAAGTAAAGATGTTTTAAGTATTTTAAACTGTTTTAATACACCAAACGAAAATAATTTAAGGTGAAGTAAATTAAAATACCTATAAAATTGTAGAGGTAGAGTAAAATTAAATCATTAAATTTCTTAATTTTTAACACTTTTTATTTTTACTACTTCATTTATTTATTTCACTGCTATTAAAAATCAATGTTTTAAAATAATTTAATTCTTACTCGCTTTAATGTTACTTCTTACCACATGAATGGATATATTCTAAGCAATTAGAGGTGTAATTTGATGATTTGTTGGGCCAAATTTGAATTTGAATTAAGAAAACATAAAATACAAAAGCCCAAACTATCAATTCAATTAAACAAATAAATAAATAAATACACAGCCCAATTTCACTTATTCAATCTTTTTTTTTTCAATTCACTTGTCAGTAACTCCTCTTTCTCTTTCTCTCTCTCTCTTTCTCTGTTCGCTGCTCATCAAACGCCAAAAATCGCCTTCCTTCAATTTCAATCAATCCTTCGCCAAGTTACTAACCTAAGGGATTTCACACGCGATCGGAGGTTAGATTTTCTCTTTTTTCTTGTCAGATCTCCCTTAGATATGATATTTATTTAGTACGATGGGGTATCGAACTTCAATTTTGAAGATCAAATCCAGAGAAATTCGCCCCCAAATTAACTAAATCAGAGCAATAGCTTAGTAGTAATTGTGATCAAGTCTTTGAGTCCGATTTCAGATGGCTTTTTCTGGAATCAAACCTGGTGTTCCTGTAATGTTGCAAGAATTGGAACCCTCTTCTTCTTCTCCATTTTTCAAGCATGGTCAATCACTCCGAGTTACCGGAAAGTGAGTTACAATCTTCCTCCTCGTAGTTTTCTTTCTCACCAATTTCATTTCCCTTTTTTTTTCAAACAATATAAAATCACCTCTAGTAATTTGTTGCTTCAAGTACTGACAAGTTACACAACCACCTTGTACCAGTTCCAGTACTGTAAGGCGAAGCACCGTTATGCATTGATTGGTACGGTTCAGCTCCTTTTCTTATCTTTACACTATGTTGGTATTTGGTACCATATCAGCCTGGTACCACAAAGGCCAGGTATTGTGACATTGATGTACCGGTATTGTCTTATTAAGGTAAAAGTATTAAGTAGTTATTTATTATTTTTTTGTTAGGCTTGAAGCTTATCAAGCTGAGACTGGAATTGCTGAGATCAGTAACGGAGATGCGAGACTCAAAATAAACACCCAGCATTTATCCAACCTTAATTTCTGCATTGGGCCTCTGTACCAGTTCATCGGTGAACTGGTTATTGGTGCCGGTACCAACGATGTATGTACCTTTTCTCAATTAACTTCCAAATTAACTTGAATAGTTTTGTCTCTATGGCACCGTAAAAGGCATATATAGGTTACTGCTCTTTTATTTGCATAGTTGACATGTAAAAAAATAAATAAATAAAACATCATGTGTGTAGGATTCTTATGAATTTTGCAAGAGCTGATTATACATCATGCTTTAATTTTTATGTAGTAGTAAACTATTAGTTCATTTTAAATATTTTAATAGGTGCTGTTGCAAGCTCGTGTTGGGAGGGTAGTAGAGGGGCTGGATCTAAACCTGTACCAGCAGTCTCTCCAACTCAGTAGGAAACTCGAATCCTATGTATCAAGTGCAAGAGGACTTAAAAGACGGAACACAGAATAGGCTAATTTTTAGAAAAGAATTGATTGATTTCTAATATGCAGAAACTGAAGGTAGAACCTGAAATTGTCTAACAAATGAGGTTTTCTTTGTTAATGTGTGTTATGTCAATGATGGAACCTGGGATTACAATCCGAATGAGCTACGCTCCGTTTTTTGGTTTGTTATTAGTAATCATGCTGTGGGCCCTGTGAAAACACAGAAATTTACTATTAGACAGCTGTGTTTGAATTTAAATTATGATGATTTTGTCCAATTAAGCAGATGAATCTCATGAGAGATATTTTAGTGTTGCCGTACGGGAGATATTAACCGGTGCAACAGGCGTACCTAACATGACAAATTCAATTCAAATTCTTGTTCAAGTGTAGAATCATGTTCTGTTTAATCTGTAATTTTCTCTCTAGATATGCTTTTCATATAATAGAAAAGTACAACATCAAGCTGGAATTATTTTGGCATCAAGTCTGAGACAACAATTCCAATTCTAATTTTAGTTAAAAGTGTCATTTTCACATTTGTTGTCAATTATTCCTTACAATGTGTTACATGTGGTTTAATGTTATTGCCATTGGAAAGTGCAATTACTAATTATAACAAATGTTGCTCTCTACTGGTACAAGGACAAAGGACATTTTGGTAACTAAAAGGGTTGAAGTTGTCTAATAAAATTATACAACTTCTAACTACAAAGTAGGCATATGTTTTTGAGTTATGATGCATTGATTAGATTTTTAATTTGACACTCTCGATAATCTTCAAAAATAAATAAAATAAAATAACAGATCTGACTTTATGATGGTGCTATCTGTGATATATGTGCTTGAATATAAAAAAATGTTAAAATTCAGTGCATGTTTTATTATCCATCAAATAATTTGAACTTTTCAAGAGGCTGTTATTTAATGATCTTAAAATATATTATAAAACGGGTATTCAAATAATTAATTAGCTCATTTTTTTGGTTTTCAAGCATTTTTTTATATCAATTTAAATATATTCTCAGCACTGTCTAAAGTATCAAAATACACAAAAAATCTTAAAATCTTACGGTTGTCATGCAGATACAAACTGCACAAAAAAAAGCCAAAAATAAGAATCTTTTTTTCTTCTTTTTGGGTGAAAAAAAAGGTGTAATATAAAGCCAAAAAACTTAACTCAGCATCTTATCATCTTGTTTTAGATTTTTCTTTTTTGAGGATTCCTTCTTGACTTAAACCTTTTGTCTTATAATAATGTGAGATTAGTTAGTTATACACGTTGAGATATTTTATATCACATCTTTCATTATCACCTTTATATATATATATATATATAGCCGACCGTGTGAATTGATAATTACTCAAATTTAATCACTTTAAAATTGTACACATGTACTTAATTGGCCCGTGTCATTTTCTTAATTTCTTCCTTTTTAGTTTCCAATAAAAAGATCCAAGTCAACCCCGTGTGGAATATAATTGTGGAAATATGGATTAGGATTCGTATCCTCTGCTATGTTGCACCGTGCAGCACAGTGTGTTGTCTGTCCGATCGCATCAAGATTTATGCAAAATAAATCTCAAAAAAAATCTATTTATAATCTATCCGTTCGTATGTTGTGTAGTGCAATGTTGCATAACAAAAAATTGAAATCATGTGGATTAGGTCTTAAGAAAAAAAAACCATCTCCTAATTCTCCTCTTTCTTCCATACTTTTTGTGTTGTTATTTTTGCAACATTTTCTAGTTGCACCTTTACCTTATCTTTTTTTTAAATTTGTTTTTCATTCAATGTAGCTTTCAAAATACTACAAAACATATGTTTACAACAAACTTGTAAACTTTTAATTTTTTTAATTTTTTGGAGAAAAAGATGAGGATGAAGCTCTCAACTTTTATTAAAAGTCACAAAGTTGAGTTAAAATAAATTTAAAAAAATGAAAATTAAAAAGAAATATTTAAAGTATAGTTGGACTATGTCATATACATACATATATATATATGATATAAGATATATCAAAGAAGCATCTCTTGCTTAATTTCTGTTGTGAGCTCATGAACACACTGGAATTTTTGCCTGAATATCCAATTTGTGGTGAAACAAAAAGCAACTTGTAAATTTGTTTTGAATTTGCTAGGAGAGTGTAGAATATTTGAATCAAACTGATTTATTAGAAAGTTCTGGTAGAACAATAACCAACAATTAATTAAGCTAGCTGAGCTTTAATTTGCTACATGTATATATATCCACAGTGATGGAGCCAAAATAAATTTGGAGGAGGGATCAATTTCAATCAAAATTGATAACTACTATTTAATTAAAATAACAAAACTTTAATATACAAAAAAGAAAATGTTATAGTTCTTACAGAAACTACTGCATATCCCTCAATTTTTACTCTGTGAAAATAATTAAAAATTTTCAAAACAGTTAAAACAAAAAATGTTATTTTATGTGAGTTTTTCTCTACGAAATTCCATTTGTTAGAACAAATAGTTTCAAAATAATTATTTTATCATTTGTTATCTAACTTATCTTATAAAAAAATCTCTTCTCAGTATAAGTTATCAACACATCATTATGGTACTTATTGCCAATCATATTTCTCAACTTGATTTTTATTATATTTAAAATATAATTTTTTTTACAGTTATAGCATTTTAAATTCTTATCTTATGATGTGTACCAATGTATACAATTTGATTCTAATTTTTTTTCTTTTTGGAAACTTTATAATATGACAATTATGATTTGTTAAGTATAGAAGAAAAATTAATGGACCAATTTCACCATCTCAAGTAATAAAAAAAAAAGAAAATATTGCATATGAGACAAAAGATAATTGATTGCATTATTTGTTACTTTCCCCTACACCATTTAACTTTTAAGAATTATGTTATTTAAATATTAACCAACTAATCTTTTATAATCAATGGAGAAAAGGAGAAAAAGGGGGGTAAATTATGATCTCATTATTGAATACAATAGAAATTTTCTCTAATCAAAGGGATATGAGAATCAATTTTTGATTTACTGGCACAGACAATGCTTTTCTTATGAGAAGTCATAGATTTAAAATTCAGACGAAGACGGTCTTTTATGAACATTTAAAATTAGATAGCTTAGATTCTCATTTTTATTTTAAAAAAAAATTGTAAGTGGTGATGAAAAAGCTTAATTTCCATGAGCTAGTTATGACTCATATATGGTATGATTTATTTCCAGTACAGAATCTGACGTAGAAAGTTAAAATATGTAATGTGTTTTCTTGGTGGCATATCATAGGTCATAGGTGTGAGTGTGACATGATGTTGATTCATCTTCTTTAATTTGTATGACTGACCACTGGTAGACTGGTAGACTGGTAACTGGTCACTGGTACTGGTACTGGTACTGGTAATGGTACTGGTGGTGGCTTTATTGTGGGATCAGATGGAAACCCCACTACTACATTCATTCATTCAATCATTCTCTCTTTATTAAAAGTTAATATCAGTTTAAAGTTTAAACTCACTGAGAGAGTTCATGGGTTTGATTTAAACTACGGATTAATCCGAACCGTCGATCTCTAACTATCTGATTGTCTGATGAATTCATTACTCATTTGAATTTCTGCTTATTTTTATAATTTTAACTTCTGTGCTTTATTTTAGATTGTTATTATGATATTTCCCAACATGCATTGCTGGTATTATCATGAAGAAATATTGTAGTGTTAATTTCCATCATTCTTTCTTTCTTTCCTTCTTTCTTTCTAACAAAAAAAAAAAGATCCAATTCCAAGTCATCCCATGTGGAATTATGGATCAGTGTCTCAAAATTCAAAACCATCTTCCTTTTTTCCCCTGTTTTGTTCTTACTCTTGTCATATATATATATATATATATATAGATCTGATTGTTGATTTGTGGATATAAAGTCTAGTGACTTTCTTGAAATTTAGGTTTCAACCAATTTATCCACTCATTTATATGATTTGTGTACCTTAAAGTGTTTAAAAAAGACAAAAAAACATTCTTCAGTAGATGCAATGCACTGAGTGATTGAATCTAGTTACATCACATTACTATTATACTAGCTATATATATACAAATATATACAACCCAGATCCTCTTTGGCATCTGTGGAGTGTCATTCTGTGTAATGAGTCATCAACACAAGCACCTTTAGTTTTTAGGACATGAAATTTTTCTAATTATAGTTATGATCACACTTTGTTGGTTACCAACATAAGATATGGTCAAATTGGCTCTTCAATTAGAGCATCAATGTATATTTACTTGATTGTTTGATATAAAATTGACGTGCGAATATAGGAATGAGACGACGATATTTTGTTATTTTTTAGTATTTTTATCTTTTCCACTCAGATTTGTTTCTTCATGAATACATACATATAAAAAGTAAAACCTAATATTTAAATATGTTGGTTTTTTTTTCCATGTAAGTTTCTTTTTTAGAGTAATTAATTAAATCTAAAATCATTTAAAATAGAAAAAAAAAATAATGTCATAGATGAACTATAGTAGAATGCTAAAGCAATGGATCTTGTAAATCAACCACATATATGGTGTGGTCACACATTGCCACAGCCACAGAAAATCATTATCATGTGCAATTTATATAGTTTACTCATATATATATATATATATGATGATCATGGTGGTTTTATTTGAGACAATCTGACGTGGAAAGTTAAAAATTTTATTGGTGGTATTTGATTTGATGCAATTTCATATCCATTTCTTTTTTTGGAGGATCTGGTGGAAACCACACTATAAATTTAAAGTGGGACCCACTTTATTTGTATGGATTTTATTGTATTCTTTTTAATTGGATATAGATCACTTATTTTATATATCACATTAATTCTGATATTACATTAATATATTTGTTCCTACCTATTTTTTTCAAGGAGGTTTGATTTAGTTTGTTTATGTGAAAAGAAAATTCTAAATATTTTTAAAATGGTTGAAATAAAATTTACTATAGTACCTATAATTAAATTTATTTAGGCGGGCTGATATTATAAAAAATATTCAAGATTCGTATATGATATAGATATAACCAATTTAAAAATAATTATTTTCTTTCAATGCATATAAAATTTATCCAAATTTTGAAGAATGCATAAGAAATCCAATTTTTTTAATTCGTTGAAAGAAAAAAATTTACAAAATAATTCACATATAGTTTTTGAAATAATCAGTAAAATTCATAAACATTGTTGCAAAATTGGGAACTCACAAATTATTAGTGCAAATAATTTTGGGGCTATACTAAGTATTCAGGGATCAAGCTTTTGGATATTATATAACCATATATAAATTTATAGAAATTATTATTGAAAAACCCAACTTAATTTCGTAATTCAAAAAGACATACAACTAAATCAGTAATTATGCAAATATTAATTGAATTACTAGAATGATTTTCAAGAATTAAACACAATTTTGTATATCTACATAATTACTAACTTAAATCTAAAATCTTTATAAAGTCATCTCACTAGCTTACTACTTGAATTATATTCTAGTCAAAATTATTTTTACAAAAACAAAAAAACAAAAAATTTCACTACCAATATCAAATCAAATCTATATTTGGGTTTGTTTTTACACCACAATTACAAACAAAATCAAATCAAATTGAGATCCTACCCCCCCCCCCCCCCCCCCCAAAAAAAAAAAATTTTTTTAAAAAAATTCAATTGACTAATATGAGGTAAATAAATGGAGTATGAGTCACAGTGACAAAGATGTCTCTGTAAGTTGGCCATTAATAAAATCAGAGCCACGTGTCATTGCAAATTTGAAATTTGGAATTATTTCTCTTGGAAAAATTTGTTTTGTTTTGTTAGATACCGGCCTTTTATTCCTGGCCATAAGATAATACCTAAACCACAAATTTGTCAAATTTTTTCTTGTATGGTTCTTGTTGTTTATGATAATTATATATCGAGGAGGGATCTGATATCTATGGTTATTGGTGTCGTATCAATGACTATAGAATTAAATTTCAAATAATAAAAGTAATTGATTGAATATTTTGTATATATTATGTTATGTGGGTAAAAAAAAAACTACGTCGTTTCAATTTTATTTTGATACGCATAAAGTACTAACAAAAATGAACGGACCAAATTTTGTAATTTAATTCACTCTCTTGATGACTACTAAAATATAGTAATTTTTTATATACATATTATTAAGATAAATTAAAATATATCTAATGGTTTATATATATTAATTAAAATATAAACATCAAAGATCATAATTATTGTTATTGGATGTCTCTTTTTATTTTTATTTTTGGTGAATGTTGTTGGTGTGGCCCACCTCCACCTCTCTGTTTGGCTATGTGTGGTTATTTTTTTTTCACTATTTTTTGAAATTTTATATGTGGAATTTTCAACCTAATTTAGTGACTTTGGTCCAAGATTTGAAGTTGAAAAACTCTTTTTGACATAGACATCTCACATCTACACTCACATGTAATTTAACAACTATTTAATTCTTAATTTGTTTAAGAAAATATAGAAAGAAAAAATAAAAAATTGCATTTTCACCCCTAAAAACTTGAGTTTTATTTATGTGTAATTAGAAGGGCTCACTATTTTAGTGATTTAATCAACATCAATTTTTTGTGGGCTCATTTCTTTTAGTGAAAGTTAATTTTTGACTTCCTAATTAAAATCTAATTTAGTAGCTTAGTGCATGTAATGACATTTCTTTGAAAGAACCAATGAGTTATTCCCAAATTATTATTATTACGAGGAGTGATAATTGTATTTATTGTTCACATCTTTTATATGTACCCCTGAAGTATTCATATTTATACCTTAAGTAGGATGAATATTTTTGAAATATATATTTTAAACTATTCAATATAGTTTTCAACTTTAATTTTTATATGATCATTCAGAAAATAAAAAAGTAAAAAAAAAATACTTTATACATTGGATATAAAATACTTTCGATAATAAATATAAATATTTTTTTTGAATTAAATATGAATATTTTCGGGGTGTAGATAATAGGACCGCAACTTAGGTTATGTCATGGTGTAAACAAAATTAAAAGTCAAGTGGCTAAATTAAAATAAGTAATCTCCAATGGATTACTCTAAGATTGAATTTGAACCATTCTATAACATTATTTGAAATTCACAAATTATTATTTTATGTGCTTTCCTTTTCAAAAGAGCCCCATTATAGCACATAGAAAATTTGAGGGAAAAAAAATACATTATGTAAAAGGGAGAAATTTTTCAAACAAATAGATCATAGACTTAAAATTTAAAATTTTAAAAATTGAAAAAAAAAAACCAATGAACATATGAAGATAATATATGTTATGAAAGCTAAATTGCAAAATTCCACATATGAAGATAATATATTGTTGATTCCATAAGAAAAATTGAAAATTTAATTTGAAAAGGTCAAACAAAAGAAAATTTTGTTTAATAAAATTAATAATTTAAGTATATATATCCATCATGACATTCAAAAAACAATAATATCTTGAACTACTCTAAGATTCTGTATTGTGATAAACGGCATCCCAAATTAAATTAATTAATTCATCATAAATTAAAATTCTTCTTGTACCTTTTTTTTTAAATGGAACATGACAAATTCTACATCTAGAAAATAAAAATGAAAAAACATGTGTTCTAATTTATTTGGAGAAGTTCACAACATGTTATTGACAACAAATTAATAAATAAATAAAAACAATGATAAAAAAAAAATCTTTGATGTCCTTTGCAAATTTTTCAACAAAAGAATTTCAAATGATTCTAATTCTCAAGAGATAGATAAATAGAAAATGCCTCTTCCAATAGATAAAATAGAGTATAGAATTATTGAATGATTTTATATGAATAATAATAACGATGACGACGACGATGACTTAACAATGAAAAATAATTATTTTCTTTGCATCAATTACGGAAATAGTTAGACAAAAAAAACAATAATTATTTTCTTCTCATCACCTTGAATAAGACAACCATAAAAATAAAATAGCATTTGAAAATAAAATAAAATGACGACCCATGAACAATTTCATATTGCCAATTGTGGTTCATGCATCATCCAATTATCAGACCCATATAATGATTATTAGCACTAAATGTATACTTAATTTAGTAGTTGATGGATAATAAGTTTGTAAATTTTGGACATTTCACCTATCATGATTCATGATATGAACAACTTTACTAACTATATATATCCGGATTTTATACAACTATTAGGCATGTGATGTTATATGTAACATGACATTAGTCATTTTTTTTTATATATAAAAGCTCCTGTTAACCCCAGCATTTATTTATATTTTGTTAGTTTTTTTTACGTGTTGCGTAATAAAAATATTTTTTTTAATTGACAACAACACAAATATTTGTTCTTATGACAAATATAAAATCTTATATATTTACTTGTCCTATAATATATACTATATATATATTGTTCTAACTTTATATAAGTTATAGGATACCAATTTTATTTTCTCAAAGCTCTTCTCGCGTTCTTGTCGCTTGTTCAGCATTTATTTATTTTCAAATATCTGTTGTGAAACTTGAATATACGTCTCTCCGTAAATAAACGAGATATTTCATCACTGTACTAGGACTGCGGTTCAATGTAAAATTAGTCATTAGTCGACAAAAAAAGGATATTCATTCTTTTAAAGAACTCTATATATAAAAAAAATATCTTCAAAAACAAACTCTAACTAATAGCAACAATTTTAGTTTTCCAAGAGTGTTACTCAATTATAAATGCAATCAATTAATTAAGCATGACAATGTTTGATTTCTTGCTATTGTAAAATTATTTGTTGACTTGATAAAATTCTAATGTAACCTTATAAAATTTTCATGAAAAGTGGAAGTTTGTGAAGCAATCTCTATTTATAACTTAGAACAATTTCATAGAAACATTATTGTCTATTATATATATGTATGTTGATTGTGGAAATTACTATTGATATTAACCAAAAAAAAAGAAAAAAAAACCCCAACAAGAACATCAATTATAAGGGCCTCAAAGCCAAATTTTTTATTTTAATTGAAGTTTAATTAAAATTTAATTTTTTTATAAAATATCAAATGAAATTGAATAATAGAAAGTGCATGTTCGTACACTCTATCAAAAATATTTTTTGACAATGATTATTGGAAAAATATAAAAAAAAAATAGACTAGATATATTAGTGTCAACTCAATGTCCAAAATTAAATTATGGGGTGTCAAATTTGTGTCTACATTCCGTGTCGAATTATTATCGCTTTGATTTATAATATTCTGTATCTCATATTTGAAAGTTGATTTTGACATTTGTGTACCTCTTTTTTTTTTATTTTCTATGACTAGTTCTAAAAAAAATTCCATCTAAACACAAAATTATCAAGTCCATGTGCTTCTTACTATTCATATTTTGATGTGATATTTACTAAAAAAAATTAAATTGAGCTTAAATTTTTATTCACATAAAAATATCAATCAAATAATATCCCAACAACCCATGAATCATTTTGGGCACAAAATTGAAAACAATCAAAATACCTCAAAAACAATATTTACTCTTCAACAACCAAAATTAATATTTGACCCCAAAAAAACAAAAACAAAAAAAAAAGAAGCAATGAATTTGACAGTGAAATACAAATATGTTTCTCTTAATTTGTCATGAAGAATCAGAATCCAAATCTCAAATACACACTCTAATCAAAATTACACAAAGAATAAAAATATCTGCTTCTTCCAATAGCATCATATTGACAGGTGTCAATTAACTGACGGTGAGAGATAGAGAGCATTATAGTGACCGGCATCGAGATTTACGGGGAAAGTTTTATAGAAGAGATTTTTGTCTAATACACGTGAAGTATCACAGAGGATGTGAATTTCATTAGATGTGACATGAAATTAATTCTGGTCCGTTCGGTTGGGGTCCTGATATTCTACTATGTAATACTGTGCTGCGTATAGACAAATGAATTATAATTTTTTAAATTTACTTTACATAAATTTCACCGTAATTAAATAGATAATATGTTATACTGTATCATACAACGCAACAGAAGATATAAATCAATTCGGTTGTGTGAACAATATTTTATTTGTAAAATAAAAAAGGTTTCCATTGACTCTGTCATTTCAATGAGAAATAAAAACTGTTTGATGAATTCATCTCCAGTTCCCATTTGACAAATTAATGTTTAAAATATTTGATATTCTTTTCTTGTATTTATTGCTTGATGTGACAATTCCATTTGATGCCGAGTTATCATTTTTTATATTAATTAGTGTAGTCATTAGTTAATTTTAATCAACCAACTACAACTATTTCTCATGGGACATAGCTACTATAAATTCCTTTCTTTTTTTAAACCAATTTTTACTATAAATTATGATTTATTAATTTAACTATTTTGATATTTATTCAAATTAAGATTATAGTTCGAGAATCAATTTTTAATCTAATAATAAAAATAATGTATTCGTGTGGATAGTCATTTTTCAAACTCGGATAAAGGACTTGTTATGGATATTTACATGATTTTAATGTAACTTGATAAACTTTAAATTGATTGTACATAATAAATACATATATAGATATATACAAGGGATAAGTCAGATAAACATAAAAATTATGTTTCATCTAACTTTACTTCTGAGAGAAAATAGCTTATGTTATTATTAAAGTTGTTTTTTTTTATTTATATACATATTTATCATGTATAAAGATATAGAATGTCATGTATTTATATTACATAAAGAAATATAATATGATGCTTTTAGCATTTCAAATATGAAATAGCTTTAAAATTAATAAGGTCATTTTAATGAGAAAGGGGAGGTGTCAATTACTTAGGTCAATGTAGGATAATATAATCTTTTCAACACCCCACAAAAATTTATGCATGCCACCAACACTCAAAGGAAGCAATTAATGATTAAATTTCCTAAAATACCCTTACCTATTGCACTTCTCCACTACTGTTTTTGTGGTCATAATGGTCATTGATGACTATTAGATAAGATCTGGTCACATCATGAGCTAACTTTAATTTTCTTATTTTTTTTGGCAAAAATCCCTTATAAATTAAATATTATTTTTTGTTGGTTCATCATATTTTGAAAGAAATAACACAAACATTTTTTATTTTAAAAAATTAACAATGCAATATCTAAAATTGAATTTCTAAGTATGAGATGAATGAATGAAACCTAAACAAATTTAGGCAGTCTTTTGCACTAAAGTGTTCAAGTTTGTTGTTTTTTCAATGCTTTCAACACATGTAATTAATCAATCATAATTATTAAATACATGTGTTTCAAAACCATACATAATGTTGTCAAATATTTTAAACTCAAAATGTTAGTGTAATTCTTTTAAAAATACATGATATAAAAAAATTAAGATGTTGACCAACCATCACAAGTTTATGAGAACTTTAGTAAAAAAAAAGGAACTCAAGGTTGAATATAATATGCATGCATTTTATAAATTTATAAAAAAAATATTATTTTTATTATTAAATCAAACACTAATTTTTAAACTTTCAACCAATGTGTTCACCTTTGATCTGATAAAAAACATTAACATATAATTTATACCAGCTACAAGAGATTTTTGTCAGTAAAGGGACATTTCAGGTCAGAATTGCAAATTATTAAATCTAGAGGGGTCTTTCTGAATAATTAGAGATACTTTTATTATATAGAAAAGCAGCAACACAACAGAGACTTGACACCACAAGCAACAGTCACATCACATATTACATACCAGAGACGAGACACATAGTCACATACAGAGAGAGAGAGAAGAGAGAAGAGATAGAGAGAGAGAGAGAGAGAGACCTCTCTTCCTTGATATCAAGACCCATGTCTCCATGTGTCACGGAGTTCAGATTTATCCTCTCTTTGTAGAGAGAAAAAGAGAAGAGAAAGAGAGTTCCAAAGCAAAATCCTTCTTCTTCTTCTTCTTCTTTTCTTCTTCTCAATTCCTATACTTTGTTTCTACCTAACACAATTTCATGGTTTCAAATCCAATGAAGCACTTCTTTGCTACTCAGAGATTCAATCTTTGACACGAAACTGAGATCTTTACCACAGTTCTACACACGAGTTGGGTGCTTCCTTTGTTAGATAATAATACCAGATGAGGCAAATTTCTAACTTGTTGAATGGGCTTGTGAGGTCGATTTCTTCAGGGAAAGAGAAGAAGGGGCAGGATGAAGAAGTGAGAAAAGAAATAGTCTTGAAATCTTCAGGATGGGTTGATGGTACCGGGTCCAGGTGTTTCGTATCGGTGTATTCTCAAACGGGTCAGAAAGGGGTCAACCAAGATCGTTCCATTGTTTGCGAGGTTCTCTCTCTCTCTTTTTCCTCTAATCATGTCATCATTCTGAGCGGATCTTTTTCTTTGTGATGAGTAATTTTGTAATGTTCAAGGTTTAAAATGTAAATTTGCAGTTTTGTCAAGTATGTTCATGTATATATTCTTGATCATATTTTATCATTAGAAAGGAGATCTGAATTTTTCTTTTTCTGATAATTTATAGAAGACAAGGATAAACAAACAAAAAATAAAATAAAATAGTAGCTTCATATTGACTTTTCATATGGCTTAATTAGTATATTTTATTTTCTATTATTTTTTTAAATATGCATCAAGGTTACATTTTTTCATTGAACTACCATATTCTTCTTGGAATATAAAAAAAATGGTTATTTTTGTACTTTTAGTGAAGCTAATTTGAGATATAAATTTTCTGTATATAATTTGAAATATAATACAGTATGAAAACAATCTATTCACTTTGATATATTTGGCAATAAATAAAAGGAGAAATATATGGTGGGTTGGTACTTAATTTGTACAAATGTTGTTAGTGTAGGTTGCAACTACATTGGTGATTTTATATTGAAGATTTGTTTGCTACCAATTCCTCTACAATCTATAATATGATGATCCCTATTTTTCTAGAATAAAGCAGTTTTGATCTAACAATTTAGAATCCATGACATAAGCAAAGATTATTTAATGTTTTGGTTTGTAAACAAAAGCCTTCTTCTTGACAGTGAAAAATAAAAAAAAGAAAATAATGTATTCTACCAAGAATTTATTTCAGATTTAGACAGGTCAGGCAAGAACAAGATTTTGTGAAGATGATTAGATGGAAAATTACTTAAAAAACATCAATGATATGTCAAGATTAATTCCAATTATATCTTTTTGATAGTTTATCTCAGTTTGGTTCAAAATTTGTATATATGGATCAATAAGTAGAAAAAAATGAGGGGTTCTTTTGTTATTTTATTTAAATAATTTCTGATAAACGAGATGACCCGAGCACGCCTGCTGCCGGTTTTCATTATTTTAAAATTAATTGTACAAGTAGTTTATTTGTGAAAAAGAAATTGACAAAACTTATAAACAAAGGCACTCAGACTTTTTCCAAAGAGAATTTCCTTTGTACTTTCTTCTTTGTTTTTTTCCTTTATGGGAGCTGATATAGAGATACCAAAATTGGCGATTTTATTATTCATATTACCTGAGTTATTATTCATATTATATGAGTTATTATTTATATTAATGATTTTATTATGCAATTTATTTGTACAGTATTTTTGTTATTCAGTTTAAGTGAGTTATTATTCATATTAATTGAGTTATTATTCATATTAATGGTATTTAAGTTGAATAATAAAAATACTGCTAAATATAAGTTGTATAATAAAATAGTTAATATGAATAATAACTCATATAATATAAATAATAACTTATATAATATGAATAATAAAATTGATATCGATTTTCGTATCAATTTTGGTATCTTCCAAACATTTTCCTTCCTTTATTATATCTCTTATTTTAAATGAAACAGAGAGTCTATGCCTGCTGCCATTTTATTTCATTTATTTATTCTACATGCCTTCTCCGTTTTTTTCCTTTAATTTATTAGATAAGACCAGGTATAACACTCTTAAGGTTGATAGATTATATATTAGCAGTATGTTTTTCTCCTAAGAAGTAAACTCAAAAAAATAAATAAAAATAAATGAACCATAGGTCTAGCACGGTGGTGATAAGTCTCGTCTTTTTACGGAGAGATGCAGGTTCAAGTTCTACAAAAAGTATGTGAAAAAAATAAATGTCAAGGTTAACGGAAGCCCTTATTTAAAAAAAAAAAAAATAAATAGAAGCAAACCCCCTTTTTTTGTGTGATGGAGAAGGGGGGCGGTTGGGGCTAGAATAATAAGGCAAAGGCAAATTTCTAAGATAGTCATGCCTCGCATAGACATGACTTTTCTTTATTATCTAATTATTTTTCCTTTTTGTATAGGGCATGATTTGATTCTTTTATTTTATGTACATTATTAAAAAAAAAAGTTTATCAAATACTTCTTCCTATTAAAATTTGGATATCAGATACATGACCCTGAAAATGGACACCAAAAATATGTGCTGCCTCTAAAATGAAAATTACATCAAGGTCCCTGAGATTTTCATATTCTACAATCTATCTTCGTACATAAATTAAATTAATATTTAACAAAGACACTCTATTGCACAGGGATTTGGTTGCCAAGATGACACAATATTTTGTGGGGTCTTCGATGGCCACGGCCAATGGGGACACTATGTGGCCAAGCGTGTAAGGGAAGCAATCCCGGCCTCACTCCTCTGTCAGTGGCAGGAGGCGGTTGCAAAGGAATCCTCTCTCATTGCTTCTTCTCCTACAGAGAAAGAAAAGATAAACCAATTCAATGTGTGGAGACAGTCTTGTCTAACAGCTTGCGAGACTGTTGATAAAGAGCTTGAAAGGTGCCGTAGCATTGATACCTATTACAGCGGTACCACTGCGCTGACCGTGGTCAAGCAGGTACGGCTGTGCTTTTTCCTTGTGATACCATCTATTACATACCGCCGTTCTTTGTTTTTTATGTGTGTGTCTGAGTGTGATTTTACGTATGATACCGACCAACGACCTATTGCATGACATGCTGGTACAAATTAAATCGGTATTGTCCATCTACCCCTCCTGCAATTTAAATTTTAGGGGTTTAATTATATTAATTTTTCATTTATTCAATAGGGTGACTTGATGGTAATATCAAATGTGGGCGATTCTCGAGCGGTATTAGCGACGGCCTCTGATGATGGAAGCTTGGTGCCCGTACAGCTCACTGTCGATTTCAAACCCAACTTACCTCGTAAGTTCTGATCGGGATGTTCTCTATTTCTGTTCTATTAAATTTTAAAATTACAAATCGGTGTCATTCCTTCCAAGCATATGGTATTGGTGTGATCATAGTTCGACAGCTACCAAACAAATATTTGTGTAGTTTTCTTTTTCCTCTTTTTTTGCTTTTTATAATTTAATTTTTACTAAGTGTGATATATGGATATCATACAGAGGAGGTGGAGAGAATAAAGGAATGCAATGGCCGGGTGTATTGCTTGGATGAAGAACCAGGTGTGCACAGGCTGTGGCTACCTGAAGATGAATCTCCGGGATTGGCTATGTCAAGGGCTTTTGGGGACTTCTGTTTGAAAGGCCATGGCCTCATTTCAGTGCCAGATGTCGCACAAAGAACGGTCACAAGTCAAGATCGCTTTGTAATTCTGGCAACCGATGGGGTATAACCAACTTTCTGGTTCTTTTTTTTTTCTTGAATGAATTATTTGTTTTTAATGCCAGTATAATGCATATTATCCAAAACATTAATTTCTTTTTTTATATAAGGTGTGGGATGTAATTTCAAATGAAGAAGCAATAGAAATTGTATCATCAACACCTGAGAGGCATAAATCGGCAAAACGGTTGGTGGAGTGTGCAGTTCGTGCATGGAAGTGCAAGAGGAGAGGGATAGCGGTTGACGACTGCTCAGCGATTTGCCTTTTTTTCCATTCATGTGCACAACGATGTTAATTTTTCTGTGGCCCCAATCAATATGGATGTTGGTGGGAATAAATTTTATCAATTCAGGGAAAATTTTGTTGTTGATTGGATGCAATCATTCAAATCTTGTGCAATATGGAGAAGTTTCTTTCTCCTCTGTTGCTCCATTGGAGCATGGTTTTATCAATGGAGTTGGGCCCCTCATGCAAATTTTGTTCTCTTTTTGTTTTCCCCCTTTGATGTAGTTCTAAGATAAATTACATAATGTTATTATTGCCCTTAGAAGTAAACTACATACATACATGCATTTAGTGTTAGAGGCTGAGTTACTCATTTTGGACGGCTGTCGCCGAGCAATGGATCGGACTTTGCCATTGCTTGAACCGTCAGTGGATGCCTGCTGAGCAGTTAATAGTCGTCGTTAATGTTTCACAATTGTACCCTTTTCTTTATCTTGATGGAAAATATATGGGAGAATGAGAGGGGCAGTTTGAAAATTTATTTAAAGAAAATTTAACCTTTTCTTTATTTTTGTTAGATGAAATATTACCAACTATGCAAGAATGTGCTTGAATTTTTTTTGTGTGTGCAATGCTAAAAGTAAGTTTCTTTTAGCATGGTGTGGGTAATAGTATTTAGAGATTCTGAAATTTGAAATTTGAGTAGAGCAATCGAGGCTTTAAGTGTAATAATTAAAGCTTTTGTTGGTAATTGTTTATTGTTTTTTTTAGGGGGCTTCATTCCTCAAGAGGGCTGTAATAAATGTCTCAGTAGCTATTTACTAAAGAAAAAGTAAATAATAAGTAAAAGATAAATAGGATAGGCCCATAAATGTCACAATTGAACTTGAGCTCTGCATATGTTGTTATAGCTTCAATGACATATATTTGGAGGCTAATAAGGCATGATTTGGGCAAGTATGATTTGGAATCATAACACATGTATGGATACTTATTGGTGTTATCCAACTGACATGTCATCAAGAACTGAGGAACCGAAATCTTAGCTGAATATTGATATTACATTGAAGAATGTACCAGTAAAAGTAAAATTAGATGAGATGAGATAAAATTTTAAATATGATTTAGTCTTTATTGGACCAATCCTTCAGCAAACAACCTGCATTATTCTAAAAATGCTTGCTAATAAATTAAAATGCAGTAAATGCAAAATTTAATAAATGATCAATGCAGTGGAAGATGGGTCTAAATGTTAGTTTTCGGTGAGAATTCAGGAACTGTATTGATCTGATTGTGGTGAAACTACACAATACTGGTACGATACAGTAACATACAGGTGCTACAAAATGCTCTCAGAATGAATTGATGAACATGAGAAAAACCTTTCTAGCTTTCTTATCTCATGAACTCAAATCAGCACTTAAGGCAATATTAATTTGACCTGTGCAATTTAGGCCAAAGCAACATTGAGAAACCAAAAGAGGGGTGTAGCAGTCAAAACAAAACTGATACTATATGCTGTCAAAAGCGAATGTATGGAGTGTCTGAAGCATTTGATGCTTTAACCCAAAGCCAACCCATTTGGAGCTGATTGGGATTTACCATGGAAGAATTGGGTACTGTCTAGGAGGCATTACTTGGCTTGAACTAGTTCTTGCTTTGAAACAAGCGACATACTAATTAAAAGATGAAAAAAAGAATTAAAAGTTCATACAAGTTATATACGGATTCATTATCATACATTCATCTCATACTATCTTAACAAATCAAATGCATTATATCTATCAAGAATCAATGGATACCACCCAGCTACAGTTGGATGATTAACATGATCAATGGTCCAAATAGAGATGGCATATGAATTATGCATATAAAAGAAAATGCATGCAATTTGGAGGCACCGGAGCCGCCTCAAATTAATCTGGACCATAAAAACTATCATGGTTTAATTAGGCAATATACCAGCTCAGCAATATCTTTGTTTAGGCAATAAAATGATAAATACAGGTAAAGGTGTATAAACAATCCCAGATCAATTGCTTCAGAAGGATGCTTCATCCTGGATAAAAGAAATACTAAGCATGTTATGTACTTTAGTTGAGAATGTTACTTATATATAACCCTTTGCAACACTTATCCAACACAATTGCTCTCAGAAAAAAAATAATATCAGTTGAATTCATAATTTAATTCGATAAGGAATTATCAAATAAGCTACAAATCAAGTTTGCAATAATGTCCCCTTTTAGTTTATTCAATTAATTCAAAATGATAAAGTTGTAGGAGTAGATAATATAATTGGACTTTATGCTCAGCTGTGCTATCAGTTGTTATAACTTACTAGCAAAATCTTTACGTCTAATTTCAACTAAAATGATCATGGACTTCTGCTACAGAATATTATCTTATATAGTTGATGTCTGCTGAAAACACTTTGATTGTAACTAATTATGGCTAATTAATGTGTACATTAAGCTGAATGTGCCTAACTGGTAACAATATACTAAATGTTGATTCATCTTATGCTTTATATTTAATTAGTTTGTACCTGACGGAACTTGGAACTAATTATTGCATATTTGCATAATCAGTGAAATCTTCATTTTCTAATTTCTTTTTTGCAAAAATAAAAAAAAAACTA
Source organism: x Bolboschoenoplectus mariqueter (assembly GCA_037678475.1). Taxonomy (NCBI): domain Eukaryota; kingdom Viridiplantae; phylum Streptophyta; class Magnoliopsida; order Poales; family Cyperaceae; genus x Bolboschoenoplectus; species x Bolboschoenoplectus mariqueter. Next base: position 2,889,241 of record CM075271.1, read on the forward strand.
TGAATATATTTCTAAATAATGCTATTCCTTGCATGACTTAGAAGATGTTGAACCAAAATTCAAAAAGTCTTTCGCATTTGGCCTTACCGGCATTCTTAGTATCTCAAATTGTTAGTTGTAGATCCAGCACTTCCCTGTTCTGCTTCGCTATCATCTTGCTGGGGCCTGTCGATAGGTGTGAACTGCCAATAAAAATTAGACATGACATGCAGGTAAGCATGGTTTGTTCTAGATAATTTTATGATGGAAAACAGTATAAAACTAGCTGTTTGGTTCTCATCTGTAATGATCTAGGACTGGAAATCACCTTTTTATTCCTTGTTATTTCTTTATTTATTTTTTTCTTCTCCTGCAACTTGGGTATTTATTTAATGCTTTATGAACCAATCAGGGCTTAAACATGTAACTCCGGAAAACTTAACCAAGATGTTGGTACTGGTTGGGTCTGACTATTACTGTATAGTCAAGGACCTATGGCTTCTAAATAATCTAACACAATTCTAATTTTGATCTTGTGCGTACCTTGACATCGTAGTAAGTGATGCTGTTTCTTTGGAACCAGTTCTTTATGAGAGGACAATCACCAATGGTAATACAATGAGGCCGGAACTGGCTTTCAATAGCGGGAGAGATGCATATGTTCCTACAATGTAGTAGTTCCACTGTTTTCAGATTTATCAGGCCATGGAAACCTTCCAAAATAGTCAGAAGAGGGCAGTTCCTTATTGCAAGCAACTTGAGAATGCTGGGCTGATTTTCAACTGATAGCGAAGGCAAGGAAATCAACTTCTCACAAGACTCCAGTTCTAGGAACTTAAGTGACAGTGGTAGCCTTTTATCCTTCCAATCGCATAACTCTGGGCAATATGATATGCTCAAGCGCTTGAGGTTGTTGAGGTTATCCAGCCCTGTCACTGATATGACCTTTCTGCACCTCGATATCTCCAGTACCACCAACGAAGCCAGATTTAGCATTATGCATTGACAGCTTACCCCAACTGATGGTGCATATGCTAGTGATTCCCCTTCTAGATAATCTTCTTTTGTTAAGAATAGTGTCAATGAATTTTCTAGAAGTGGAATTGTGGAATCAACTGATGTACGTGACAGATGGATCTCTTTATTCCCAAACAAATTCAACTCTTTAAGCTTTGCATCTCTCTGTTGCATGCGTAACATACATTGGTGTAATTAAAGAATGTAGAATAATGAGTTAAACTGATTAGTTTTATTAAAGAATAGAGAAATGAAAAAAGGTGACAAAATGCTCATCACATGGTGATCCTTTACCTGATAGACGTGTCTTTCGCCCAAATCCATTCTGGGACAGTCATAAATTTCAGCCCTCTGGGTCATGGAGTTTAACAGATCCTTCACAGGAAACTGGAGAATTGGACAGTATGCTATTCGCAAGTTTTTCAGCCCTTTCTGTAATTTGGTACGGTCCTCGCATAGTTCTGTGTGAAACAATGTCTCTCTCTTCACCCAGTGAATTGAGGTGAGCGCTGAACAGTGAGAGACATCAACCATTTCAATACTAGATTGTAAAGGAAAAATGATTTCCTGAATACCGCAATGAGTTATCTTCAGTTTCATGTTTCCTGTTGGAATAGTTGAGAGTTTTAATTTTGGGCAGTATTCAAAAGTGACTTCCTCAACAGAATTTAAGTATTCATCTCTCCAAGTAACTGATATTAGCTCCTGACAGTCTGAAATGGCTAAGTACTCAGATCTTGACTGGAAAATTATTTCACGGAATCCACAACTGTGTATATCTAGCTTCCTGATTCCTGATGGAATGGTAAGGAGTTCCAATTTTGGACAATATTTAAAAGTTACTACCCCTGTAGAATTTAAGGCCCTGTCCCTCCAATTAATTGAGTTTAGCTCTAGACAGTTTGAGATGGATATGTTCTTAGATATTGACCAGAACATAATTTTATGAAAGCCACATTCGTGTATCTTCAGCTTCTGGATTACTGATGGAAAAGATAGAAGTTTCAATTTTGGGCAGTATTCACAAGTAACTTCATTAATAGAATTTAAGCCCCCCTCCCACCAATTAATTGATATTAGCTCTACACAGTTTGAGATTGTTAGGCACTCTGATACTGACGGGAATATGATTTTACGAAAGCCACACTCGTGTATCTTCAGTTTCAAGGTTCCAACTGGAATGGATATGAGTTCCAATTTTGGGCAGTATTGGAAACTAATTTCTCTAATAGAATTTAAACCTCCGTTCCTCCATTTAATCGAGTTAAGCTCTAGACAGTTTGAGATGGATATGTTCTCAGATATAGACCTGAACTTGATTTCACGAAAACCACAATCGTGTATGTTCAGTTTTTTTTATTACTGATGGAAATGCCAGGAGTTCCAGTTTTGGGCAGTACTTGATAGTAACTTCCGGAACGGAATTTAAGCAGCTGTCTTTCCAATCAATCAAGATTAGGTCTAGACAGTTTGAAATGGTTAGGTTCTCAGATATTACTGGGGACATGATTTCTTGGAAGCCACATTCATGTATCTTGAGTTTAATGATTCCTGCAGGAATGGCTAGGAGTTCCAATTTTGGGCAGTATTCAATGGTAAGTTCTGCAATAGAATTTAGGCCCCCTTCCCTCCAATTAATTGAAGTTAGCTCTAAACAGTTTGAGATTATTTGGTTCTCAGATCTTGTCGGTAACATTATTTCACGAAGGCCACACTTCTGAATCTTCAGCATCTCAAGTTCTTCAGGCATGGTTGGGAATAACCACAATTCAGGGCAACAATCAAGTGAAATATTCTTAAGAGCCGGTAATTTTTTATTGTTTGCGAATTTGGATAATCTGGGGCAATCATGAACTGAAATTTTCACAAGATCAGGTAAATCGCTGCCCGTGGAATGAACTGAGAAAAGATTTGGACAGTTAGAGATCAAAACGTTCCGAATCTTAGATTCAGATGAGAATTGAAGTTCATGACAACCACATTCTGTTATCAGCATCACCCTAACTTCCTGTGGAATTTTTGTGATTTTCCATAATTTTGGACAATTATCGATAACGAGCTTCTCAAGATTGGGGAAGTCGCCATCACTTGCCCGCCACTCCACCAAATTGAGCATGTTCCTTAATGAGAGCACTTCAAGTGATGGGTAACTAACTTCCTTGGGCTGCTTGGAAGAATCATATTCTGCTGCCAACAGTGAATATAAGCTGAGCTCATCTCCCAGATTTCTAACACTAGTACTACCTGATATTTTGAGAAATTTAAGATATCTGAGTTGACAAAATGGTGGGAAGAAGTTATGCTCAGCACAGGAGTCAAGAGTTACAACTGTCAGTTTGGGTACTAATGAATTGAGCAACCAAGAAGGAAAATTTCTCCCTCTATAATGTAATATTTTTAGCTCTGTAAGGTTACCATGCGGTCGAAGGGTCTCGAGTACAACTTCCTGTATCTTTTCATCATTCTTATTCTTTGCATTTTTCCTTGAACGGACAGCTAAATGGAGTCCTTCATCTGTCAAAGATCGGTCTTCTTGAAAGTTTAAAATTAACTTGTGCAGATTTGGCTTTGATGCAAGATTGGCATTCCTGGAGTTTTCTACATCACAAATGTTTTTGAGCCTTGATATGTGCAGTAACCCTCTAAGTTTATTCATATCCTTAATCTCTCCCAGCCCCCCAATCATGCCATGATCCATGACTCTAAAATACCCACTTAAAGGTTTAAGAGCTGTTAATTTTCCAATCCCAAATGGCGTGTTGATAAGATTTTGAGGTAAATCTAGAATTTGCAGCTTGGCTAACCGTTCTATGCCCCTTGGCAACTCTTTGAGTTCTTTGCAATATCTTAAAGATAACGTATGCAAGTTACGAAGTTGGAAGATAGATTCAGGTAACTGCTGGATTTTGCCACTGTTCAGCTGAAAATAACGAAGGTTAATAAGGTTTTTGATGTTTTCAGGCAACTCCCGAAGAAAAAAGCAATTCAGATCCAAAGTTTGGAGGTTGTAAAGAAGACATAAAGTTTCGGGAAGCACTTCCAGCTGACTACCTCCAACAGAAAGGTAGCGCAAGTGCTTTAATGTGCCGAGTGTATTTGGCACCAAGGAATACCTCAGTTGAAGAGCTCGCACACAAGAAATCTTGTAGAAGATGGCAAAGTCAAAGTTCTGACTTCCTGGGCATTCCTTTACAAATGTTCTGATAGACCTGCAGTTTCTGGGTGCTAAAACAGAACCCAATAATTCATCTTGTCTGGTTAAGTACAGATGGCGTACTTTGCATGAACTATCCCATTGTTGGTAATTTTCTAAGACAGGTTGGGATGCCTCTTGAGAAATGAATGTTGCTAGATCATGTATTAAATCATGCAAGAAGAACTTACTTAAACGCCCACATTCAATAAGTGATCTGCCTTGCAATTCGTCGAAATACTCGCTTCCCATCTCTTCCAATGTTTTCAAATTTCTTGTATTGCCATTAATATAGCCCTGCGCCATCCAGAGTCTAACTACCATATCTTTTTCAAATAGCGTACCTTTCGGAAACATGGATAAATAAAGGAAACATGACCTAAGATGTAGTGGCAATTTCTGGTAACTTAACCTTAATTCTGGCATAATCTGTTCATTCTCATCTATTTCTGATATATCACTTTCCAAAATTTCTCTCCATTTCTTTTCATCCGTCTCATAATGGAGAATGCCTCCGAGTGCTTTTATGGCCAATGGTGAGCCTTTACACTTTTTGACAATACCACGACCAATCTTGCGGAGATTTGCATTTTCATTTGCCTCTCTATTGCCAAAAGCAAAATGCTTAAACAGCGACCAGCAATTTTCCTCAGGTAAGGAACCCAATTGGAAAGGTGATGTTGTCTGCATGAGCTTAGCAGCCGAGGTATTGCGAGTCGTCGCCAAAATTCTAACAATTTTGGCACCAAAAAAACTAACTCGAAAGCGCTCCCACAAGTTACTTTTTTCATTCCACACATCATCTAGTACGAGAAACAGGACAAGATCTCTTATCTTTTCCTTGAGAACATCTTGGAGTTGGCTTAGCTCAGAAAACTCATAGGGGCTGTCACTCACTGAGTCAACGATAGCTTTCGTTAGCCGCACTAGGTCAAAATCTTGAGATACAGATACCCAACATCTCTTATTAAACAACCGACGAATCCTGGAGTCATTGTAAATGAGCTGGGCGAGTGTGGTCTTGCCGAAGCCACCCATGCCAACAATTGGAAGAACCATAAATTCAGGACCACTTGAAGGGTTCAGAAGGTTAATGATCTTCAACTTCTCTGCATTCCTACCAAAAATAGCTCTCTCATCCATGTGACAGCTGGTTGGTGGTCAGATTTGTGGACCGGTAACCAGCCGGGTCCCATCCTCCTCCCTCAAATGAAGATCCCTCCGAGCATTAGAAATTTCTTCAAACTTCTTTGTTATACCCTTGACCTTCTCAACCATGCCATCTGGAATCAACGCCTTGTTGATTATGGATGAATAGAAGGCAAAGGAGGATGATGTGCACATCTCAGAAAATTTTCTCTTAGTCCCTGCAGAATTGTATATCAAAATTTCTCTTAGTCTCTTCCAAATTCCTTGAGGAGTCCAGACAAATTAACACAAGGGTTACCACAAGGATTTTTAGGCTTTCTATCTTTTTCTATTCTTTGTTTTCTCTTCATTTGACAAGTGAAATAAAATTAAAGAGAAGTGTTAAATCATTCTAAAATATTGATATTTGATAATACTGAAATAAATAAATAGAGTAGTGAGAGTAAAAAATATAAAAAACTCTGAAATTTTATGTTTTAACTTTATTTCATCTTTATAGATACTTTAACTTACTCTATCTTAAATTATCTCTATTTGAAAGCATTTAAAGCATCTCTACTCTGTTTTACCAAATGGAGGGTTTGTTTGGATGAAGTGCATAAGAGTTAAAATTCCATATCTATAATATTATACTATTGTTTAAGTAATAGACTTCGCCTACTAAATTATATTAAATCAAATAAGATGAGTTTACAAGACAAATTAAGACGTACAAAACCATTTTCACCTGGCATTTCATCGAATATTTTGTATGAATTGCTTAAAGTACGAAAAGATGCATTCAAGAGAGGGTCGCATGTACCATTCTAGGATTTGAAAAGAATTTATTTTCAACTTCAAATTAACTTAGGATCTGGGGTTTTAGTTCAGCTAGTTTCTAGTAATTGGGAATCAAAAAGACTTATTCATGTCAAGCCAAAATTGTATCTTTGAGACTAACAAAATGTTCAAGTTCGTTGGGCTGAGGTTTGAAATGATATTCTGGTATGGCCTAATCAGCAGCAACATTGTGGTGGCAACTGTCATCCAACAAACACCTAAGACATTTGATTTTGACTTAAATAAATATACTAGTACTGATCTGGCTCTGCCTCAAAAGAAAAGGATTAGGCAAATCTTGGAAAAAGAAATAGTAACGAAAAGACATCACAAAGAAGAAATCTTGAAATATACCATTAGCCCTATGGTAGCTCTCAATGGCAGCATCCCCACCTTCCACAACTGATCGGAGAACCTTGTAGTGGTACTCGTCGAGCACATCCTCTGCTTGGTAAGCCACACCTCTCAGCTCCTCCAGCCATAGGCGAACAGACCTGTCGTGGATCTCCCTCTCTTCGGCATCCAGTTGAACAGCCTGGATCCTCGCAAGCATCCGACTCAGCTTCTCCAGATCCTTTCTAACACCTTCGTTGTGCTCATCGGCAGCAGAGGATGCTGGATCCTGCTGGTGCGAAGCGGCTCCTCGGATCGCCTCCAGGAGCTTGGTGGAGAGGGATTGGATGGAAGAAATTAATCCAGACGCCATCGATGCTCTCTCTCTATCTCTCTCTCTTTCTCTCCAATCTCTTGATCACTGGAATTGCTACACTTGTGGAAATTGATTTGTGCCTCTTTCTTCAGCAGAGTATGTAACTGGTAACTGGAAAGCGTTTGTATTGAAACTATTTCGCTGTGGCGCACTCCTTACAGGAAATTATGGTGCGGGTGAGAGACCTCTTGCCACACACCCACCACATGATGAAATCAAATCGAACCCCAACTCCTCGTCCATATGCCACGACTATATTAGTTGCAAATTGAGCAATTTGGTGAACTGAAACCGAAAGAAATTTTAAAAATTAAGTGTTGATGGAAAACACGACACTTCTGCGTAGTGAATAAAAAAAAGTAATGTGCCGTATTATGAAAATGCGGCACATTCCGGTCATGTGATATATTATGATGTAATTATATGACGTATTAAAAATAATAGAGTGAAAATACGTTACATTTATAATACGGTATGTATAAAATATATCACGTTTAGATACGTCGTGTCATATCGTGACGTGTTAAATACCTGACATGACATGACACACATACAACACGTCAATTTTTTTTAATTTTATCTTTTCATTGAAAAAATATTTAAAATTATTTAAATTTATTAAAAAAAATTTAAAATTTATCATAAAGTGTTGAAACTCTTTTTTGGTAAAAAATTATATTTTATATTTATATTAAAAACTAAAAAATATTTAAAGTATTGAATGTATGACTTCACATAATCACGTAACGTGCCATAATATGACGTGTCATGTGCTATGCTGTGATTCGTCTAAAAATTTCACGTGATTTATTAATTTTAGTTAAAAAGAGACACATCACGCGAAAGAACACGTCATACGACACATGTCATGCCATTCCGTGACTTAACTAGTTACGGCATATTATTTTTTGAACCTTATTTTTGCATGACAAGTAGAATAGTTTAATAACCTTAACAATTGTAAAAAGAAAATTTATAATTTAGAAATTTGACAAGCGGAATATAATTTTATACTTTACGTACATCATATATAAGAAAAAATAATAATATTAATGTAAGTTTCATCGTTCATTAAATAATATAAAAAAATTACAATAATTTATATTTATTATTTGATAATATTTAATGAAATATAATATAATATTTAAAGTACATAAAAATAAAAATGAATACGTAAGCAATATCTACAAAGGAAACAATATTTCTATAAATTTTATTTATTTTTCTTAGATTTTTTAACATAATTTAAAAAAATATTTTCAAAATTATTAAGATAAAATGTTGCCAATAAATCTAACCCTCCCAATAGGATTATAATATTGATATGATTACAATAATTGCAATAGTGCAATACCATCACATCATTAATTATTTTTTAAAGAAAATTTTGATCATTTGAGCCCCCGCACTAAGTTTAATTACAGAAAATAGATTGATTAAACAATAAATAATATCTAAAGATGTTCCTTCAAAGGAAAAAGGAATAAATGCTTGACTATTGAATTTGAAATCCTTTTACCAAACTACCCTCGTATTAGCGTTTATTTTACCCCATCATACCACGGTGCCAACCTACCTGGGTCCCTTTAACTAAGGATAATTCCGTCCAACACTGCAACGCTTTTCCCCATCGTCTAACCTAAGCGTAATTCAGTCGCAATTATTAACTTCACCAGTAACATTTTACGAAATCACCGACGTCACGCCGACGTGACAAGTATTTATGAAAACACTTATATAACGTCATCAAAGAGTAAATAGTCGTATGTATCTGATGTACAAATAATACCTTCCTGCGTTCAATTCTAATCCGGGGTTGGCTTCTCTCTCCCCTCAAAGCTCCATTAATGGCGAAAAGAATCGGGAAAATTCCTTGAGAATAAGAACCTGATTGCTCGATAAAGGTGAGTAGTCAAGGTCTGGGAGAATCCAGAAAGTGGAAAATGGGCACCGCGACGGTGGCTACGGCTGCTGGTATGGCGGTTGTGTTGTACTTCGTGTTTACTCGGAGGTTGTTAGATCCGGATTCGCCGGAGAAGGTCGTCGGAGGGTGGCGCAGGAGGAAGCCAGCGCGACGACCGACGCAACCTCCGGCCAATTGGAGAGAAGCGGTGGCGACTCTGGCGGAGACGCTTAGATTCACATATGGCGAAACCCTAGGGAAATGGCCAATTGGCGATCTCGCGTTTGGTATCAAGTATCTGATGAGGCGTCAGGTTAGGATCGAGGCTAATTTTGTTGGATTTTAATCTTGGATCTGATTAATCATACCGGATTTTAGAGTATTTGATCTTTTTCTCCTGTGTGCTTATGTGCGATTGTGGATTTCGGCAAAACAAAGAGGAATCTCTTTGTTCTTGTTCTTGTTCTTGTTCTTGTTCTTGTTCTTGTTCTTGTTCTTTGGTGATTAGATTGTCTTTTAACACTAGAATAGCTAATTATTTGTCTCTTCTTCAATTAGGTTTCATCAATTAATGTAATGAGGTAGGAATCATATGTTAATTAATCAATTAAAATACAAGTCCAATGAAGTTTCTTTCTTCCTACCTGTCTAGGCTACTGGATATTGTTCTAGTTTATCAATCAAGCAAGGTAGACATTCATGAGGTAGTATTTGTAAATGATGATTGTTACTATATTATATACTCTTAATTGAGTGGTAAAATAAGCTTTTGAGTTGTGTGCACTTGGCTTCTGTTCATGTCTGTAACGGAGTACCCATAAAAAGCTACAAACATGTATCTACTCGGTATTACAAGAAGTGTGTCATATATATACCCTATGAAAGGTGCCAAAAGCTTCGTCGATAACACAACAGAAAGAGTGAAAGAAGGTAGTTTGGGGATCTTTTTAAGACAACGGGGCTTGTTGCGTGAGCACATTTCAGATCTCTTTTTTAACATGAAATTTTCATTTTGACATAGGCTATCACTTTTCAGGGAAATGTACATGTGGCAAGTGTATATGCAGGAAGCAATTGCAAAGAACTCCAAGGCCATGATATAATGCTGGAATTAATTGAGTTGCGGAGGTTAATAGACATTTGTTACCTCTTCTCCAAGAAACCATTCCCAGTTTTTCTGGAGTTGGCTGGGTATGTCAAAGAGGATGCACTTCTCCAAGAGCCTAAGGCGGGGGTGCGTAAGTGTTGTTTTGAATTTTCGATATATAAACATAGTTCTTTTATCTTAGTGGAGCTCTTACTTTTTGGAACGTTACACTACGAACAAGTACTTGAAAAATGCATCCAAAAGATCTTTTGTCTGAAACTAGGACTCGGTTTTGTTGGATAATTTGCAAAGATTCCTTTGTAAGACTGGATACTGTAAGACCTACAATTCCTTCAATTATGACCCTTCTGCCCCAGTTCTCTTTTTGTTTGGTGAAATTGAACTAAGATAGATGCAACAAGGTTCCCATGTTGGTTTCTAAGTTCGAAAAAAAAAAGGTGAAGCAATGTGTTGTTAAATCAGAATCTAAAATGAAACCCGAGAAGTATTTATTGATTTCATTTAATTCTTCAATAAAACCTCTGTTTTAGATACTGGCTTTATTTTGCACAAAATCTTGAAAAATGTTCAGTGCTAATTACAAACTATGTGAAGCGAGGGTCATAAGTTAGAAAAATAACGGAATATTGGGTACTTGACCTAGTTTTTCTCTTTTATTTAGATACTGAAACCAGCTTTTGCAATACTAAGGGATGAGAGCTCAAAATGCCTCCTGCTCCTGGTGCGTGGGACCCACAGTATAAAGGACACACTGACAGCAGCAACTGGTGCTGTAGTCCCTTTTCACCATTCCCTGGTGGACCAAGGCGGTGTCACCAAGCTTGTCCTGGGATATGCACACTGTGGCATGGTTGCTGGGGCCCGCTGGATTGCAAAGTGTACAATTCCCTGTCTAAGGAGTGCATTGTCTCAGAACCCTGATTACAAAATAAAGGTGCTTCAAATTTCTTCTTTCTACCATTTTCCTAATTATGTACTTAATTTTTTGTTCAGCAAAATGATCATGATATGTACTAGTACTAATGATATTTGTAAAGAAAGATGAACAGGCCTATCTTCGTCCTTGGTTTGTATTGGTTTACCATATCGGTACAGTTAGAAAATCTGAAGCCCTTGTTTTCTTTTTTATATGATTTTTGTTTCTTTATTATGCATATATTTGTCCTTGCAAAGTTGGTAATGTTTTTGGTACCAATCATCAGATTGTGGGACATTCATTAGGAGGTGGTACAGCTGCATTGCTGACATACATTTTGCGAGAACACGAGGAATTTTTTTCTACCACTTGTGTTGCATTTGCTCCTGGTATTTTACTTTTCTTCTCAAGATGATCAAATTATTTCATTACTTAACTTGAAATTTGATGAAGTTGATGAAAGATCGTGAACTTAACAGCTGCATGCATGACCTGGGATCTGGCTGAATCAGGCAAACAATTTATCACTACAATTGTGAATGGTGCTGATATTGTACCGACATTTTCTACAGCCTCTGTTGATGACCTTCGCTCTGAGGTATCTTTCAGTCTATGAAAAGCCCCTCTATTTTTCAGTATTAGCAAAGTGCTTTCTGCGTTGCTGGACTTTTTGAATTTTCTAGAAAATGCTAGCTATTTTGCAATTTTATTTTCTATTATGTTTTTAAAAGGGAATACTGTTTCCATCTGATGAACTCAGGTGACAGCATCTTCTTGGATAAATGATTTGAGAGATCAGGTCCAACAAACTCCATTCTTAAATGTTGTTTATCAGTCTGCCTCGGCACTTGGCTCTCGGCTACCTTCAATCTCCACTGCTCGAGAACGGGTAGCTGGGGCCAGATTGCTCTTGCGACCCGTCTCCACCAAAACCCAGGTAATTATTCAAGTTCCTATACTTCCTTGAATCAAGATCTTATTATTTGTTGTTTGTTACGGTTGTAGATTTTGGTACCTTTCATATTGTACTTTGTCTCACACTTCTTGTCATCAGCAGTACTGCCACTGCCTGGTATTGAAGGGAGACCACTCTTGTTTGAAATAGTGCTTCCCAGAATGCAACACTACTTTCCTCAGTTAGTTCCACAATTTACATTTCTGGGTTCCTAACAAATGCTGGTGTGCTATCAGTTTGGTGCTGTCTTAGTGTTATTTTGATTATTCAACTATGCAGCACTGGTACCAAAAACTCAGGTTCTGAATTGGTGCCAATTGTTTTCAATATTCGGTTATGAACTCCCAGCATGTAGTCTGGTTGAGTTGAGGTTTCTGTTCAGTGACCAATATAATAGTTCATAACTAATGCTTTAATCTGGTAGAATCATGTGGGAATATCAATTTTTCATTAATTCTATAATTTTAGGGTGTGATGAAAGGAGCTCAGAATGTGGCACAAGCTGTAGCCAAGACCCATACGGCATTATCGTCATGGTCATGTATCGGTAGACGGCGACGTACCGTGGGACCAGGTTCATCAATCACAGATCCTAGTGACAATCAAAATACTGTAACTCAACTTACAGTAACCTCTGATACAATCATAATCCAAGAAGAGGATTTTAAGGTTTCTCCAGACATGCAAACTATAGCAATCGAGGATGAGCTAGAATCTGATAATGCGAAAACATCTGATCAAGAACAGGATGGAACAGAAGAAGATGCTCTCTTACCAGAAAGTAAAGAAAATAGAGTTTCTTCAGTCGGTGAAATAACTGAAGGGGAGCTCTGGTACGAGCTGGAGAAGGAACTGCATTCCGAAGGGGCTGAAAAGAGAGCTCGTGAGGCTGAAGCTGCTGTTGCAAAAGAAATAATAGAAGAGGAGAATGAGGTGAGGAAGGAAGCAGCAGATGATGGGGCCCACTCGTCCGACCAGACCCAGGCACAGACACTTCCAGAAGGCCAGCAGAGGTTCTATCCTCCGGGAAGGATAATGCACATGGTTGTGTTGCCACCTTGCGTCAGTGAAAGTGCAGGGGATGAGGTTGATGCAAGTGTAATTACAGAGGAATTGGGTGTGGGAATTTATGAAACACCACGGGAATTGTATAGCAGAATTAGGTTGTCGAAAAGCATGATTAACGACCACTATATGCCAATGTATAAGAAAATAATGGAGATGTTGATTGAGAAGTTTGCCAAAGGAGAAGAGGTTGGTTGTATAGATATACACTAATGCGATTAAGGTTGATTGGTTTATTAATTTGATTTCTCAGGAATAATTAATTATAATATGGATTGATGTTTTCATGCTTTTTGTATCATTCATGGCTTCATATAAAAGAGAATGCTGGGGTAGAAATCTAGCAGCATTGTAGCGGCTTTAACTTGGTTTCAAACATAAGAACACTTCAAATGCAAAGACAATTTAAAAAATTGTTATGGATGGCCTGCAATTATTTCAAGTAAAAAGGTTTCGATTATTTTTTATTATCATATCTATTTATTAGTATGGTAAATCAGTACCTACTAAATGAATAAAGTTGAAAACTAATCATCTTAATTATGAAACAATGTTAAAATCAGTTCCTATTGAAGTAATTTTGACTTTTTTTTTTCCAGTACTGCTATGTAAATATTTTCTAATTACTAGTAAAGGTCAATTCTACATCAAAAAATAAATAATAATAATACTAGTAAAGGTCAATTTATGGCATATTCATCAAGGTGTAAGTATAACTTTAGTACATTGCATGATTTATTTTCTAGAATTGGCAAAAACTCAGAAGCTACATATAAATTCAGTTCCATATCATGTTAGCTGATGAACATCTCTAAAGTTTTAAGCTCATAGAAAGCATTTTCATTCTTCTAACAAGCTGATGAGCCCATTATAGCGCATTACAAAAAAAATGCAATCATCCGTGCACCACCTTCCTCACATCCAATCATCGAAAAATCGTATTTGCTATATCCAAATTTTATTCAATCCAACAAGTTCTCCCAAGAATTAGCCTCCATAACGAGACTTGAGCGATTCGGGTGGCTGTTCCTCCATGATACCGGCTCCAGTTGTTGCCAGGTATTGCCGAATTGTTGTTTTACGATCACTTATATAGGTATGGTCCAAGAAATTACTATATGCTGCCTCACCCAAATTTTTAGCAGCTAAAACACTGTAACAATATTTCAGAACTCTTTTACTAGCAAATAGGAAAATCATAAAATTGAAGAACCTACAAATTATAAAGGGATTGTAGAAAAGACCCCACCTTTCATTCTTTTTGTCAATATGATACATCTATGTACTAATGAATAGCACATACTTCAATTGATGTTTGTCATTTTTCTGGACTCGAGTTCTTGATTAATGTTACCAACATAATTAAATACAATAAATTACCTAAAGTTAGATATGAATTTAATGATGGAAGTTGGGATGGCTTTGCAAACAAAGATAAGAGAGGCTCTTTTCTCAATTCAATGATAATATTGGGTTATATACATTGAATATGTAATGGTAAGAACTAAGAATGAGCTTTCTGGATGAAGAACAGTACCAGTGTCTTAAATATATACGGCAAGGTAAAATGTCATCTCTCCATATCTTATGGATATTGTATCGGCCATATCTCTCATGATAAATTTCTTTACTGCCTGTTTATGTAATTATTCCGATCGTCATTAGCACCATTTCAAGAGCAAATAAACAAAATATTGAAAACATGAGCTTAGACCAAACTTATATTACTTGAGCATGAGATCTGAATAAATGAAGATTAGGAATTGTTACCTTGGCATCTTATCTGAAAATACTCCTCATCACTATAACGCGCACATAGAACCTTATAAGAAAAGATCAAGAAATGAAATCAAAATGAACTATGTAAATGAAACCTTTTTACATGGCTAGATTCTAAAAGCACGTACTGCTCGATTTGGGAAAGGTATCCCATCTAGTCCTTCAGGAAATACCTGTTTATTTTGAAAAATTAATTAAACAAATAACAGAAAAAAAATAATGAAAAGTGAAAGAAAGTAAGAGAAAAGAATCTTACAGCTAAAAATCTGAATTCTTCTTCCCTCTTGAGGAAAGAAGGCACCTAGAGAATATAATATGTATAAGTACAGCTAACTGACAAGGGCTTTTAATAGTTACACTTACAGCTTCAACCTCACTACCAAGTTGAGAATCATAAACTATTATTATCAACATGCGCAGTGTTGAACCAAAAATCATGCCCACTCTTGCAATCTTGGCAATATCCTCGAATAGACTTGGTTTACCACAAACCCATAACAAAGAATAGATTATGCCAAACAAAACAAAAAAAAGCATATATTATATGAAGTGAATGATGCATTATTGGATCTGCATTAGTAAAATTTCACTTAAGGACTTTAATTAGAACTACAAATTATACATAATTCATAGTTCTAAGATGGATATCTTAGGATTTCAATTACTTAATTAAGTAACTTTTGACTTATTAATTAACTTTTCACAATAGAAGGAAAGATTTTATGAAAAGTTTAATAGAATTTAAATTCTATTTGAAATTTATATATTCCCTATATATAAATTTATAAAAAAATTTATAAATTAAAAAAAGATTTATAATATACTTTTAATATTAATTAAAAAATATTAATAATAAAAACTTTGTATTTCTTTTCTTATTTTACTAGAATATTAAATAATTAAAAAGACTAAATTCTTTTTCTTTTTTGTGATATGATAGGAAAAAAAGATCGAGTGTCATTTGCACGTCTTCCAAAACGATAAGCATCTGAGTTGCTTTCAGTGTCGGGTCGTCCCATGACAAAATTGAGAATGAGAATTAGCATGTACAGCCCTCTCAAGTTTTTTAAAGGAGTACACTAACTGCTGCTCCTTTCCCCTTGTGAAAACACAAAAGAAACATACAAGGAAGAAATAGAGTTTTGTCATCTTTTCAATTAAATTGGGAGATAACTGATACAGTTCCCCATGCCCCACGCGCCTCAGTTCCCTACTGTCCATGTGCACAGGCCCCACACTGTTTTAGATCTGTGCGCGCCAAAAAGCAAAGACCATAGGGGCACCCCAAGGACGATTTGTACGGGTCAGGGAATCATTTCCCAAAATGAAATTTGCAATTTGTGCAGTGTGAAATTTTGATGCATAGCTATGTGCTCATTACCTCTTCTGTCTTGATCTCAAAAACAGTTACAATTAGGTACTCCCCTTCGCATGGTTCCACACTCAAACTTGATATCTCCTGGAAAAATGAAAAATCCCAAAAGAAAAGCATAGGAAAATCTGAGAAAACAAAAGTTCGATTATAAACCCCATGAAAAAAACTGAATGCGAAGAAGAATTACCCCTGTTTCAGCATTTGCAATCCCACGCTCGAAAAATATAGGTGCGACATGGGCAAACACACGCCGAAATCCATGCAATTGTGCAGCCCTGAAATTCTTCAGATCAGGAAAAGTGCTCCTAGCGCTTCTTTCTGACATGATAACAGAAACCCTGGTTCAAAAATACATTTTTGTTTCTTGCTCCAAAGAAGCTTCGAAGCATACAACTTACATTAATGGAATCTAAAGGAAGCTGTCATATGAAAATGTGCATTCCCCAAAGATTGTGATTCTATTAAATTAGGCTGGTACTTACTGGTATAGACCTCGTTACAGCATCTGTACCAGATCAGTTCACTTCAATTCTACTACCTAACACTTCCTGTTAACACTTGATATTCAAACCTCAATGGATCTCCGTAAAGACTTATCAAGAGATTAAATACCAATACTGCACACAGTGAAAGAAAAAGAATGACTAAATTGAAAGAGCGTAGTAAAAAACATGGAGTCTCAAGCATTCAATTACTGATTTTCCAAGGGTATGCATGTAAAAGGGGAAGAAGAAGAGATGAAAAAAGTAACCTGAGAGGAGAGATCCGAAGCCACAGATGGAGATGTATCCGTCGGAAGACGCAATGGCCTCGAAATCGGCGATGTTGTCAAGCTCCGTAAGGTTACCTCCTGATGCATCAGCAGCCTTCGCCATGAGAGGGAGGAACGGAGAAGAACTGATCTGGCGATTGTAGAGACGGAGGATGGAAGGGGAGAGAGGAGAAGAGGTTGAAGAGGAGGAGGAGAGGAAGGATGCACGAGCGTCGGATCTTAATCGGACGGATGTGAACGATTTACAGCGCAAGCAAGGAGCGGAGCTGCTAATAGCCTGCTGCATCGTGCAACTTCAACAATGTACCTTTTTGATTAAACAGTTGCATACTAGTAATAAGATGCATGAAGCGGGTATTATACACATAGATGGTTGTTAGATAATGTCGTTGATATCATCGTCAATATGAATTTAGTTATATATATATATATATATATATATATATATATATATATATATATATATATATATATATATATATATATATTAAATAAATTATTATATATATTAGTGATTTTATTATGTAAGTTTGTTTTGTATAGTATTATCATTATGTAATTTAAATGAATTATTATATATATTAATGATATTATTATGCAAATTTATTTTATACAGTGCTGTCATTATGCAATTTAAATGAGTTATTATGCATATTAATAATATTTAAGTTAAATAATATAAATATTGTATATAATAAAGTCACTAATATTCGTAATAACTCATTTAATATATATAATAATTTTCATATCGACGACGATATCATTATTGCATGACATTATCCTTATATCAATATACTACCGATTTCAATAAGAACTTTTAGTTAACGAACAAGCAGGCATATGAATGAATTATTTTCAAAGTTAACGAGTATCAATGTATCATGAATGATTCTCGTACTATAGTAGAATTATTCCCACTTTAGCAACTAATCTGTATTTCATTTGTAAATTGAATTATCTAATTGTTTCTCGACATGAAATTAATTGTTACTATTATGAATAACAAAAACATAGCCGGCTAATTTAACTATTTTATTGTTAGAGACAATTCAGCAATAAAATTAGTAATCATACCGGCAAAAATTGTTGGGTTAGGTTCAAGTCGGGTCGATATCAATTTAGTATTTTTATTGACTCGTTCCAATTTGATTTGGGTTGAAATATTTTGATTTCGAACCCGATCTGAACAGGTCATAAATTGATCTGACCCGATTTAAATAAATTGATTAAGTATATAATAATTATTTTTTAGATTTTTATACAATTTAATCTTAATTAATGTATAAGTAATCTTAAGGCTTAATTTTTTATATGTCGCTCAACTCTCTTTTACTTTCTTATTAGTGCATAAACAGTCCTTAATTAATGCTAAATTTCAAAATTAATCCAAAACAATATAATCAGTTCGACCCGATCTGCACTAT
Source organism: x Bolboschoenoplectus mariqueter (assembly GCA_037678475.1). NCBI lineage: Eukaryota > Viridiplantae > Streptophyta > Magnoliopsida > Poales > Cyperaceae > x Bolboschoenoplectus > x Bolboschoenoplectus mariqueter. The sequence continues at coordinate 2,907,404 of CM075271.1, forward strand.
TTTTAAGATCTCTAATTAGTAAACAATTTTTATTTCGGATGTAAATTTTTATTTTTAAGATCTTCAGACGAATTTGTTATCATATTCAAAGTTTCAAACTATGAACTTATAATTTTGATTAGAAAAAAATTATGTTTGCACTTCACATTCTGCATCATTTATCTACATACCAAAAATATTTATACTAAATAGATAATTTATAAGTGTTTATAGTTAGTATAGAAAGCATTTATCATTTTTTTTAGATGATTATGAAAAAATTAAAATTAAAAATTTTATTACACAAATATAAATATAACTTGCATAACTTTTAATCTTAATAATACAATATATAAACACTTTTATCATTAAATATAAATACTTTGTGAAAGAAGTATAAATGTATCTAGGGTGTTAATAAAGAGTGCAGTTAAGGGGTACAATTATCACTCCTCTTTTGATAAGCAAAATTTTATTTTTAACTAATAAGTCCTTATAATTGAGTTGTGACTCACAACAATAAATCTATCAGTTGAAATGATATGTCAATTTCATGTGATGTGCTGTGATATGTTAATTTTAATACATAAGTTGAGATGTATTTAAATAATTTCATATGAGGTGTTATGATATATTAATTTTAGTTGAAAAAAGACACGTCACGTGAAAATACACATCATGCGATATGTAAGACATATCACGTATAGACACACATACTTTAATATGTGATGATGTGTCATTTTTTGAATTCTATGGACAAGCCTACTATTTTTTTAAAGCAAGCTCGCCGTTAGACTCTAGAAGAAACCTCTATGAGAAGTTAACAATTAGATCTTAGAACATCTTTACAATTACAGAAATTAAACTTTATTTATTACATCAATAAGTTTTAATATATTGATTTCAAAATACTATCATCCTGTAATTTTTAATTTGCTAAAATAACATATCTAATTAGTAAAGAATTTTTTTTTGCAATTATATGAATGAAAATGCTTATACCAATTGCAAAAAACTTACAAAAATTATATAGTATTTTAGAAAGATTCATTAATTTAACAAGATTAGCAATTGCTCCATATTTTGAAATTAAAATTATAAATGTTACATCAGAATTAGTAAGTTATATTTGCAAGTCGAATTGAATACTTTTATAGTAGTAGGTATAACGAAAACTGCAGGTTTAGTACAACAATGATATGTCTCGTCTTTTTATATAAAAATATAAATTCAAATTTCACAAAAAATATTTAAAAAAAAATACCGAGACTAACAAGAACTTTTTTATTTAAAAAAAAACAATAGTAGCTATAATGAAAATTTGTTACATCTACGTGTAGCATACATCCACAATAAAAGAAAGAAGTCTTTAATTTATGTGGACATCTATTTCTCAATTTAGCAAAATAAGTAATTACACAGGGTGCTCTTCATAAATCTTTTTTTGGTAGCATCGTTCATGCCATGTTGCCATGAAGAAGTGCCATGTTCCATTAATCCTTCTTTTCTTTTCTGATCACCAAATTGCATAAATTAGCATTATGTTAGTGCAAACTTGCAGCGAACTGAGCTTTGATTTCATGTTACAAAGCAAACAAAAAAAAGAAAAAAGTTGAACAACGGAAAATATTACCAGTACATTAATTAGCTGCTGCTTGGTTTCCTACACGAGTGTGCCACAGCCAATTAGTTTCTCTACTGACTCCCATAGATCATGGTATTTTAAATTAATTTCTACTGTGTACCAACTCCACTGAGCAAGCAAGAAGCGAAAATCAATTTCCACAGATTCTAACAATTGGAGAGAGAGAGAGAGGGAGAGAGAGAGAGAGAGAGAGAGGCAATGGCGTCCGTGCTGATTTCTTCCATCCAATCCCTTTCCACCAAGCTCCTGGAGGCGATCCGAGGCAGCACTTCGCACCAGAAGGAACCAGCATCCCCCGCTGCCGTTGACCAAAACGAAGGTGTTAGAAAGGATCTGGAGAAGCTGAGTCGGATGCTTGCGAGGATCCAGGCTGTACAACAGGATGCGGAAGAGAGGGAGATCCACGACCGATCTGTGCGGCTATGGCTGGAGGAGCTGAGAGGTGTGGCCTACGAAGCAGAGGATGTGCTCGACGAGTTCCACTACGAGGTTCTCAGATCTATCGTCGAGAGTGGAGATGCTGCCATTGATGCCTACCATAAAGGTAAATTATCTGTTTTGGTGTGCACTGTAATGTACACTAACTTTTTTTTTTTTAATAAAAAGTGAAGTCAAATTATCTAATTTTAAATATTTTCAATTAATATATATTATCCATAATGAGCAATTGAGCAAGAGAAAGGGACAATAAGCAAGTTAGATAGATGAATGGGCTTGGAGTTTCTATTTAGATTAGGCTGCTCCGGTCTTTCTCTTTGGAGGCAATAGGATAGAGTGAAAAACTGCTACTAACCATGATTTTTTGAGAAGCAACGAGATGAAGGAGAACAAGTGCGTGTAGAGAAAGAGGATGTATGAATAACGATGTTACCATCTTTTTGCTGAATTGGATGGGAAAAGTCATAGAGTGATTAAATTTGAAGAAACATTAGAATTCACCGAGTACAAACAGATAATATAGAAGTTCAGTATCTAAAAACATTGATTTTAAATAGTTTAGTAACCTCTCAAAAAAATTATCTTATGATATTTGATGAGATGTTCAAGTGAAGGTTTCATAATGTACCGGAACCTAAAAATTAAAAAAAATCTAAGACACTCTTCTTTCTTCTTATAGTTTTGATGTAAGAATGGTTGCTTCTTTGAGCTAGAGTTGATTTACATTTAACCAACTTGTTATCCTATGCACAAATGATCTAGCACCCTCAGTATGTAGTTAATTAGACGATCAAATAGCAGCTTAAATGGCTAAATGTCAATTGGTTTAGATCCTTATTGGCACAGTAATAACTTAGACATTAGGACTCTTACACACTCACATTCCGTCAATATTAAAAAAAAAATGAAAATTTCTCATTATAAACTTTACCTTGTTTGATATATCATTATATTCGCTGTATGTTCTGAATTTTTTATATATGCATGATTTTTTGTAGGAACTAAGAGAAAATTTACGGAGATGTACGCATCATCCTCATGTGCTTCTTCTTCATCTACTATCACCAAGGCCTCAGTTCCAGATGGCATGCCCGAGAAGATCAGGAACATTTTAGAGAGGTTTGAAGAGATCTCCAAACATCGCGAGGCCCTTCTCTTGAGGGAGGAGGATGGAACCCGACAATTTACTCGTCCAAAAATCCGGCAACCAACCAGCTCTCATGTTGATGAGATAGCTGTTTTTGGTCGGCAGGATGAGAAGAAGACGATCATCAACCTCTTGAACCCTTCCATTGGCCCCAATTTCATGGTACTTCCAATTGTTGGAATGGGCGGGTTGGGCAAGACCACGCTTGCTCAGCTCATTTATAATGATTCCAAGATTTGTGAGTCGTTTGACAAGAGGGTTTGGGTATCAGTGTCTGAGGACTTTGACCTAGCGCGCATGACTAGAGCAATCATTGAATCAATCAGCAAAAAACCTTGTGCATTTTCTGAGCTAACCAAGCTCCAAGATATTCTCAAGGAAACAATAAGTGATACTAGTTTGTTTCTTGTGCTAGATGATGTGTGGAATGAAAACAAGAATCTATGGGAAGGCTTTCGAGTTGTCTTTAGTGGCGCTAAAATTGTAAGAATTTTGACAACAACCAGAAATAGCTCTGTTGCTGAAGTCATGCAGACATCATCATCATGTTTCAATTTGGGGTGCTTACCTGAGGAAAAGTGTTGGTCACTATTCTATCAATTTGCAATTGAGGGTAGGGAAGATATAATACCGGAAAATCTGCTCAAGATTGGTCATGATATTGTCAAAAAGTGCAAAGGCTTGCCTTTGGCCATAAAGGCTCTCGGTGGCATTCTCCGTTATGAAATGGATGAAGAGAAATGGATAGAGGTTTTGAAAAGTAATACATCAGACAGTAGTGAGATTTTACCGGCATTATGGTTGAGTTATCGAAAAATGCCGTTACATCTTAGGCCATGCTTTCTTTATTTATCCATTTTTCCAAAGGGTAAATTTTTTGTCAAAGATGAGGTTATCATGCTATGGAGGGCACAAGGTTACATTGTTGCAAGACCTAACAAGACATTTGATGAATTAGGCAACGAATATTTCAATGAGTTGCAATGCAGGTCACTTGTCAATGTTTGGCTTGATCATAAATATGTCTTGCATGACTTAATACATGACCTAGCAAGAAAGATATATGAAAGGGAAAGCCAGCCCAATTTAGAAAATGACCAATCATGGAGTAGTTCATTCAAAATACATCATCTCTACTTGACCAAAGGAGATGATTTATCAGACCTATTAGCACCCAATGACTGTAGGGCTATCCGAACTCTTATAAACTACTCCCCAGACAGTTATGCAATCTGTTGTTCTGTATTCTCTGAGATTTCTTGTTTGCGAACTCTAAAGTTGATGTTGTGGCATTTTGAGTTGCCAAACATAATAGGCACCTTGAAGCACTTACGATACCTTTCTATAGTTGGAGGAGAGTTGAAAAGGTTGCCTGAATCAATATGCCATCTTTACAACCTTCAAAGTTTGGATTTGGATTGTTGGGATATTCCAATGTTACCAGAAAACATCAAAAACCTTATTAATCTTCGTTATCTCAGACTATGTAGTCGAGAAATCAAGCAGTTACCTGAATCTATATGCCTACTAAGCTGCTTGGATACATTAACCTTAAAATTCTGCAATAAATTAAGCAAGTTACCAAGAGGTATAGAGCGGTTAACAAACCTATGCATTCTGAAATTAATTTGTTGTCCTATTATTGAATTACCATCTGGAATTGGAAAATTAACGAACCTTAGAACTTTAAGTGGGCATTTTAATGTTGTGGGTGATGGCATGATGGCGGGGCTGGGAGAGCTTAAGGATATGAATAAGCTTAGCGGGCTGTTATGCATCTCAGGGCTCAAAAACATTGTTGATCTGGAGTACTCCAGGATGACCAATCTTGCATCAAAGCCAAATCTACACGAGTTAATTTTAAATTTCGAGGAAGATCATCGTGTTGTCAAACGTAGAGATCAAGCACTCTGTTTAACTGTTGGTTCAAGCGAGACTGCAAAGAGTGAGAATGATGAGAATATTCAAGAAGGTGTTCTCGAGTACCTCCAACCTCATAATAATATCATGGCACTCAAAATATTTCATTACCGAGGGAGAAGATTTCCATCTTGGTTGCTTTATCCTTATCGCATCTCGAACCAGCCCCCTAGAGTTAGTTTTGGGTCACTTGAAGTACTTGTATTCACAGACATGCCCAATTTGGTAGAGTGGGTGGCGCATGATGGCCACTTCCCCTGCCTTAAGATCCTAACAATAAGCAAATGCCCCAAATTATGGAAAGTGACTATTCCACAAGAAGTGAAGTTGTTGCAGATAAAAGGTTGTGGTTGTGAAATAATTAAGTTCTCTTCCAAATCTAAAATTCAACTTATTTTGATCTCTGATTGTAGAGAGCTTTTCTCAATTCATTACCAAAATGGGGACTTACCTGCTCTTAGGAGCATTAAACTGTCCGGCTGCCCCAATTTATTGATGTTCTCAGCCATCCTGGAAGAGTCAAAGAAGCAGGGTACAAGAGATAGTGGTTTTCAAGAAATTGAGTTCTCATCCGAATCTAAGATTGAAGATTATTACAAGTTTGATTATAGAGAGCATATCCTGGATATTTTCACAGATGGGTACTCACTTTATCCGGGGAGAGCTTCTCTATCTGATTGCCCCAAATTAAGGCTTTTCTCAGCCTTCCCAGTAATACTTGATGTGCTGTGGGTATACAACTGCGGCTTTCGTGAAGTCATGTTCCCATTAGGATGTAAAGAGCTACGAATCTCTAATTGTCTAGGGCTAACCTCGGTTCATTGTTATGATGGTGGCTTAAGTCGTTATTTTCATGAAATAGTCAAAATTGTTGATTGCCCACATTTAGAACTCCTACAGATTTCCAAACAAGTCAAGGAACTTAAAATAATTTCTTGTGGTATCCATGAAATAATTCTCCCCTCACAATCAAACATTGCTTCTATTCACATTTCTTGCTGTCCTAAGCTCATCTCAGTCCATTTTTTGGAAGATCTCCCTTTTCTTAAGCTATTCTCAATTATATCTTGTCCCCAATTTCATGAGGTTTTAACCATTCCAAGTCAGCTAAGGGAATTGCAGATAATTGGCTGCAACTTTCCTGAAATCCACCTCTTGCCCCAATCAGAGCTCTGCAAATTAATCATCACCGCATGTTCAAAGCTTATTTCAGTTAAAGGGTTGCAGTTGCAGTGTTTCTTGAGAAACTTGCAGATATCACGCTGTCCTGTTCTTCAGTTTCCTATGGATGGTGTTTTGCACCCCATGACAGAGGTAGTTCATATCTACGATTGCCCCAAAATGGATTTTGGTAACCAGCAAAAAAGCTACTACTATCAGGTAATGGATCTCCATCTCAATAAACACACAGATACACACATTATATATGGCCATCTAATCAACATCACATAGTATGGCGATCGCCCTATGATTAGAGAATAGAGATAAAGAAACATGATAAATTACTATGGATACCTGAACCATTGCATGCTAAGATGTATAAATATATCATATTCTTTCTCACCAGTCTCTAATCAATCCCAACCTTGTATTATCAACTAGACACCTAGCAAGCCAAAGGTCTTGCACAAAGTTGCTGTAAGTACCTGAAGCACTGCTTGTTAAGATGTATAATATAAATTTATTTGGAATTAGATGTTCAAGCCCTGACTTATGAATAAAGTACCACCAATCTTACAGCCAATTTGCATGAGCAGGCAACAAATGAAATACTAATAGGTCAACAAATGAAAAAATACATGACGTTCCTGTCCTGAGCAGACCTAATTGCATAAATAAATTTTGCATCAAGCATCCAGGACTCTATTACCTGGCATTTTACATAAAATATAGACATTTCCTGTCTTGTAGAAGCTTGCAAGTACTTCAAGATCGGAAGAGGAACGGAGTGTCACACGTGAATGCGATCAATCAATAAAAGATGAGGAAGAAGTTCAACCGGAAAGCATTCAACAAAAAAGAATGTATGAGTAGATCCTTTTTAGGGGCAAGGGCGAAGCCAGCGTGAGACATGGTGGATGAAAATTTAAGGTATAATTTTCTAATAATTTTAAAATTAAACATACTTTGTAATTTCTATGTCTGAAAGCATAATCTTAGAAACACATTATATGAAGCATTTTGCAGCCTGGATTATATGTTCATAATTACTTCAAAATTTATTCATATTGTATATTTTTTTTTACAGAGAAAAATCAAATATATATTCATATGTCCAAACATTGCTATTTAGAAATCTCTCTGTTGGAACTTTAAATTGTCCATCAAATATACAACTCATGATTATCTTTCTATAAAATAATTTTTCCTAACTAATTCATAATACATAAAAAAGATTAAATCTCTAAGCTTTGTATCTAATACATTTTGATTGGTTGTCTCCAAAAAAAAAACAAATTTGACTGGATGGCTCATTTGTCATTATTCTCTCTCTTCATTTAAAAGAGATGAGTGTGATGTATTTAAGATATAATTTAACCTTTAAAATAATACAACTCTTGTTTTGCCAACTAACCTTCAATAACAAAAAATACAACTCTTTTGTGTTTTTCTATATACAACTCATTGATTATGTGACTAATTGTTTTCTCTATGTTTGATAAGTGAAATAAGGTGGAGTAAGTATTTTAAGGCGTTTTAATGCACTAAATAAAAATGATTTAAGGTGGAGTAAGTTAAAGTATTTATAAAGATAGAATAAAATTAAATCATCAAATTTTATAATTTTTAACACATTTTATTTTTATTACTTCATCTACTTACTTTACTATTATCAATCATCAATGCTTTAGAGTGATTTAACATTTATTCCGCTTTAAATTTATTTCACTTGCCAAATATAGGATCTGTTTATTATTATACATCTTTAGCATTTTGAAATTGTTTTCCTATATTTGTACGTGTTCAAAATTCGTTTAATATAATTCTCTATAGAAAATATTTTTTTCATTTCAAATATCTAATTGTTTATTCAATAACTACTTTTCAGGACAATTTTGATAATTTTTTTTTCAATAACTAAATTTTTGAAGACAAAATTCAATGAGCAACCCTAATTTTACAATAAAAATTCAAAAAAGTTTATCCGTACGCTCACCTTTTCTCCCTAATTGAATTTGCCCCCAAATTCCCACTCTCTTTACTAGCAATTAATTCATCTCCTCCCTTCTAAACCTTCCACATCTCTCTCATTTCATCATTCAATTGCTATTCATTATGTAACATTCTTCCTCCATCCTCTTGCTCTTAGAGTGGTTTTGTTCCAATGACATTTTCCATCTTAAATCATCTTCCTACGGATATGATTGTTGTTGAATCAATTGTATACAAGCTTTTAAAAAAAACTGAATTTATACTCCGTTTAAACCGTGTAATCATTTTTTAGACCCTCTGTTGTTAAATATTTGAGAAAAAATTATTTTGATGATTTTTTGACAATGAAATGATTTTAACCCTAATAAAATGGTTAAAATTTGTATTATTTCAAAGCGATTAAATACTGCAAAATTTGAGTATGAAAGTTATGTATTATGAGCAATTTTAAACGTACAAAATAAACAAATTGAATATTTAATGATTGAGAAAATTAAAATATAATTTATCATATTCAACTCTCTAAAACCTTTTGTTTTTATTTAATCTTTTGTGACATGACAATGTTGTAGTATAAATTAGATTAAGTACTTACTAATAATATAATAATAATAATAATAATAATAATAATAATAATAATTATTATTATTATTATTATTATTATTTTATTATTTTTTATGTTATTAAGTATTAATATACATCATTTATTCTTTATAAATGTAAAAAAATAGACTTTATAATAATAACTGTATTAGGTTTTAACGGCCGTTTAATTCTGTTTAAACGTTAAATTATTAAATGTTCACTTCACCGTTAAGAGCCGTTAAATGTTTTTAAAAGCTTGATCATATATAAAAACTCTTGCTACTGATTCACTATTGAACGGCAATGATTGAGCAAACCAATTTGTGTTCTAAGAGCCATATATTCATGCATTGTTCATACACAGTTCCTACTGCATTCAATTTGGTTCCTGTTATTTTTCTATTTCTTACTTTTGTTCCTTTCTCTTTGCATGAATTAATCAAGAGAGCTAATTGCTACCTGTAAATCCGCATTAGATGGTAGTATTACAATGATATCTATCAAATATCATTAAATTTAGTCCGTATGAATTTCATGTAATTTTATTGATTCTTAATAGAATATTAAATAACATTTAAATTTTATAAATTATAAAATATAATCAATTTAGTTGGAGAATATGTCCATAAATTTTTTTTTAAAGATTTTTATAAAATTTATTGGAAAGATTCTCAAAATAACCCTTCTCCGGTGGTCCCTCATCTTATGTTATCTTATCTTACTATATATTAAAAAGTAGCTAAGCACTGAATGAATCCATTTTTAAGACGAAGATGGTCTCAATTTTTTAAATCGCCAAAAAAACCTCTGTATATCAAACAGTTTGGATCAAAACAATCAGAGATGGACGGATCAGATTTCACCGATTCTTTATTTTTTTCCTCTCCAGTCGGTTCGGCTTTCTCGCATCCCCTCATACCACTTTCTCTGGTTCTTGCGTCCCCTCAACTCAAATGGCGAGCAAGGAAAGATGAGGATGCACACGACATGGAGGCGCCTCCGCTGCAGCACCACAACTCCTCCTCCGGCGCCGCTGCTGACTAGGCTGCCACACCCTATTGCATTGCGCTCTTCGTCGAGCCTTCTTCTCCTTTCATGTCAGCTCTCTCTCTCTCTCTCAAGTTTCCTTTCTTTATAAATAAATAAATAAAGAAGAATTGTTTTATTTTCTTTTCCCTATTATTCATGTCTGACATGCAACTATTGCTCACGTCTATTTTTTTTTTTTGAAAAAAAAGTGGCATGAGCCACCTGTTTAATTATTGAGACAAAAGGTTGTATTGCTCACATCTATGATCTACTGTTGTCGTACTTATTAGCTTTTGTGATTGATTAATGTACACACACTTTGAGCCAAAATAATTTCAAGTTCCAAGTAGAAGCTAAGATTTTGTGGCAAGAATAAACTGGGGTCTAATTCATTCTTTGTACTGATATTGGGATAACTGAATATGACACTTTAGCAAAATATGCTCTAGCAGGAAATCATATTTTTTTCAAATTGAATTTTAAATTACAGAATTGGCATTTCAGGGAACATTCTATTAGCGCGAAATGACATATTACTTACACTGCAAGAATCCCTTTTTATTAATTGAAGTTTTCTTTTATTAAATTAAAGAAAGAATTTTGTTTCTTGTTGAATCTTCTATGAACATAGTTCCAAATGGTAGATCTTTTTCTTTTCGTTAAGTAGCGGCCTAAACTTTGGGGTATATACCATCAGAAAGGGAGTTGCTTATTCTTTAAATTAGCATTAGAAGGAGGGGTTAAATTGAAAGAAAAGTGATTTTGGATTGATTCTTGTAACCAATATATACACACAGACTTGGAATCAATCATGTAAACTCCTTGTTTCATCTTATCTTAATTAGAACATTGAGCATAAATTTACAGAGCATGACTAACTTGCATGTTTGTAGAGTTACTGAGTGCCATGGAAGTGGAAGTACGGAAGTAAAATGAGGTGCAATGCATGCTGGAGGGAGCTAGAAGGCCAAGCCATCTCCACTACTTGCGGCCATTTATTCTGTATGCTAATTCATTCATATAGGCAGTGACGGAGGGAAGCAGGTTAACGGGGAGGGCATGCATGGCCCCGCCTTGATTTGTGAAAAATATTGCTGTATTCAATAGCGGTACCATAATTGATCCCCCATTTCTGCCCAAAGGTATCACCAGTGCCAGATAATGGGTGATATTCCCACAAATGGTGCAATCAACCGTCCTGTCTTATATGCAATATTTCTCTTTTTTGGTTTTCAGATGGTGAAGCTGGTCTATTAAATTTTATTCCACTCTGAAAAAAATCATAATTGTTGTATTATAAAGTTTCCAAAAACAAATTAGGATAGAATTGTACCCAGAGTATTAGATAAGACTTTTACATGTTAAATGAAGCGTAACAAATTAAATTTCCCTTTACAACGTTATCAGATTCTTGCGCATGTCAATTGCTACAAATACAGTAAAATTTTCTGTTTTAAATATAACAAAAATCAAGTTGAGAGATAGGATTGACAGCAAGTTCCATAATAATGTGTCTATAATTATATTGAGAAGAAATGTTTGATAAGGTAATCAAGTAACAAATGATCAAATAATTGAGTATTATTTAAAATATCGAATTTTGGAATGGAGAACTCATACAATATAACATTTTTTTTTGTTTAACTGTTTTGAATTTTTTTTTTATTATTTTCATAGACTAAAATTTGAGAGATGTGCAATAATTTTTTTTAAGAATTCTAACATCTTTGTATTTATATTAAAATTTTGTTCTTTATTAAATAATAGTTATTGGCTTTGATTGAAATCGGCCCCCGCTTTAAATTTGTTCCGGCTCCATCACTGCATATAGGAGGTGCTTTTTCTTCCTAGAGTTCCTGTAACAATGCTTCTCATTTTGTCATTTAAATTAATCCTATGTTATCCCTCTTTCTCGTATGATGAAAAATAAGGCACGGATGATGCTACCGAGATGCTTAGCACTGATGTTGCATGCCCAATTTGCAATCAAGTTCTTTCTAAAAGGTTCATATATGCTTTCATTTCCCTTAAAATAAATTTCCTTTTAGCTTATTTGTGGGCCAATCATTCTATCATTGTAAAACCTTGAAATATCATGTATGTCTTTTATGGTAGCACCTGATATCACTGATGTGGAACTTCATGTGAAAACCATGCATATGTCTATTAGTTAAGACCAATTTTTATATGCCCATAGGGGAAAAAAAAAGAAAAAACGAACGACGAAGGGAGGGGCAATTTGTGCATTCCGAGTGAACTGGGAGAGTGGAGGGCTGCGAGTGACAATCTCATTTTTTGCATATCTAAGGCTTTCTATTGAAACTCCTTTTTGTGCTTGCAGCCTTATGAAACCTGTTCATACTAACCCTGATGATGACTGGGCAAATGTAAGCTTAATTGTTTGTTATATTTTACTAATATTTTGTATATGTTCATTTTATTTTCCTTTTAACTGCTTCTGTTGGGTTTCCTCGTGTTTCAGATGTCAATGGTTGGGAAATCTCCACAGATGTTTATCCTGAGAAATATCTTTTCTTTTTCTTTTTCTTTTTTGTGTGCTGTAATTAAATCAGCCTTTGATCCTTTGAGCTAGACCACAATCAATACACATCAACAAGTGCATTACTATCTATCTGGAGACGCAATAGGTTCCTTTTTCCTTTTTTTTTTTTGTGATGACCAAGCTTATCCCAAGAAACACTATGATCCTGACCAAGAAGTCTCAGGTTTTCACCACCTATCAAGATCCACAGACCACTGTCACCATTCAGGTATAAGATCTTCCTTATGAATTGAACCTGGGTTTTCTCTTTGATTAGTAGTTTGTAAGGACCCCACAGTTGACACAACCTAACCAGGAAGCTTGATTCTGTGTAGGTGTTTGATGGTGAGAGAAGCATGACCAAGGACAACAGGCTTCTTGGCAAGTTTGATCTCTCTGCATTCCGTTTGCACCAAGGTCAGTGCCGATTCCCGAAATTTACATTTTTACCTTGAATTTTCATCGCACGAGAACAACTGGTAGAAATCTCCTTGTTAATATTACAGAAATTGCCCTCTCTCTAGCTGTCTCAAGTCTTGGCTAACAACCAACTCATGGTTCCACAAGGGTACCCCTCAAATCGAAGTCACTTTTGAAGTTGCTTCCTCACACTAATTGGCAGCCCAATTTTGTAAAAAGCATCTTTAGCAAAAGGAATTATGCATATAGATTACTTAAAAAAAAAAATTCTGCATATAGAAGGATAAAATGTACATTACACCCTTGCTGGTTCTGGTATCATTCAACTGTATATACCATTCAATTTTGTTTGTATGTCTCATTCAATTTTGCTGGTAAGACTTGAAACTTGGGAGGGGTTGGTGGGAAATTTTTGAATGTCTCGACTGTTTGAGGCAAAGTGAAAAATGACTAAACATTGATTGTATAAAGATGTATGTTAGTGGCCAAGTCAAAATTGACATAAAAAGAAAAGAGTGCTTGCTCACTTTGCTCCTTATTTTTGAAACAAGGATTATTTTTCTGATCTACCAGGCGGTGACATAGAAAAATCTTTTAAATGTTTATCTGATGCATCATTTCTTGCTTCTTGATTATTATTTCTTCTAATTTCTCAATTTTTGACTAGCATTAATACAGTACACTGATGTAACTACTGCTGCACTGCAGAGGCAAAGAACTCAATTGGATGGAAGAGGTATACCAAAGTAGTGTGTTTAAACAAAGAAAAGGAAATGCTTACCAGAAGAATATTTTTATTTCAAACCAAGCAAATGAATACAGGCTGTTCTGGTTTGCCTTCTCAGTCTTTTCTTTCTTTTTTTTTTCAAGTGCTGATGCTCAATTCTCTATGCATAACCTGTTGATTTTATAATTGCATGACCCACATTAACCTCAGACTACTCTTTTATTTATTTTCTGTGTTAAAGTAGTTTTTTGAAGCAGATTACTCTAGCAATTTACTTTCCCCCATTCTTATTCTTGAAAGATGAAAAGAGATAATCTAACTGCATCAAGGTTTTTGTTTAATCTAATGGTTTTCTGGAACCCCTGGCACATTTAGGCCACGTTTCTCCAAAAAAATTGCCTCAAGGTTTTATGTGGAGTTTACTCTCAGAGGAGGATTTTTAACTTTTCCTTTTGTCAGGGGTCTAAGTGTAAAAATTAGCTGTTCTCCCTCATTTTTACTTGAGATGCAAATTGATATCTAATCAAATCAATCGGTACAAATCTAAAACTAGCAAGCAGTCTATATCTTCCTTGAAAATTTTATAATCTAAAAGATCATTTTGGTAACCATCTCTAGCTTTCTATATTTATTTTGAGGATTATCCCAATAATTTATTTCTTGTGTCATTAATATGCACTGTAACATACTATGATTTTTGTTGGTGTTCCATATCTAAGATAGAATATGCTTTTGTAAGGTTTCTTTTTGAAGGGTGCCACTGCATGGCACAGATTTCTTACTATATGCTTATTTATTTATCTATATGCTACGTAGTTGTGTGCCGATAACAATGATGGATTATGATTTATCCAACTAATATGAAATCATCTCTCCGGATTCATCCGGAATGAAATGATCTACACCTGGGATGAAAAGAATAGAAAAAGAAAAATATTAGAAAAGAAAGCTTCATGAATTTTTCAACTGATGTTGGTAGTTGTAAAAAAAAATTTACTAAAAATATAAGGGTTCACACGTTTAGCGGGTTTTTTTACTAGTCATATATAAAGAGTTAAATAAATGTTGTTATAGATACAACAACGCAATTACGTACGCAAATTACCATTGAAGGGATTGTTTTAGATCCAGTTCATAGAGCTGTGTGTATATAGCAAACACAAACTGAGAAAAAGAATCATCTTTGCACATTGCATCAAGTTGTATAAGTTGTTGCTAATTTGCAATTATTTTCTTTGTTTCTTACCTTGAACAGTAGAAGTTGGCAAAAGAAGCAGCAGGAAATTGGGGATAGAGATATGGATATGAAAGGTCTTGAATAATGCTTGGAATTGAGGGTAGAATTTGGGAGAAGTGAAGAAAAGATGATTAGGGTATTTTAGTTCAAATAATTTTTTTTTAAACTTTTGTTGTTAAATTTTTTTTAGGTAATATTATTTTATGGAGAGATAATTGAAATTTTGAATTTTGTATGGACATATATTCCAATTTAAAATTATTTTATGTAGGTTAATTTCTTGTGCATCCATCAAAAGTCATGAAAAAATTACTAATATTCATATCAAAACGTGCTAACATCTTATATTCCCATTAAATTTTACTGCCTTTTATTTTTTTCTCCTTTTTTTTATTTAACTTATTATTGATTTATTATGAATTATTGAATTTATCTTTTTTTCCTTGCTTCAAAATGGAAAGGTACTAGACCGGTGCTCTTATTTTCTTCCCTGGTGATTTTTTTGTCCATGCTCCTCTCATTATCTTTTTTGTTGGATCTGTAATGCACGTTCAATTTACTCTACATAGCGTTTTGTACTTACTTATACTTCTATCAGTACTCTGACAATTGAACAATTGTTAAGTACTTCTCTCATGAACAATGTGATTTGATATAAACATCTGACAAATTGATAGGAAAACCAGCACAATGAAATTTAAATGGATGTATTAGTCTATGCCGTGGTCTGTAGCATGCATGATTGTATAAATATTCTAGTTATGCATCTCAATTCAAACAGATCAAATATCTCTTCCATCTTGCCAAAGTGTGCTCATATTATATAGATCACTTTCTATTTTAGAGTAAAAAAACTTTCTCAATTTGCCTTTCCTTTCTCACTGACAAGCTTCTGAAAGGCGCAAACAATTTCTATCATAAACCACAGTATGCGCAAAACCGGGATTGAATACACATCGTGCATCAGATTATCGGGGTGGGAAGCAAGAATGTTATCCTCAGGTGGACGGTTAGTGCTGATACAACGCTGTTTTAACATCTTTACCTGTCTATTTCATGTCGGTATTCCAATTGTCTGACAGAATAAGGAATGCTTTTTTCTGGCATGGGGCAAAACTTGAAAAAAAGGAAAATGCACCTTGTGAAGTTGGAAACAATGTGCACATTGAAGGATCTTGGTGGTTTGGGAGTAATGGATTTAAGAGTATTCAATCAATCGCTATTGGGTAAATAGATATGGAAATGGATTATTGCTGAAAACTCTCTCTGAAAAGAGATAAATGAGGTACTTGACACACAGACAAAAGAGTGGGATCTCAGTTACTGCCATTTTGGAAGAGTGTACCGGGTATGTTCAGGGATAACTTATCGGTACAGGCATCGCAACAGCTAAGCTTGTTACAAAATAAGTTGAATCTGGTACAACTTGATCCGGCGTCTGAACTAGACATAGTTTTGTGGAAACAAGAGAACAATGGGGTATTCTCAGTAAAATTGTTTCACAAATTCATCAAGATGGGGCCACATATTCATTCTGTCATTAGAAACATCTGGAGATTGTGGGTACCACCAAGAATGCAAATATTCACATGGATTATGTTACAAAACAAGATTCTGACAACAGAAAATTTAAAAGAAAAGATGCCGGCAGATAACCGAGATGTGTTTCATGTGCAGAAGTAATTGAGAATCTGTGGATCACATGTTCAATCAATGTACCTTCTTCTTTGAAACATTGAGACTGTTACTGGTAAGATTTTCTATTTCAACTTGTACATAGCCAGCAGATAGTTCATTTGTCAACACAGCACCTGTTAACAAACAACATGGTGAATCAAAAAATCAGAGAAATAATTTTAATTCTCTGTTTTGTAACATGGAGGGAAAGTTGCAATCGTATATTCAGAGAAGAGGTTAAGTCTTCTATATTACTGATAGAAGAAGTATTTGAAGAATAGAAGGTGTCACAAAAACAAAGAACAGCTACAACATAACTAAAAGAGAACTACCTTAAGGTTTTTTTTTTTTACCATCTTTTTACTTATAATTTTACTGGTATTTTTCTTTTAATGATTTTTTAACTTATTCAAAGAGTCTCAACTCTCATGAGACTCCATTATTTTTACTTTGTTTTTCTGTAATGTTGAGCTTTTTGCTCAATAAAATATAAAAGTAGGAACTTGATTCCTACCTTTTCTCAAAAACAAAAAAAAGAATACACATCTTGCATCACTAAAGATGCTTTAGTACCTTTTCCAGTGGATCATCATTCAAGTATTGATTCAAATTTGTCCTCATAAAAAAAAACTATTGAAAAATTAAATAAATACTTGAAAAACAACTGAATTGCAATCAAGGATGAGATAAAAGATAGGCGAAATTAGCTATATACTCATCAAATTTCATATTTTTAGATATTTTTTCATTAAGTTATTCAAATTAGATATTTACCCATTATTTAGTTGTTTGCTTTAATATTTGCCCATACCTTAATTTGGACTAAATTTTTTTAAATAAATTCATATTTATTCTAACTATGGACCATTTTGCCCTTTTTAATATTAATATAAGAGAGAAAATATTGTTCACCTCTATAACGGTATAGTCCCTTTTAATATTTTTCTATCGAGATACTAATCTCTATTATACTATTGTAGAGGTAGAGGTGCTTATCTCTTAAAAACTAAAGATTACTCAATATCTTAAAAATGCAATGGAAGCCAAAACTGATATTTGTAACATAAACAAAAGATATTTACACAATTGCAATATATCAATATTCTTGTTTATTAATATTAAAGTAACAAAAATAAGAAAAAAATACAATGAAAATCAATATCTCAAGAGAGAAAAGATGGATTTTTCTTTCCTGCTTAGAATGCAACGTTAGAAAGAAAAATATGAGGGGTTGGTATGGAAGAGAAAACAATTATTTTTTGAGGAGAGTAAATGATCTATCATATCTACCATTAGAATTAACATGAATTTAATTAAGAAATTTTAGTGTAAATTAAATTATGGGCAAGTATTAAAGAAAATAATGAGTAAATATTTAATTTAGACAACTTAATGGATAAATTTCTAAAAGTATGAAATTTTTATCTACACCGTCAGATCTGGTCACTCGTCAGTAACATCCGGATTTAATTTCTCTGTTCCACTCTCGGGAAGAGAAGTGAGAACCTCGCCAGAGCTAGGGTTAGGGTTTTGCTCCTAGGGAAGAAGACGAGAGGATCATCGTCGGAGAATGGCGAACCGTACGGACCCGCTAGCACGGAGCGTGCACGGGACGAACCCTCAGAACCTGGTGGAGAAGATCGTGCGATCGAAGATCTACCAGAACACCTACTGGAAGGAGCAATGCTTCGGTCTCACGGCGGAGACGCTGGTCGACAAGGCCATGGAGCTCGACCATCTCGGAGGAACCTTCGGCGGCGCTCGGAAACCCACCCCTTTCCTCTGCCTCATCCTCAAGATGCTTCAGATCCAACCTGACAAGGACATCGTCGTCGAGTTCATCAAAAACGAGGATTACAAGTCTCTATTTTCTCTTTCTCTCCCTTTCTCTCTTTCTTCTCCTTCTTCTTACTTTGTGCTGTGTACTGATTGCTAGTAATTTACTATTAATAAGGTATGTCCGTGCGCTTGGAGCTTTCTACCTGCGCCTCACCGGCACTGTCGCTGATGTGTACCAGTACCTTGAGCCCCTCTACAATGACTACCGTAAACTCCGGCGCAAGCTCAATGACGGAACCTTCTCTCTCACTCATGTCGATGAATTCATTGACGAGATTCTCACTACAGACTACTCATGCGACATTGCTCTCCCTCGTGTGCAGAAAAGGTTCCTCTTTTTTTTTCACTCTTTCATGCTTTGAATGAACTACTGTGAAGCTTTGAATTTTGGTTTATTTATGAAGACGTTAGATGGTTTGGACTAGCAAAACTAACCTCGAAATTAGATTAGATGTTATTTTAATTGTTGAGAAGACCATATCTTTCTACCGGAGATTACTGTACTCTTTCCAATTAGATCAGCTTTCTGTTTCTTTCTTTTCTATTTAATTACTTGTCGACAGTCAATAAATCCACATCTGATGCCAAATGGGTGCTCTTTTTTTCTCTTCTTTTAGTATTTCCTGTGTTTGTATGGTAGAATTAAGTACTAAACCAGCAACCGTACCGGTTATGTTTGTTGCTGGTACATACTCAATCCTAAAATATGTAAAAATTCAGGTGGACGCTAGAAGCGTCAGGAGTACTGGAGCAGAGGCGAAGTGCACTAGAAGATGATTTTGAAGAAGAGGAAGAAGATAAAGAGGATGATGATGATGATGCACAGCCTATGGATACTGACGATCGTCATAAGGTGCCACCTATATTTCTTCATCTGGTGCTCCCTATTTTGTTATTTTGCAAAATTCACACTGTTTATCTTATTTAAGATTGACGGCTGCTATTTTATTTACTCGGTCAGAATTAACAACGATTAAGGATGAATTTCAGGAAAATAAGTAAATTGTTCTTATTTTTCATATCGAGTTAGCTAAATTGTAAATTGTTTTTGTTTTTTCATATCAAGTTAGCTAGATGGCATACCTGAATTCATTTCAATTTATTGCGAAAGGTAATGATGTTGTTGATGTCAATAATTAGCGAGCTTCTTTGTTTGTTTTAAATAATCTTTTTTAGGAATACTATCGAGGGAGGAGTCCTGCTAGAGAGAGAGATAGAGACAGAGAAAGAGACAGAGACAGAGACAGAGACAGAGACAGAGATAGAGACAGAGATAGAGAAAGAGATAGAAAGCATGATAGTTACAAATACAGGTATATACCAGAACTGTGTGGCTTCTTAGACACTCAAATTTGCCATAACCGTGAAGTTGCTTTTAACCGCATTGCTGGCCTGGGTTGAAGTTGCAGTTGAATATAGATTAAAGGAAAACAAAACAAAGTTTTTCTGGTTGGATTGTACTGGTCCAAGTCGAACTAGCATTGAGATGATGTGTTTTTTCTTACAACTTCTGGTTGCAAGTTATAATGCATCATCAAAATTTGTGCATTTTTTGTTCTTTCTTTGGTAACAATATCCTGCTGGAAGCTTTTCCTTTGAAACTAGTATGATTTAAGTAATGAAAAGATAACAAAGGATTTACTGCCACGGCATGTTAATTCTAAGAGCTGGGGTAGTTTAAGAAGCTTCCTACAATAACAAATTATTTATGGATGACCTCCCCAGGTTTCTCTGTACTGGCAGTGTGCAGATGAAAAGTATGATGGATCATACATTCTTAAATTTTCAGTTTCTTTCTGTTTTTCCTTTTAACCAAAACAATTTAAGTATATTTAAGTACTATTATTTGTCTATCCTTCTTACGGGGTCTCAAATTGACAATTTTTTTTGCTGTCAACCTCATTTGATTTTTTTTCATTAACCAAATATTTGATATTAACTCACCCCATGAAGTTTTTGCACCTTACCACATGATGTTATGGCTATTAGGCTAGGGATGAAAATGGTACAGATAATATCCGAACCATATTCGATCTGTATCCGAAAATTTGATGTGGATATCCGATATCCGATATCTGAATATCCGCACGGATACGGATATGGTTTTAAATTTGAATTATCCGTATAGATATAGACAATATAATTTAATATATATTATGAAAAAAAATTATGTTGTTCATCACTATAATTAGATATATATTATGAATTTTAGTGTTTTCAATGATATTTATATATTTTTTAATAACTAATAGTGTTGAAAAAATTATTTTATGATAAATTTCAATGAATTTTATAAAACTTAAATAAGTTTTAATTCATATCCGACTATAGCCGTAGATGCATTCGTATTCATATTCGTATTCGAGTATATCCATATTCGTATCCGACAAATTAAAACGGATATGGATACGATTTTAACACTATCCGATCCATTTTCACCCCTATATTAGGCCCTTAAGCGAATTTAGGTACCTAGAAGCAAGTTCAGCTAATCAAATTCTGAAAAAGAAAAAAAGTAGGACTACCGGTTGTGAAAATTACAAGTTGAGGTACTTATAAGAAAATTTCAAATTTTTTGTTGGCTCTCACAGTTATTGCTTTCTTCTGAGACTTGACTGTGTGAAGTACATTTGCGATCTTTTTTTTCCTTCTCCAAAGCAATAATGCAATCAACGTTATTTTTAGTTCTGATTTATTATTGTAGCTTGTGCATCTTTTAGCTACCTCTGATTCATTTTCAAATGCTTTTCTTGCATGTACTCTTTGTTGGAACTTTGAAATAGCACTATATCAAGTTGCTTGGCATTGGCTATAAAAATTAACAATACCTTTTTACAGGGACCGTGATTATGATAGAGACTATGATAGAGGTCGTGATAGAGACCGAGACAGAGAAAGAGATCGGGACAGAGATAGAGACAGGGGTAGAGACCGGGAGCGGGATCGGGACCGAGACAGGGACCTGTACCGTGACAGGGACAGAGAAAGGGAGGGTAGAGACCGAGACAGAAAAGACAGAGAGCGTGGTCGGTCCAGGTCTAGGAGCAGAGACCGCCACGATAGAGATAGAGACAGGGATGATGGAGACCACCGCAGGAAGCGGGTGCGTGGGAGTCCAAGTCCACAGAGAGAAGAGGAGGGAAAGAAGAAGGAAAAGAAAGAGAAGAAGGAGAAGAAAAGTGACGGGACAGACCATCCCGATCCAGAGATTGCCGAGGCCAATAGGCTTAGAGCCTCTCTTGGTCTTAAGCCCCTTAGAGTTTGAGTTGTTTAGTGTTTTTCATTTTGACCTTTTAGGCAGTGTATTGATGTGTGTTATGTGTGGAGATTGCTTGTTAGATTTTTGAGAAAATGTATGCAGACAAAGTAGCAATCCATGCATTGTAATATTGTTCATTTTTGGGAATTTGTTTTTACAATTCTTAATTTTGTGAATTGGGTTAATTTTCTTAGAAGTTTGATTCACAATTTCCCTACCTCTTCTATAAGGAAGTGGGGCGTTTTAACGCCTATTAGATTAAAATTTGGTTTAATGGGCAAAAGGTCTATTCGATGATATTAAGATTCGTGTAAAAGTTTCGTTCTTACGTTTTAATAATCGAAAATGTTTAGCGTTCACCTTTTTATTATGTATTATTTATTCATTTTTTTATTTGTTAACGTTAATTATGTATTTGTTAATTAAAAATATATTATTATTAATTAATAAAGTTTAATTATTTTATATATAAAAATATATATATAATTTTTATAAAATGATTAAATTTTGTTAGTTAATAATAATATATTTTTAGTTAATAGATACATTTTTTGCATTAACAAATAAATGGTGGACAGATAGGTGGATAGTAATGGAGTGAACTACTCTCAGAAATTTTTAATAATCATGCTTATTATTAAATTTGATGATTTAATAGTGATTTTATTCATCGGATCAAAATATGGTCTGATGAACGTGAAAATGTGTCCAGTTCCCTTGTATAATATGATGGAAAGTTAGATAATGGGTTCAGAATAGTCTTTCTTTTTTTCTTGAGCTCAATTATAATCATCCTACTTTTATCTGCCAATCAATAGAAAAAGACCAATCAATATTACATCAAAAGTAAACTGTTGAAGCTAAATAAAATTAAGTCTGCTTGTAATAGATTAACTTTAATCCTACCCCTAGTCATGCTATCTCATAGAAAATTTTAAATTAAGAATATATCTCTGATCTTTTAGAATATATTTACAATTTTTTTTCATTTAAATTTTTTTTCAAATTTATTTAAAAACTCAAATTATCAAAACAACCATCGTCAACTATCAAGTGATCCCTCCCTTTACATATATACCAACATGTGAAGAGATGCACAAATCTCAACCGTCCAGTAAACGAACGGCTTAGATGGAAGTAAATTCGGATCCTACTTTTGCCTTGTGAATTCAGTAAAGGGATCCGATCGGATCGCCTATCATCATAAAAAAAGGCGGGAAGCGGAGGAGATCGCCATAAATTTCCCGCCATTTTTCCTCCTCCTTTTCGCTTCCCTCGGTCTCCACAAGAACTCTCTCTCTCTCTCTCTCTCTCTCTCTTTCTTTCTCTAACCTAACCCTCAGAAGATATCTGATTAGAGAAAAATGGCGTCAATCGCAGCTTGTGCTTCAGTGAGTTGCTCTTTTTCATCGCTTCTAATTTCTTTTTTTGTTAGGGTTATTACTATTCTTGTCAATTACTGGTTCTGACAGCAAATGATACGATTAATCAAAAATAGGAAGTAAACACTGTCTTCGTTATCACTAATTCAGAGAGGAAAGAGGGAAAATAGGCCTTGCTGGTATTGTAAATTTGTCTTGTTTGCTTATGTGCTACTTATATTATTGATTTATTAGTCTGGAGTAATTCCCAAGGAAGAGAATGGAGAAGACCCGATGCAAATTGACTCGAATGAGCCCGGACAGCGTCACATAAATCAAGTCCCTCAGGGGTTACTTCTTACTGATTATCTCAGAATCTACTATGGTAAATTCATTCTACTAATGTTTAATTCTGCCAATATAATCAGTATAAATATTAGGAAGTTTATGATTGGTCCCGAATTATGCATCCTGTTTTGGCCCCTTTTCAACAAATTTGTGTTAAAGGATTATTATTACATTCAGAAAATTCCCAGAAGTGTTATTTATTGATTGGTCTGACATATAAACCTATCTAAATTCAAAAAAGTTCAAAATTGAACCAAACAGCACAATGCCACTTGAATGATTTTGTGGGGACTATTGCAGTTTGCTTGTGTATCAGTTTAAGATACCAAATGCAGTGATTATTCTATGGATTGAAAATTCTATTGTTTGTCGATCTAATTCAGGAAAGCTTTTCCCATACATGGACATGTTCAAGTGGCTCTCATATGGAAATGGTAGGTCAATTCATTCGCACTCCTTGTTAGAGATGGTATACAATTATTTGGAGTAAGATATCATCTGAAAACACCTTAGTCAATTTATATATTACAGACCAAATGAGCATAATGCTAAAAATGAAAAGTACACTTCACTTCAAAGGTTACCGACTGATTTGTTCAGTCACTGACTGGTATGTACAGAGACTATGACAGTAAGCCATGACCTTTACACAACTTGTATTTCATCAATCACAAATACCATGTTCCAATACCAAATTCCATGTCCTTCATGTTTTTGTACAAGTTGGTCTGCAAAAACCAAGAAACATAGATTAAATTTCTAAATTGTTTTTTAACAGATGGAAAGCACCCTGGATGTGACAGCTCATTCTTTGGTAGGAGAGAATTTTCTTTCACAATAAAAAGTGACAGAGATGAGGTCTACCTCCGTTTCCAGTCTTTCTCCAATGCAAGCGAAATGGAGAGCTCCATTAAAGCCAAATGCCCTACTAAAATTGACATCGGTGCTGTTTACACTGTAGATGTATGTTCTCCTGCCTCTAATTTCAACATCAACAAACATATAATGGCAGTAATAAAAGAATGGTTTCCTGTAATCATATTTATATCTGGGACCCTCACCCTCTTATTTGGATATTTATAATATCAACTTTATATTTATAATGTCTGTACCTTCTACTGGTAATCAAGTCTTTACTAGACATTATTGCATATTGAGCTTGATTGAGTTTTTGATTGATTGTTGGGAACAATTCAGGGATAAATTGCAAAAATGAGAAATCTTATGCGATACCACGTTACTTTATGTTTGGGCTGGTGTTGACAAGTACTACTGTCTGAAATTTTCAGCATGGAAATTGTAATTTCGGTCTCTGGACAGTTAAGGTTAAACGGATGATTGATCTTCAGATGAGGCAGCATTGGACTTGGTTTATGCTGAATAACAAACTCGGGGTTCCCATTATTGTATTATACTGGTACAGTTCTGGTGGAATGGTATTGTTTGGGCTGCTATTAGAATGAAGGTTTTGTGGTGCTTTTGTATCCTTGTATACATTTCTTACAAGATAATAACTCACCAAATTTTGATTTGCAGCCAGCAAAAAGGCATGCTTATGCACAATCAGGCTTCAATCCCATTGAAAGAGAGCTTATTTTTGACATTGTAAGTGCATCAATTCCTTGTAATGTTTGATTTAATTTTAATAATTAGGGATAGAATGAGTAAAATGCATCAGTTCATTTTAGGCTGAACTTAACAAGTCTACTGAAACTTACACTCAATTGCAAGTTCAGGATCAGTTTTGACAAATTGATTAATTTCAGTCTTATTAGCCTTTCTCTAGTTGCAGTAGCACAGTTTTGAGCATCAATCAAAGTGAAGCTTGTGCCTCATGAGATTAAGTTGATAACTTTACTGAGCATAATTGTATAATTGAGGTCATTTGAGGCAGAATTTCATATTATTGGGGTTCAATTGCATATTTTGATTTATTAGCGATAGATTCACCTCTTTGGTTCAATGGAAACAGACTTGATTAGTTGGGCCTTAATTTTACAATTTAAGAACTTGACTTTGGTTGAGTTGCATAACTCCATTCATTGAGACCGACTGTATTAGCAAGGGTTACTGATGCTTAAGGTAGGTTTTCATAAATACAATGCTAAATTAGGGGGAAAACAACAATGACCTAAGAAAATTAACCAAGCTAAATTAGTTTGTTATTCCATAGGATATAACAGATTATGATGATGTGAGGTATTGTTGCTCTGGAGCTGATACATGCTCAGACTGTTGGCCTCTCATGACAATCGCCATTAAAGTTATTGATACTGCTCTTAGAGGTTTGTACATGACATATTTTGATTATTGTATCAGCTTGTCTCCACATGCTACTAATGCAGGCCATTAAGGCTAATTGTAACGGCACTTTTTTTGGGTGGGCTTTATTGGCCCAATGCATGTTTAGTTGGGTTATGGCTGAATATGGTTTTAATTGGTCATTGTTGTTTTCCCCCTAATTTTGATGTACTGCAGAGGATTTTGGTTTCAACCATATACTATGGGTATATAGTGGCCGACGTGGGGTCCACTGTTGGGTATGCGACAGCCGTGCAAGAAGGTATAGTTGCAGTGTTATTTTTTTACTAACTAAGCATAGTTCATTTTTCTAACTGGAGCATTTTTTTTCCTCATGTGACTATAGTGTTGGTCTCACATATTTGTTTTTAACTCAAAAGTCAAAATAAATAAAATAATGGATCTCTCACAACCACTGGGCTTAAGTCTACTAGCAATCACCAGTTTACTCATCCTCATTAATATTAGGCAAGCAAACTGCCTCGCCTAATTTCCCCTAAAACCCTGCATACTTAACTAATTAAATTTAAAATGATAAAAAGAATGATGATAAACAATGACAAGAATCATTCTTGCTATTATTCTAGGCTGAGCAAGGAGCAGAGATCTGCTATTGCTGACTACTTCAATGTTTACAAGGTAGTGAGTGCCTCCAAACGGACTGTAATATTCTTCACCATGTTAAGTTAGAGAAGCAAAGTTTAATTGATTTTATTTTTTTGTCTTTTTGACAAGGGAGGTGAAAATTCTTTGAAGAAAGTAACTTTCTCTGGACCTCTTCATCCTTTCCTTGCGTATGTCTTCTTTACCATTTTACTTGTTCTTGTTTCTTCAATTATTACAGCCTGAAACCATAGATCTATTTGCTGGCCAGCCATTATGTACTAGGTAACTCCTTGTAACCATTATCAATATTATGACACCACTAAATCAGATGAGTGTTTTGGTACTTCTAGCTTACTTAGCTACTGATAGTAACTTAAGACCGATATCATTTTTCAGAAGAGCTTATACAGATGTTCTGAGACATTACTTTGAGGAGAAATGGATTTCTACTCAAAAGCTCTTTGAACATGAAGAGAGGTTTCACAAAATTCTTCAACTTATTCCGGATGAAGGTATGCTAATCATTCTTTCCTGTTATTTTGTGTTATAAAGGTGGGGATCCATTGACAACTATTAATTTGACAACCTTGACAACAGATTTTCAAATAATTCTAAAAAAAATTTTAAAAATAGAAAAAAATTTATAAACATATTCTTTAACTTATAGATTGATTGTGTTTCAAATTTCATACAATTTAAGTATTATTTGATACTCCATCAAAGACCATCAAAATTACATAACATTTACAATGGTCCGTACTTAACGGTCCTTGATGAAATATCAAATAACCTTTAAATTATATGAAATTTGAGACACAATCAATCTATAAGTTAAAAAATATGTTTATAACTTATTACACAATCAATTGAAATAGGTGTTGAAAGCTTTTATGAAGCTTATTACAGAAGTTTCTATTTTGTTATTGCTTCAAAACACACTCTTTTGATATTTTAGGCATTGTTTCTGAGCTTGCTGGGAAGTGGCAAGGCAGCAGGTTAGAGCATGTAAATTCTGTTCGGTGGGACCAGTTAAAGCATATGCTTCAGTCTGGAAGTAAAAAGGTCTTGATTTGGGCCTTCGATTTATTTTTTTATACTTTCTTGGTTGTGTGTTTCTCCCAAGAAACAGGATCACAATTGGCACAATATCAATACAACTTGATGCTGAAGCTCACTTGTGCTTGTATTATGTTTCAGTATTTAAAAGAAAAAAAGGCACCAGACCGTTAAGAACAGAAAAAAGGTAAAGAGAATGGGTTATATATTGTTTCTTAATTTACTTTGCTTTGTTTTATTCTGTTTCACTGCTTAGACTCAAGGCCTTAGGAGGTGCATAGAGGAGATTGTTTTCTCATATACGTATCCTAGACTTGACATCCAGGTCTGGCTATTGTACTGTTTTATCTTTTCTTTGTTGCAATTTACTTTTACTTCTATATTTATTTCATATTTACCCATGTATTTCACATGTACCTACTTTGAAAAGCATTTCCTTACTATGGTTCCTTTGTGAATGAGTTTTGATCGAAGGAGGTAGTCTGGGTATGTTTTGAGAAAATAAGAGAGCGGTTACATTGCAGGGGTTGATCATGAGAAGGAACAATTTACCCTTTTATAGGGATATTAGTGTAAATTATTTTACCTATTAGGACTTGAAGGATGCCTTTTATCTTTTAAATGAATATACATGCTTAAAATTTATTTAATAATGCTCGGCTTTGGTGAATATAATTCTATTAGAAAGAACTGTTACAAAATTTGTAGCTTCTCAATTTGAAACAGTTGGAGATTTCTTGTGCATTTTTAGGTTACAAAAGGCATGAACCATTTGTTGAAAGCACCTTTCTGTGTGCACCCTGGAACAGGTACTGAGGACAACAAAATATTGCTGTTACAGTCAATTTGTTGTTGTTATATTCTTATTTTATATTCATCATCTTAAAAGGACTATTTCATGTTGTAGGCCGTGTTTGTGTTCCAATTGATCCTAACAACTGTGAAGAATTTGACCCAACATCCGTACCAACACTTGCTCAGGTAAATAATTCTTTACCAACTTGTATATCCTCGAAAAAAAAGATGACTGCACTAGCTGAATAATATATTTTTTTCATCATAGAATTATATCCATCTTTTTGAGATGTCTTATAACTTTTCATCTAAAATCTAATTATTACTTTTGTCGCCAGCTACTAGAAGAGCTTAATGCCAATGCCTCAATTGGAGCTGACAACTGTATGTTGCTTAAATTCAATTCTCAGTGCATTTCTTTTCACAATGATATTTTACATAGCTGATAGGTTTTTCTTTATTTGTTTAATTTTTCCAATGGAAGCTTTGACATGGTTTAATATGTAATAATAGATTTGGAGAGAACTTCACTTGGAGCATCGGTTAACTTTTTCCGAACATTTTTCCTTGAACCACTAATTAAAACATGCAAGGTATACTCTCTCTTTTTTTTGTTAAAATTGTGCAAATTAAATGCCGAACTAGCATAAAATAAAATAAAATGAGGCACCAAAGAGTAGTCAAACCAGTTCCCACATGAATTAATAGTACCAGAGTTTGATATATTAATTAATAGTTGGATGATTTATTCTTTTTTTTTTCATTGTAGGAAGAATTGGAGAGTGCCTACAATACTAAGATACAACAATCAAAGAATTCCTTAAATTGGTAGGTGCTTTTATAAAAGAATACCCATTTTCTTTGTTCTAGAGAAGAGGATTTGAGAGCAATTTCTTTAGAGAACCTCCTGTGTTCTTATCCAATTTCGTAAAATTAATATCTCGCTGTATATGTTGTTGCGAAACTCTTTTCAAGGTGTCACTATTTCCCTTGATTCGCAGCATTTCTCACTGTAAAATATTCTGCATGATCTATTTATTGATTGTGTTATGCTTATGCATCTCTGATTTTTGTGTTAAAATGTATGTATTATTTCTAATTTGTGGAGATGAGATACTTACTGTAGTGAATTGCAAGAATTCTTTTATATTTATGTAGCTTCCTTCAAGTTCATAAATGTAACCAGACAAACAGTGTTTCTTTTAAGCATAAGGGATCTTTATTTTGTAATAGCTTTATATTATTAACAAAAAAAAGTAATAGCTTTATATTAGTTTTATAATAGCAAATTATAAACTATAAATAATTATATGTGAATAATTTCCTAGGGAAAATATACCCCCCCCCCTGCAAGGTTGGCATCTTATTCCATCTAAACATGTCCTCTTATGACTTGAATGCTTTTGATACAGCCCCAACATGATATTTTTCAACAAATACAATATAAACTATTATTGAGAAAGAAAATATAATAACCTAATATCAGCATTCAAGGCCTGCTGACTCTTGAATTGCTACAAATGTGGGCACACAAGAAGATGCCACAAAGGAACCGCAATTTCATAAATCTCCCTAGTTAAACAATGCTACATGCATTAGGGTTCTCATCACTGAATGCAGATGTAATCTGACCATCTGATCTCTCTCTTCTGTGGTAATACTCATCGTTACTATATGCTGGTACGACATACCGACCTTCTTGTAAAGGCGACTGTGTCTGTGTGTACCCGTGATAATACTCTGTTGCATATGGAGACGGCCTATAGCTGTTATAACTATGTGTTGTGTAGCTATAATTGTTCTCATATTGCCTCATGCCATTCACACCGTAATAATACGGATCGCTACTCCGATAATCTCTGTGGCTGACGTTATGTGGGTATTCATGCACCATACGTGCTTCTGATGGCATGCTATTCATCTCCAATCTTGCCTCCTGTTCTACCGGGGGGTTCATTGGTGGCTCAGTAGCAGGAGGTACCTCGGCAGCGGGAGCTGGCTGTTCAGCTGCCGGTTCTTCACCGCTTGGCGGCTCTTCATTTGCTGGTGGGGCTGGTTCGGCCGGGTCAATATGGGAACATATCGTGGCAATTTTTTTAGTCCTTTTTATGGCTTTTACAATTCTTTCAGGATCAGCCCTTCCAACTACTGTTAGCTTTTGCTGTGCAATATCAGTGTACACCTCATACACGCCTGAGAAAAATACAAAAAATTAGCCATGTTTTGTAAGAAATCAAGAGAATAAAAAAGGCATCAGAAGGCCCTTATTTCAAAATATATATATATATATATATATTGCAGAAATAACCTTGGTATTGGCTTCTTTTTTACAAAAGCTCATTACCTATTTAATTTAAACTTCTTGAAGGGTTCATGCCTAATATTTTTTTGAGATTAAATTTAAAGTACTTTGAAAAAAAATATTTTACCTTCTATGCTATGCAACGCTCTCTTGATCCTTTGTACGCAGCCATTGCAGTCCATTCTGACAAGCAACTCAGTAACTCTAGTTCTCTAAATTAAATGCCAATTTATACCAATATATGTTAAGTCTGACTGTTTGCAAGTGTTAAACTCAAGTAAAGAAAGCAAATTGGTTATATTGCCACTTCATAGACTACTGGTACACAAACTGATATTTGATAACAGTTGTGTATGGTTCTACTTATTAACCGACAATCGGTACATTTTATCAACTATAGATAGACATCAATATGGAATTAAACAAGCCGTATACTGCACACGATGAACTTTTCTTTAAGTAGAGCATATTACCAGTCATATTTCTTGAGAGACAGAAATTTCTTGGAAGAGAGATGCATTAGAGAGCGCAAAAGAAGTATTGAATTAATTAAATTTATTAAACAATTCACATATATACCTCCTCTTCAGCCATCTCTGTGCTAATATCAAGAACTAGCTAGTCTTCTGGTTTTGTATCTGAGACAATCAAGCACAGATACATGGAGAAGCTCTAACTATAAGAGAAGAGAAGAGAAGAAGACAACTAAAGATGCATACATGCTTCTCTCTTATATATAGTTGTGTTGTACAAAACAAAGGCATAGTTTGTGGAGTCCGGATCTTCTGTATTACTCCGCGTATGGAGTGAGCAGTCCAAACAATTAGGACCGTTGAATGTTATTTACGGAATAGATTTAATAAAGCTTACAATATCAAAATTCGTATTGAGCAATATACTAGCATATATATGAGGTACTTAATTTTCTTTCCTTTTTGGTGAAAAAACCTATTGAATAGGTTATTAGTGTTAATTTTTTTTTTCTAAAGATGATATTTCATTACCACTTATTTCCATGATATTATTGGAAACAAAACAATTGATTTGTATACAGTGATAGCAGTAAACTGTAAAAGAATTCAAAATAACTAAATTTATCTTGGCTACTCCAATTATCACATGGGCTAGTGTCACAAAAGAACCAAGTACTGGTAAAGGAGGGGGAATGTCTAAAGGAATTTATGAGTGCCTTTGTTTGAAAGAAATGGACCAAAATTTTGTTTGAAAAAATAAAACAACTGCTCATTTTTGTTGATTGTTCTGATATTTATCTGCTTAAAATATCTCAAACTCTCTCTTCTTTTTCCACAAGTCACTGTTATATCCCTAGCAAGCTTTAATCTTCTTTTTGCATTTCCCTTCATTTGGGAATTTTAGCCTTTTTTAATTGTTGTGTGTTTGTTAAGATTTTTTTTTTTTGCACAAAACTCTATAGTAAATCTAAATGACATAATTAATTACTAATACAATATAATCATTTTTTGATAAAAAGAAAATAGAGGTACTGATTTCTCTAGAGTGTGAAAATCATATTTTTCTCTAGAATGCGAAAATAGAGGTACTGTTTTCTTTGTCCAGTCTTGTAATGTGTTTTATTAGTATTACAAAAAAAGAAATTATTTTCGCAACCCACGTTTTGCACCCCTTATCTGAATATTAACTACATAAAAAAATATTTTATGCTTAGTATAAAAAATATTTATCACTTTTTTCTAGATGATTATAGAAAAAATTCAAATTAAAAATTTTGTTGCACAAGTAAAAATATAATTTGCATAACTTTTAATCCTTATAATGCAAATTATAAATATTTTCTGAAATAAATATAAATACATCCGGGGTGTAGAGAAATAATGCAGTTAAGGGATGCAATTATCACTCCTCCATTATGAGAGATCTTTTGAAAAATTGGTTGCTTTAAATCCATTAATTTCACTTATTTTAACTTCTGTCCAATTTTTAGAAAATCAAGAGTTTGTAAAAAAAAAAGGTCAAACTAAAAAAATTTAAAAACATTCCACCTTCAAAATGACAAAAAAAAAAAAATCATCTAAGCATGATACTCATATCAAATATTTGAGATTTTTGTGTTCATGCTTTGACAACTACATATCATGCATCTCATTTGTAGCTATAAAACAAAAGGATTGAATCATAAGTAGCCACCTAATATTTTGATAATAAAAGATGGTGAAAAAAAGGTAATAAATTCACTTTTGGAATATACCATAGCCGACCAAAGATAAGATTACAAGGAATGTATGAAAGAAACCTCATAGTCAAATTAAATTAAAAAAAAAATAGGGTTTCTTTTTTGGAAAATGATGTCCATCAACAAGAGAGAATCCCTCCATTTTAAGAAAAGTATGATTCATGGCAAGTTGTTGGTTTTTTTAGTTCAATAATTTGAATAATTTGCTAGGAAAAAAATTACATGTTAAAAGATATAAAATGTATATTTTAGATCAAGAGATTTTAATTTTGGGTTCATTTGCTATCATATAATTAAGACGAAATTAACTATATCAGTGTCAATTTTACTATTTTAGATATTTCTCCATTAAATTATGAAAATTACATTTTTTTCTTATTAATTAGTGATTCTCTTAGATATTTGTCCATGACTTTGACACTAAAAATTTTCAATTAAATTCGGAATTTTATTAATTTTATCCTTCTTTCAAAACTGAAAAGCATAATCTTATTGTACATTAATTAAAGATCAAGTCAATTCATTTTATCTCCGTAGATATTTAAAATTGAGTAATTTGATTTACATATTTTTGTGCTTAAGAGAGAAAAAAAAAAGAATAGAACATAAAAAATACTTTGTAATATAAAATGAAACAACTTGCTCTTTTTTTCTTTCTAAAAAAAGATTCCATCAAAAGTAGAACTACAATCGTTTTCATTTTTATTAGACATTGTCTCATCTCAAAAATAACTCAAATTACTTGAACTATAAATCAAATTTGAACTTTAATTTATTTGCTTAAATTTTCCATGCAGAAAGTAGTAGTATAAATGTATAATGATATTTATATGGTTTCACAAAAGAAAGATATTTTTTTCTGGATGTTGGTAGACAACTGCTTACCAAAAAAAAAAAATTCTTAGAAAAAATAAAATTTTGAGGAATCACTTGATAATAATTATTTTAACGCTTACTCATATTAATTCAAGTAAAATTGAAAATAAAAAAAATACTTTTAGATACTTTATTAGATAGATGGATAGTTTAACAATAAAAATTTGTATAATTTATTTTTCTTTTATATTTCTTTTCTAATTGAATCTCGTATAAAAGATGAGGAAGAATAAATAATAGGGACTAAAGAATGAAGTGTTCAGCTGGAATATGACAAGGAGTTGTTATAGAATCGTAACGATTTATTTTGTCACTTGTTTATTAAAATAAAAATATAAAAATGAAAATAATCACATTGGGAATTGAAATTAACCTTTTACAAAATTAGTAAGTTCGCATACTTTGTATACGAACCACTTTTTTGATTCGTGAATTTTATCTGCGAATATAACAGTGCAGTAGCATTATATGTATTGAATATGTAGATTTATAAAAATGATTTGCAGGTAATAAATACAAATCATATTTGATTCGTAAACAATAAATACGTACTTTCTAATTTTAAAATTTATAATTTGGAGTTCATTCTTTCACCTTTTAATTTTTGACTATCATGTTAGAAAAAAAAATACTATCTTAATCACAACGGTTTAAATTTAATTATAATTTTTTTTAATAATTAAAATTTATGAATCACATTTCCGGGCAAGGGTTCACTTACGATTGGGTAGTCCATGACTAGCTCTGATTTAATCTCGGCCGTTGATTTTCTACCGCCATCCTGCCCCCAATCACTGCCCGTATCTGAGAGAGAGAGAGAGAGAGAGAGAGAGAGAGACGAAGCTTGAGAAAAGAAATCCATTTACAAACCCTAACCCCTAACCCCCCCCCCCTCTCTCTCTCTCTGTCTCTCTCTCCGATTCCAGCCATGCCGAAAGTGTACGGCACCGGCGTGTACGATTTCCGGCGCCACCGTGTGGCGGAGTACCCCATCGACCAGCCTGCACCTCCGCCTCCGCTCCAGTCGGACGAACCCCCCTCCGCTCCTGTCCCGTCCGAGAAGCCACCTCCAATCGGGTCCCTCGCTGGGCCCATTACTCTGTCGGAGATCCAGAGGGATCGCCTCACACGTATCGCCGCCGCGAACTGGGGTCACTCAGCCACCGAGCGCGAGTTCAAGCCCGAGCTCGTGAAGGAGATTTACGAGACCGAGCTGATGGTCACTGGAAGAGGACGAAAGACCGTGCCTCTGCACAGGGTTATGATCTTAGAAGTGAGCCAGTACTTGGAGAACTATCTCTGGCCGAATTTCGATCCGGATTCGGCGAGTTTCGAGCATGTTATGTCTATGATCCTCATGGTTAATGAGAAGGTTTGTGTTTGTTAATTTGCTTCTAGGGTTTCCGACTAGTAATGTCAGAACCATATGTTAGTGATTCCTTTGTCTTTGTTTGTGTATGTTTTCAGTTTCGAGAGAATGTTTCTGCTTGGGTTTGTTTTCATGAGAAAAAGGAGGCATTCAAGGGGTTTATCTGGAGAGTTCTTCATCTCAAGGAGGAGGTGAGTTTCTTATTTTCTCTTGTTATTCCTGTTTTGCTTGCAATTGCAAATATGAAGGTGCATGGAGGTGAATTTGGGTAGGTTTACTCTTATTACTTGAACATGGGGTTTAATTTAACTTTTGGAGGAGTAATTCACTTAATTGGGGTGAGTTTTGGTTTCATTGAGGGTTAATTTAGGATAAATATGGGCTAAATTGAGGTTTAATTACCGCCAAACATTTTTTACTTGTAACTTAAACCTTGCTTGGACTTAATAGGTATAGAACAAAGGGTCTAGGTTTCTCTCCTTCACATGTAAAGCAATTCATATCCTCATCTTACGATATCCCTGGCTTTGTTCCAAATTTTTTCTTCTTCATTTGTAGCAAAGGGCATTGAGCATGGCCGAGAAAACAAATTACCTTCTGTTCATGATAAATGCTTTCCAGAGTCTGGAGGATGAGATTGTTAGTGAAACTGTACTGCAGTTAGTAAGCCTCCGTTTGTGGCATTCCCTCTCTTCTGGCAGATTTCAGGTACTTGATGATACTTCACTAGGTATTTTCTGGAAAATATTCTTAAGTTTCCTTTCTATAGACTGGTAATGAGCAGTGAGCAGCGATGGCTTCAACTGATGCGGTAATGTGCTTTATTCTTGTCCATTTCGTCATCTGTTGATTCCCATAAGTATTTAGATGATGCCATGCAATATAGTCTTATGGTGAACTCCCCACTCCCCCCACCACCACTGCTCATACATGAAAAAGGAAAATTGTAAAAAAGAAAACCTTTGAAAAAAGAGCAATGAAATTGGTAACGTTTTATGTAAAATTTAGGTGTTGTAATGTTTACAACTTCTACTTGCTATGTGTATACCATTAGGTCAAGGTTGGTTGGTTTTAGTTGCGACCATAGCTAGCTGGAAAAGGTCTGTTTGTTCTTACGTTGGTGATTATCAATGATTTTAGGTTCGTTCACCTTCTGTGTTAAAAAGGAAACAACTGTATGATAAACAGATCTTGATTTTTTTAGTTTAAACTAGTCAAGTAAGTCTTGCTAATTGAATCCATCTCATACCCTTTCTGAACCTAAACAGATGGAGCTGTGCCTCAACCCCCATTTGATAAAGAAATGGAAAAAGTTGACAAAAAGAGAAGCAAAAGGTGCTAAGAAAGGAGGTGAGGCTTTCGATCCTACTAATGTGCTTGAAGTGAGATTCCTTCGGAATCTAGTTGAAGAATTTTTAGAGGTAAACTGCCCCATAAACCTCATCTTATTGATTTCAGTTCTCTTTCATTGAAGTTCAAGTACTGTGATTTAGGGCTTTACACTGAATTTCAATGTTCCCTTGACTTGTTCCTCTAAATGTGCAGTTGTGCCTGATATATAATTTATGTTGATCAATCTTAGGTTCCTTAAAGTGCCTGATATATAATTTTATGTTGATCAATCTTAGATTCCTTAAGTGCCTGATATATAATTTTATGTTGATCAATCTTAGATTCCTTTAGTGCCTGATATATTACCTGGATTATGGATCAACTTTAATTGAATTGTGCAATCCAAAATATCAGTCTGACTCAATTCTTTCCAATTGTGTAAGTTGGTCTGATACTATTGTTATATGTTTTTCTATTCTTCTATGAAATTTCATTGCAATATGTTGGCAGATTCTGGATTCCAAGGTGATGTTATCAGAGCCAGCTGAGGATTCCATGGAGGACCAAGTTGATGAATCATGTGTCTTGTATTGTGAGAGGTTTATGGAGTTTTTGATTGATCTTTTGAGCCAACTCCCAACTAGAAGGTGAATAGAAAGCCTTTAGTTCTTTGGATCATATTTTCTGATTGTCATGTTGAATGCTTAATTTTTGCATTTCTTTCTTAGATGAACACATGTAGTATCATTGATGCATAAGTTGATATGCTATACAGTATACAATATATTTTTCCACCTATCATTTTGCAGAATTGATTATCTTTTTAGTCTTATGTTTCTCATATTTGATACTCTTTGATCTCTTTCCTTTGGTTCAGGCAATAGTAACAGTATTTCGTTCGAATGTGATCATGTGGTTTGCTTTTATAAGCTATTCTTCTTCTGTATATAAACAAACGAGGATTGCCAAATAGAGAGCACAAGTAGTTTAGTATGTTGAGTTGTAGTTTTGTACATTCTAGTTAAATGTATATTAAAAAGACTTGGGGGATAGCCTACTCATCTTGTACCAACTTAGATAGGTTTTCATTTTTTTTTTCCTGACTAACCAAAATGTAGTTGCTTGTTGCAAATGCCAAAATGTTGCTGACCTTGCCTTTCTAATTGCAAGTCTTGTAGGTCTTATCTCTAGTTTTTGTTGTTAGTAGTTTTTCTTCTCAAGATATGAATTGCCACATGCATCTCATGGATAACAATATGCTAAAATGCCACCAGGTTTCTGAGGCCACTGGTTGCTGATGTTGCTGTGGTTGCAAAATGCCACCTGAGCGCACTGTACACACACGAAAAGGGGCGGCTATTTGCACAGCTGGTCGACCTGTTACAGTTCTATGAGGGATTTGAGATTGATGACCATTTTGGTACACAGCTGTCAGATGATGATGTGCTGCTTGCACATTACTCCCGGCTCCAGGCCTTTCAGCTCCTGGCCTTTAAGCAAGTACCTAAGGTATGCTATTGCCTGTACTGGATTGTGGTTTTGTCTGATTCAATGATTTTTCTGTCTGTGGCTAGCATTTATCCTTCAGTTTTCTGGTAAGCGCAGCATTGGCCTACAAGGTAATATTTAGACCAAACTTAGTGCAAGACTTCATTTGTGAAATAGGTTTCAGTTTGACCAATTGGTACAACTGTGTCAGGGTTTATATATCCTTAAATATCATGCATACCAAGGTAAAAAAAAAATGACAGACAAATATTGTAAATAATCAGCTAATCCCCTATGTAATTCAATAGTCATCGTCTGGCCTTGGTCTAGTCCCATTTGACCTTGCTTGCGTATTTGTGTACCTAGGAATCAATTTATTTAGCCTGAATTATGCAATGGAAAAAATAATATGACTGATTAATTTATATTGACAAGGGACTTGTCTCGTTTAATAATATGAATTGCAAATTAATGATCTGGATCTGGCTAAGCCTTGGTATAATGCAGTTAGAAGTCAATCATGATCTTTGCATCCACCACCTGTTAGAAGATTTTTTTTATTTTGGATTAAATAATAAAATTTTGTTATCTCTACAGTTGCGAGATTTCTCAATGTACAACATTGGTGCAATTCACAAGCGTGCTGATCTGACGAAGAAGCTTTTGGTCTTGTCTGATGAAGAACTACGTGAGCTGGTTTGCCAAAAGGTTTGTAATAAGCTACTTTCCAAATTTTAAAGGGTTTAGGTAACAGGTAATTCATACAGTACTAACTAATACCTCATAGACACACTACCAACCACCCAACCACCTGACTGCTGCTTCCAGGTCTTAAATGGAAAAGTTTTGTCATTAAAAGACCTAGGAAAAATAAATGCTCAGAAATGTGGCATGAAAAGAAAAATCTTGCAATTATTTTTATTTGCATGATCATCTAACAGTCTTTCCCTGAACAGCTGAAGTTAATTTCAGAAGATGATCCTTGCAGCCCTAGACGTGATTTCCTGATGGAAGTCATGGTCTCCTTTTTTGAGAAGCGACAATCTCAAAAAGAAGCAATAAACGCAATGCCACTTTACCCAAATGAGCAAATAATGTGGGATGAGAGCCTGGTACCGAGCATCAACTACTCTGGTGAGGGTTGCTTAGCCTTGCCCAAACTGAATCTTCAGTTTTTGACCCTTCATGACTACTTACTACGCAATTTCAACCTGTTTCGTCTTGAGTCAACTTACGAAATTCGTGAAGATATCCAGGAGGCCGTGCCACATCTCCTTGCATACATAAACAATGAAGGTGAAACTGCATTTCGTGGTTGGTCACGCATGGCTGTCCCAGTCAAGCAGTTCAAAATCACAGAGGTGAAGCAACCTAACATTGGGGAGGTCAAACCAGCAGCTGTGACAGCTGAGGTGGCGTTTAGCGTTTCGAGCTACCGATCCCATATTCGGTCAGAGTGGAATGCGTTGAAAGAGCACGATGTATTGTTTCTCCTTTCAATTAGGCCGACTTTTGAGCCTCTCAGCACTGATGAGGCTGATAAATCCACTGTGCCAGAACGACTCGGACTACAATTCGTACGTGGATGTGAGGTTATTGAGATACGGGACGAAGAGGGAAATCTCATGAATGATTTCACTGGGAGGGTAAAAAGGGAAGAATGGAAGCCACCGAAAGGTGATATGCGTACCATAACAGTTGCTCTTGACCCAGCACAATACCACATTGACACGACTGAGAATGCATCTGAGGATACATACGGCTCTTTTAATGTATTGATGAGACGGAAGCCGAAGGAGAATAACTTCAAGGCGATTTTGGAGTCAATTAGAGATCTCATGAATGAGACATGCATAGTGCCTGAGTGGTTGCACAATATATTTTTAGGGTATGGAAACCCTTCAGCCGCACAGTGGGCAAATATGCCAGATCTGCTTGATGAGATTGATTTTAAGGATACTTTTCTTGATGCCGAACATTTGAGGGAGAGCTTCCCCAATTATGAGGTAAGAGTGCCATATTTGCTATTATTTTTATATCTCTGAAGTGTGCTAAATTGGTCTGTCATGCAATGTTCTTCTGTTTTGTCTTCAGTGCATGTAACCTTTTTGGTTTTAATATGGTTGTTTGTCTTTTTTTTTTTTTTTTTTTTTGGGGGGGGGGGTGGGGGGTCTGCATGTATGACTTCTGTTTTGGATGTTTAATATCATATCTCTTGAGGGGAATTTATTGACAAACTACTTTTTGTACTTCTTAGGTTTCCTTTGTCACGTCAGATGGCACAGAGACTACTAAACCAAGTGCGCCTTTTCGTATCAGGCTACCAGATTCATTAAAGAGAGACACCAGTACACTGCCAGGCAACTCAAAACCACTAAATGAAGAGAATATTTCAAAGGAGAAATTAGTTGTTGAGGCTTACATCGCAGCTGATCCAGGGCCCTATCCTCAAGATAAGCCAAAACAAAACACTGTTAGGTTTACACCAACACAGGTATTTTATTTATCAGTTTTGTCATTTCTTTTTGATAAGAAAACATCTCTGATTACAAAATTACACAACATATCCAGTTTGCTTGAGCTGCTGAACTGGTTGGATTGCAGCATAGTTCACACTCTTGTCTAGTATATAAGTGTTCTGGTGCTTTCTAAACAACACCACAACATTTTGGTTTCAGTATTTTAGTTGGAAGTTATATAATCAATTCTCTGTCTAGAAACTCTGTGCTTGACATTCCTTAAACCCTTTCTTCTTTTCCTTGATTGGGTTTCAGTTTTTCAGATGTAGTGTTGTTGATTATTTAGGCTAATTTGGGTCAAACTGAGGCATAATTGTATTTGAGGTTAACACCGATTAAAAGTTTAATTGGGCTTAATTTGTGTGGCTTTATTTATATCACCTAATCACCAATTTCTGTTTGAAGCTATATCGGCTGTACTAATAGGAAGTCTTATTTCTACAGATAGGGGCCATCATTTCAGGGATTCAGCCTGGTTTAACCATGGTTGTGGGGCCACCTGGTACTGGTAAGACAGACACTGCGGTGCAGATATTAAATGTTCTATACCATAATTGCCCCTCTCAGAGGACACTGATCATCACCCACTCGAATCAAGCTTTGAATGATCTGTTTGAGAAGATCATGCAGGTATTAATTTTTCTTGAAATTTCAGTCAGCATTTATACCGAGTCTTGAACTTGCACGATATGAACTGCTGCTGATATCTAATTCATTTCCTTTTTAACATATTTTAGAGGGATGTGCCAGCAAGATACCTGCTCAGGCTGGGTCAGGGAGAGCAAGAGCTCGCAACTGACCTTGACTTCAGTCGTCAGGGCCGTGTCAATGCCATGCTTGTGCGCCGCCTTGAGCTTCTGCGCGAGGTTGAGCGGCTAGCCATCTCCCTGCGCCTCCCGCCTGATTCGGCGCACACTTGTGAGGCTGCTAGCTACTTTTGGCTCCTTCATGTTTACTCGCGCTGGGAGCGGTTCCTTGCTGAGGCAGCCTCCAATGTGGACAAGGCAGAGTACGTCAAGGACCACTTCCCGTTCTCTGTGTTTTTTGAAAATGCTCCTGAGCCAGTTTTTACAGGGGAGTCATTTGAGAGGGACATGCGTGCTGCCAAGGGTTGCTTTCGTCATCTCTCTACCATGTTCCAAGAGTTGGAAGAGTGCAGGTACCTTCTGATTTCTGTTTTTTTTTTTTTCTTTTGCAACTCTGATACCAGGTGCCCCTATGAACCTATTTGTTCCAAGGGTTACTTTATGTTTTTATGTTTTTTTTCTTTTTTTTCTGTGTGTGTTTGAGCACTAATTGGTTTAAATTGATTGAACTTGAGCGTAATTAGATAATCAAGAGTTAATCCAAGAGAAGCACACATGTAGTTGAGTCTTCACTTTTGGGCTTAGCTTTGACAAAAATTGTTAAGAGACTTTTAGTAGTGTCATACTGTACTGGTTGTAAATTGCATTCTGAGACTTATTATGCTGATTTTTAATCAGCACAAACTCGATTTCAATTAAACTGTCATGTACTTGAAAGTTCATGCAACTGTTGCACAGGGCATTTGAGCTTCTCAAATCAACTGCTGACCGGGCGAACTACCTAATGACAAAGCAAGCCAAGATTGTGGCCATGACGTGCACCCATGCAGCCTTAAAACGAAAAGACTTTCTCCAACTAGGGTTCAAGTATGACAACCTACTGATGGAAGAAAGTGCACAAATTCTTGAAATTGAGACCTTCATACCCATGCTACTCCAGAGACAAGAGGACGGCTATGCACGCCTGAAACGGTGCATTCTGATTGGGGACCATCACCAGCTACCTCCAGTTGTGAAAAACATGGCATTCCAAAAGTACAGCCACATGGACCAATCCTTATTCACCCGCTTTGTCAGGCTCGGTGTACCATACATCGAGCTAAATGCACAAGGTAGGGCTCGGCCAAGCATTGCAGAATTGTATAATTGGCGATACCGGGAGCTGGGTGACTTACCTTATGTGTGTGAGGAGCCAATATTCCACAAGGCTAATGCAGGGTTCTCTTATGAGTATCAGCTGGTGGATGTGCCGGATTACATGGGGAGAGGTGAGACGGCACCTTCTCCATGGTTTTATCAGAATGTAGGGGAAGCAGAGTACATAGTCAGTGTTTACATATACATGCGCTCAATGGGGTACCCAGCGGGAAAGATTTCTATTCTGACAACTTATAATGGACAGAAGCTGCTCATTCGTGATGTTATCAGCAGAAGGTGCAAAGCTTATGGAATTGAACCCCCTAACAAGGTACAGTAAGCACATTTGTTTTTTTATTAATTACTTCTTTTGGTCTTATTAAGTTTTACAATTATTATGGTAGTTGATTGTAACTGGATGTTTACTCATGTGGAGATGCCTCTCCTAGTTTTGATAATAAGGTATTTAGTTGATGAGGGAGATGGTAAGTATGTCTGTTACCGTCACCATAAATGGAAAGTGATTTACATGCTTCTGCTATTTTTCTTGGATTTAGATTAGGATGAGCTCACCTGATACTGAAGTTCGGTCTTAATTTGGTGCAGTTCATATTGTTTTCTTTTGCCTTTAATTGCCTTGATATGTTGTAGTTTGACATCTTAATGTAAACTGCTGATAATGTAAATTAAATAGGGTGAAGTGATTTTAATTTGGCCATACTTGCAGTAATGTATGGTAAATTGGATTTAGGGGCTTAGCTACCTTATTGAGATTCAATCAAGGCTGATGTGCTCATATATCATTTCATATATCATATGCCAACATTGCAATGCTTGCTTATATAATTTCATGTCATTGTCGTCCAAAATCAACGATAACTTGCAATATTTGATACCAGGTGACCACTGTAGACAAGTTCCAGGGGCAGCAAAACGACTTCATCCTGCTTTCCTTGGTGCGTACCCGGTTTGTGGGACACCTGCGTGATGTCCGCCGATTGATCGTGGCCATGTCTCGTGCACGGCTGGGGCTGTACGTCTTCTGCCGGCGGGCCCTTTTCGAACAGTGCTTCGAGTTGCAGCCGACCTTCAGGCTCCTATTACAGAGGCCAGACAAGCTTGCTCTGAACTTGCAAGAGACCACACCTTTCACAGATCGGCCGGTTGGAGTAACAGGCATGGTGCGGTTTGTGGAGGGGGTTGAGGATATGGAACAGCTTGTCAGTTTCAGGATGCATGAGCTCTATCAGGTACTTTTTTAATGCTTTAGTCATGCTCTCTTTTTTTTTTCCCCTCCAAATTAACACCTGTAGAACTTTCTATGGATAGCACCTGGCGTTTGGATGTTTTTGATCAATTGAATGGTGTGTGTTACAAAATAGCTTAAAAAAATAGGACGAGAAATGGTGGGTTCCTTTGCAATTTGGTGAGTTGCTTCATAATCAGTACTTGCTATGTGTACCATGCAAGGGACTATGAGCCTAATCTTTTTCGTCATTTCTTCTTTTTTATTTTTTCAGATGCAAATGATAAACCAATACAGACCAGTTGAGGAGTTGCCTCACAACCAAAACGGTACCGAACAAGCAGATTCCCCTGAGAACGGGGTTCAAGATGTAGAAATGCCCCTTGCTTCTAGAGGGGAACCTGAACCTGAACCTGAACCTGAACCTGATTCTGATAGTGTTGCACAAGGAGATGATGCTTCCACAGACAATAGCAAAATGGAAGAATGAATATTGTAACTATTTTATTTATCATCCTGAAATCTGAACAAGAAAAGACGAGGCCAGACTCCAGAGCAGGTGGTGGGACCCCCACAGCGATGCGTGGAGAAGCATCTAAACAAATTATCCAACACAAAAGGTCGAATTTGATTGGGACGATGGCTTAAGGATTTGTACTTGTATTCGGCTCCAGTCGGGAGGTCTTTTAATCTCATCATTATTTTTTTTTTTGCATTGTAGCTTATTAGTTAAAAAAACATTACGCAGTGCTGAGATCCTGTGCAAATATTTAGCTGTTTTGTAGCGTATACTGTTTTTAATTATCAATTGATTGTTTAAAGTATACAGAAGCGAATAGAATCAGTTCCAGT
This sequence comes from x Bolboschoenoplectus mariqueter, assembly GCA_037678475.1. NCBI lineage: Eukaryota > Viridiplantae > Streptophyta > Magnoliopsida > Poales > Cyperaceae > x Bolboschoenoplectus > x Bolboschoenoplectus mariqueter. The sequence continues at coordinate 2,951,607 of CM075271.1, forward strand.
GTGGAGGAAAACAAAAAAAAAATGAAAAAAATGAAAAGGAACAACTCATTCCATCTACTTATAGAAAGAATGCGTTAATGCAAGTGGGGAAAATATTGCTTAATAAAGCTTTTGATGAACTGTAGGTTTAGTAATATGTTTTGTCTTTTTATATATATATATGTTTAAGTTTTATTGAAGGAATTTGAAAAGAAATAAATGTAGTTTTTATATCAAAAAAATAATAAAAAATGAAGCCTTCTGAGCTGAGTGATTGCTTGAGCATTGTGTGTTTTATGGGCTCAATCTTATTTAGGCCACTTTCAGTCTTAATAACCACGTTTTAAGAGATATTACAAAGATATAAATATAAAAAAAAGTTGAAAGATACAGAAATAGACGTTCCTTGAATTATCCGTATTATTATACGACTGTGCAACATTTTTTACAAGTTATCATCCATATTATTGAATCTCTCTTGGTTACTTTGTATTGGCATCTACAAATTACTAGATACGAAAATAATTTAGATGCATTTTGAATAATACAAATACATATAGAATATTGGATTTGCGCCTACAAAAGTACAAATTACCAATTTGCATCAACAATTTCTTTCTTGCTTTTTCTTTTTTAGGCACCCAAGTAATGTAAGTTCTTTCACACATATCTTGATTTTTTAGAGAGACATCATGCATTCCACCAAAAGCAAAAAAAAAAAAATAAATAAATAATACAGGGGGCCGTTACTTTACATGGAAAATGAGAAAGAGCCGTTTCTTGCATTCTTGATTTTAGTTTAGTTTAGTTATTTTCTTAAGGGAGCTGATATACATATATGCTTATTGATACCGTCATCGATACGGGCTTAATTATACATATTATATGAGTTATTATGCATATTAATGATTTTATTATGCAAACTCATTTTGTACAGTATTATCATTATGCAACTTAAATGAATTATAATGTATATTAATGACTTTATTATGTAAATTCATTTTGTACAATATTATCATTATGCAACTTAAATGAGTTATTATGCATATTAATGATATTTAAGTTAAATAATAGAAATATTATACATAATAAAATCATTAACATACATAATAACTCATTTAATGTATATAAATAAATCCGTATCGATAACGGTATCAATAATGATATCTCCGTAACATTTTCCTTTTCTTAATCATTGGATAAAGTTGTTTTTTTTTAAATCTCATATTTAAAGATGTATAGTGTATTTATCAAATGAGCAATGAATGGTACTTCTCATCCCCTAACTCATAACTTTTCTTATTTGTTTGACCTAATTTTTTCAAATTTGTTAATTTCTCATTTTTTGCTTTTTGTGTTCTTCTCCGAATTTAGACTCTCCAATTTGATGTTGGTTTGCTATTTTTTGTTATATCTTTACTTCTTCAACCTTAGCATATTTATTTGATGTGCAAATGATCAAAATGCTTCTAAATTTCATTTATTTTGCTTCCATTATTACATTTATTTGCTTAACACTGCTTCTAAATTTATAAAAAATTTTAGTCATTTAAAAAATTTAAAGATATTATTTGACTGAATTTGTTGGCACAAAAGAAAGGAGTTGAGTAATTCTTTAAGACTAAAATTGTCAAGAGATTATTATCTTCTTGATATTGATATTTAAAATTTACTCCATAACCCATCATGAGTTTTTATTTTTATGCTTAGATGAAATTTTTTTCTCTATTCTATTTTTTTAGATAATATATATCCAATTCAATAAATTATTTCTTTTTTTCAGAAAATTTAATATACCATGTTCATTTTTTTCTTAATTTAAACATGGTGCCTTCATATATTTAATATGTAGATCAACCAACTAAGCAGGTTTTAAGTAACACAAAATTATTTTTTTTCAAATTGTGAACAATAAGATATGAAACACTACTTTAAGAAAATACTCAACATTGAGAAATATTTATATAATTGTGTTGATAATGAAGTAATTATGCAAAAGATTTTAGAACATAAAGAGATCATACAAAAATGTTTGCTCCCTTAACTTCATAGTATTTTCATGTATATTAATATTTTATGCATAGTTTGGGCTTTTGGCTGAATTTTATTTTGATTTCAGCAAAAATCATCCATTGAAATATATAAAAATGATTTGTTGTAATTTTTTTTTGGAATGTTGAACTGCTATATGCTATATGTTAAATTTCAGCAAAAGTTTGTATGATTGACTCATATATATGCGTTTAGATTAATATTATATTTAAAAAAATTTAGTTTATTTTTTTTTGCCCCCCTCTGATAATTTTTCTAGCTCTGCTCCTAATCATCATCGATACAAGCTTTATTTTGTACAATACTTCTATTATTCAACTTAAATATGATTAATTATGTATAATAACTCATTTAAGTTGAATAGTGATAATACTATAGAAAATCGTTTGTATAATAAAGTTATTAACATATATAATAATTCATTTAACGTGTATAATAAAGCATGTATCGATAATAATATCAATCAGCAACTGTATCTATGTATGTATCAATTTCCTTACAATCTTTTAAGGAAAATGTTTGGGAGATATTATCGTTAATACCGACATCGATGCTGACTTTATTATTCATGTAAAATGAGTTATTATTCATATTAACGATTTTATTATGCAGCTTATTTATACAGTATTTTATTATTTACTCAAATACTATCAGTATTAATAATAACTTACTTAAATTAAATAATAAAAAAATACTATATAAATAAATTGCATAATAAAGTCGCTAACATAAATAATAACTTATTTAATTTGAATAATAAAATCGGTATCAACGATGATATCAATATCATCGACGATAATATCAATAATGATATCTGTACATCACCTATCTTTCTTTAATATTTCTAGTCACCTAAACACGGAAACATACGGAACAAGAAAAATAGTAATTATTATATATTTCAACTTGAAACTAATTAAGATTGATGATTACATATTTCTATATATTGTGATTGTATGCAAATATTACCATTATCTAAACTCACTCTTAATTAACTTTAAAAAGCGTGCAAGTTTCACATTTGTCAATTTATACACCATTTATTTCTGTCCATTATGCACGTCACATTTATGATGGTTGAAACTTCCATAAAAAAATCTTTTCATGAAAAAAGAATATAGTACATAATCTCTAAAAATAAAAAAATGTTACCCACTATATTTTTGTTGAATTCGTATTTTTTATTGTGCTATATAATATAATGTAATATAATATTCATCCAAATATATTAAAATTTATGTAAAATAAATTTTAGAAAACAAACTCTCTATAATTTATTTATACATATATTATACAGCATAATATATTATACAGCGTAATACTACATAATAAAAAAAGATCAGAATCTGCGTACAGAATCTGCATATATTTCCCTTTCTACTTTAATTAATTAATTAATGAATTACATTACATTACGTGACATAGGAAAGTTTAATTTTGAAATCCATTTCATTAATTCATGCATGCATTTATCAATCAGCAAAAAGCCAAATGTGACACCTACCTACAAATTAATTCCAACTATCATTGCAACGCATATGTAGTCCTTCCGTATTTTGATACTGTCGCGTAATACTATACTGTATAACATAACATACAGATGGATAAATTATATATAAAAAGATTTTTTTAAATTTATTTGCACGAATTTTAATGCGATTAAATGAATAACACGTTATGCTATATAGTTTAGCGCAACAGAGGGTGTTGTACAGTGTACGAATAAATAAATTATATATAGAAGGATTTTTTTTAGATTTATTTGCATGAATTTTAACACGATTAAATGAATAACACGTTATGCTATATAGTTCAGCGCAACAGAGGGTGTTGTACAGTGTACGAATAAATAAATTATATATAGAAAGATTTTTTTTAGATTTATTTGCATGAATTTTAACACGATTAAATGAATAACACGTTATGCTATATAGTTCAGCGCAACAGAGGGTGTTGTACAGTGTACGAATAAATAAATTATATATAGAAAGATTTTTTTTAGATTTATTTGCATGAATTTTAACACGATTAAATGAATAACACGTTATGCTATATAGTTCAGCGCAACAGAGGGTGTTGTACAGTGTACGAATAAATAAATTATATATAGAAAGATTTTTTTTTAGATTTATTTACATGAATTTTAACACGATTAAATGAATAATACATTATGCTATATAGTTCAGCGCAACAGAGGGTGTTGTACAGTGTACGAATAAATAAATTATATATAGAAGGATTTTTTTTAGATTTATTTGCATGAATTTTAACACGATTAAATGAATAACACGTTATGCTATATAGTCCAACGCAACAAAGGGTGTTGCACAGCGTACGGATAAATAAATTATATATAGAAGGATTTTTTTTAGATTTATTTGCACGAATTTTAATGCAATCAAATAAATAACACATTATGATATATAGTCCAGCGCAACAGAGGGTGTTGCACAGCGTACGGATAAATAAATTATATATAAAAAAAATTTAGATTTATTTGTATGAATTTTAATACGATTAGATAAATAACACGCCGTACTGTATAGTCTAACGTAACAGAAAATACGAATCCAATCCTTCTTCCTCCATCGTTATCATTAATTTATTTTGGAAGTGCATCAATACCAATACAAATACAAAACAAAACAAAAACACAACAAAACACCAGCTCACCAAACTTCCCATGTGCTGTGTGAAAAATTATATATATCAACATGATTTTTTCTCCTTTTTGGGTTCCATCATTTTCTCATTACCACTTGACCCATATAAAATTAAATTCAACGCGTCAGATATATTTTATTTACACGTTCATTTATGTAGATGTGGATGCAAATGGAACAAATGGAAGGAGACAATTCTTAATATATTTGATACATAAATTTTAAATCTTTCCAACATTGTTTCAAATTCTGAATTTTTAAGTTTATTATCATCCTCACTGTCAGGAGCAGAGAGTTTAACTCTGATCAGAATGGACCACACCCCCCCTTCCTATCCAAAATTTTATACAAAAATAATATATTTTCTGAATCAGTTACTATTTAGATCACAAAATAACTTCTCTTTAATCAGTTTCACGTCATAAAATTTCTTTTTTAATTAAATTAATTCTATTTTATTGTGAGCTCAAACTCCGTTATTACTCACTATATATATATATTATATATATATACAATGTGAGATACACTGACAAAAAAAGGTGGTGGCACAGAAAGCAGCACAAACTGATACAGAATTAGAGGACATATAAAATCCGAAGCATCTTGCACTATTCCTCTCCACTGGCACTGACTTCTAGAAGCATCCACGTCGGCTGTTCCCTCTTCACCTTTTAACACCTCATTATTTTATTATTTAATATAAAGACTATATATTTTCAAAAAGCAAAAACCAAAAAAGAAGTACATCAAAAAAAGAAAATATAAAAGTTTCCAGAAGAATCTCTTTTTTTTTTTTTTTGGTTTCCATTAATTATGATTGCTTTTGAATTTTGATCTCTTTGTACTTGTGAGGGATGTGATTTCGTTGATGGGACTAAAGTACTAGAATGCAATAATAAAAGGTGATGAATTAGGTAAACATTAGAAAAATATTAATATTAATATTAATATTATCCATATAAATTTTATATACATTAAATTAATTATTATATATATTAATGATTTTATTTTCGATGATATTTTTATTATTCAACTTAAATATTATTAATATATATAATAATTCATTTAAATTTAATAATGATAATATCATATAAAATAAATTTATATAATAAAATTATTAATATACATAATAACTCATTTAATATATATAATAAAATTCATATCAACACCCTTAATAATCAAAATGTGTTCATAATCAATAATAATTTCGCTGTCATTAAATAAATATTCGCCTGATTTTTTCTTTTTATCACTGAATAAATCTTACAAAAGCACCACTATTATGACAGTATGACTTAATCTCAAAGTAAAAGAAGAAACCAAACTAAGATTCCTGCGTGCATTTACAATATTCTTTCTCAGTCAACTTTGCACGCTGGTCCCAGTAATAGTTAAAAATTAATTCCTTTCCAATTCTAGATCTAACTCTCTGCACATATGACCTCATTAAGTAACAAAACAAGTACAATATGTCAATATATGAATTATGAACCGACTACAAGCAGCTTTTGCAAATATACCCCTGCGAAAAATAGAAAATTACAAAACCAAGTACATTTGATTATTCAGTTTTTTTTCCCAAATGACGGTCATTATTATTTTTCACTATTGCACAATATGATATTTTCTAAAAATCACAAAAAAGAAGAAAAAATATTACAAAATACATAAAAAATAGAACGTGATCAGATCAGACTAAATAGTAAATACCCTCTTATTTATTTATTTATTTATTTATCCCATACCATTTTAACTTGGCTGCATTTCCAGCCAACTTTACATTTCCAACCCTGATAATTACCATAATATCAAAAGCACCCCCAGAATTAAATAATTTTACACAACGCTCCGTGAAAAAAGAATGAACACCTCCAGATCTACGTACTCACAAGGAGGAGAGCGCTCCAAAGAGAAGCACCAGCACAGAGATGAGAATCGGAGGCGAGAGGGGGGCAGATCTGGAATAATGCGGCGGCGGAGGGCTGTAGTAGTAGAAAGGGAAGTAAGGCAAGAAAGGATTAGGCGGCGGCGGCGTCGGATTGTAGGAGTTCTTCGGAGGTCCGTACGACGGAGGTGAGAAGTAGGAGTTGCCGCTTGGAGGAGGCGGAGAGGAGTAGGAATAGGTCTGAGTCGGAGGGGGAGGCGACCAGTACGGGACGGAGCTGGTAGGAGATGGCGGCGGAGGGCATTGTCCAGTGATCGCCGGAGGAGGCGGCGGCGATGGAGGTGGCTGGCAAGGGTTATCGCAGGAAGCGCACATGGTGCACGCCACGCCGTCTCGGATTAGGGTTTGGAGAGCTGACACCTGGATCAATGGCCACGATGAGATCGTGAGTAGAGAGAGGAGGAGGAGGAGGAGGGGGAGGCGGCGGCGGCAGCAATGGCGATTTCTCATTTTCTCCTTGAATTGTTGTGGTATTTTCTCTAGTCAGAAAGTGTGAGTGTGTGTGTGTGAGAGAGTGTGTTGTTGAAAGAAAGAACGAAAGAAAGAGAAAGAGAGAGAGAGAGGGTGGTGGAATGTGAGGCATGGGGGAGATATAAATAAATATAATAAAGGAGGGGTTGTGGTCGCTTAATTTATTATCTTTCTTTTGGGGATTTTTGTAATTTTATATTTTTTGAGGGACTTATTTTTATGGTTAACATATTCTTTTGGAATTTGCTGGATGCTGAAGCATGTGGAAATATTTAGTACATGAAATAAATGATGGCCACGTCAAATTTTATAATTGTTAAATAATTTATAGTTGACAGATATCCCTTTCCTGTTCAGCACATGATATTAGTAATAGTAAAACTAGCAAAAAAAAAAAAATCATGTGAATGTGCATATGTTTATATTATAAAATTATTTTTTATTTTTTTTATTTTTTACTTTGAATTAAGTCCTCTGTAGTAAGAGAAGACAGAAGGTGATCTGGATTGGAAGCAGCGAGCACGTGTTGAGTCAAGATTGCTATCTCTGACACGTGGGACCTGCACGTGCAGAGTGACCAAGGCCGTTGAAAGAAGTCGGCCTTCGGACCTGAGAATTGAGATTCATCTCATATCCTCTCCTGTTCGGACTAGCTAATGGATATGTCCATTACGAAGGATTTCCGCTCTCTCAGCGTTTTGGAACAAACGGATTTGTTCCTTCTTCAGAAGGAATGGAGGGGAGAAAAAAGGTGACGGGGATATATAGGTAGGTGCACTAATAAAAGCCTCCGATTAAATTTTAATTTAAATTAAAAAATTCATTCGGTAGTTTTAATTTATACGTAAAAATTAAAAATTTAATTTGAGAGATTTTTTAAAGAGTAGACAAATAATTAAAATTAGATAAAAAGAAATTAAAAAGAGAGATTTTTTCTTCTTTTTCTTTTTTCCAACTTTTTTCTCTCTTCTAATTATTATATAAAGGTGGTTTAATGATATTTGTACTTGGAAGAATCAATCTCCTGCGTTGCCTTTCTCTGTGGCATAAAATTGTCAGCAATTAATTAATTTGTTAATTGCTTAAAAGTGGATTCTGTATGATTATGATCTAATTCCTTTTTTATGTTCATTTTTGGGAAAGTGGGGGTCCAATACAATAAAAGCAACTTTCATTTCCGAAACATGCTAGGGTTTATATAATATATATAATATATATATATATATAACAAGTACTTAATTATCCTCTCCTGAGGTGAATATTATATGTATTTATATAGATATATATATTTGGTCAAATTAATAAGACGTTAACACATGTCTAGTCTATTTCTAATCATGGGCCAGTGGAAGATTCTGGACCTCCATTTTTTTATGTTTTCACAAGTCTAATTAATTAATTAATATTGAACCCCTTGGAATATAATTTTTTTGAGTCTATAATATATAATACTCATTAAAATATAAATAAAAAAAATAAATCGAATCATTTTAAATTTATGATATATTTATTATTATAAATTTTAATGACAACGGATAATGGTAAAATTAATGTTACAGGCTGCTGCCTGGCTCTGGCTGGAACTGTATGCTGTATGCATGCGACCAAAAAAGAACAACATGGAGCTAAGCAGTCAGCTGCTAGCAGTACATGTGGAATGAAATGCAGTATAATATATAATATTTATTTGTTAATATGAATTATATATGTGTTAGTTAAAATTATATTATTATTAACTAAAAAAATTTAATTATTTGATGTAAAAAATGTATATGATTATATATATTTTGTATATAGAATGTTTACTCTTTATTAGCTAATAATAATGTATTTGACTTTCGGTAACATCGGTAACTCTATGTAAATACAAATATATGAGTAGTTGTATTCGAATCTATCCATCATATATTTGTTGAAACTGAAATTGTATTAACTTTTTCACAAATAAAACAAAAAATAATACTTTTTTTGACACGCCATGCGTGATAATTGGTACAATTCTTCTTCACATGCCTTTCAGATCTACAAAAGAAACAACCCTTCTTCTTTTTTCCTTATTCGGCTCCGATCCGATAATCGGTTTCTTATCCTTAAAGGGCTTCTTGTGTGAACTTGTAGTTGCAGTATCTGAATTGGCTTTACGTTTCTGTTTTCCTTTTCCCTTAGACGTAGAAGCAATGTTTGCGCTTTCACTCTTGTCCGACTTTAATCGCTCTTCCTCTTGAACACAATGTGAGATGAGTTCCTTAACCGTCTATGATTCCTTCTGATAGTTATAACTTACCTTGAACTATCCAAATGAGGCAGGAATAGAGTTAAAAGCTAAATAAACTAGCATATCATCCGATATATTCAGTTTATGTCCCTTCAGTTTTGAACTAGTATGTATCATTTCAAAAATGTGCTCCTTGACATTGCTCTTACCATTGTACTTCATTGTGCAGAGTTTGTTTAATAGAATGCTTATTTCAGTCTTCTCATTCCTAACAAACCTCCGCTCAAGTTCCTTAAGATAGTCTTTAGGAAGAGTAGAATCAGAAATCGGTCCGCTAAAACTTTCAGAAATGATCTTTTGCATAACCTGAAAACATAAGCGATTTGATGTCATCCACCGTACATGTGCACTTTGTTTTTTTTAGAATTATCTTCATTAGGCACAGGTGATTTGACTTCCTGTAATGCTATATCCAGGTCAAGACACCCAAGGATAATCTCTAAATTATCTTTCCAATCCTTATAATTAGAACCTATTAGCATCGGAATGTTATTGATGTCGGCCGTAAGATCAGTAATTTTTGCTGAAAAATATTTACAAAAGAACAAATTAAAAAATCTGAATTATAATAAAAAATCAAAATAAAGCATATTCCATCAACTAAGTATCCTCGAACAATGAGTATTTTTTAGAATCAATTATTATTCTAAAATAAATAAGTATAAAAATAGAATATAACAGTCCATCTGATATCGACTAGTCAACCTTCCTTTGACTCATGAACTAATTATATCCAATACTTAATGACCATTACTTATTCATTACCACAAATATACATATATAATATTTAACTATTGTTTTTCCTTTGAGTCAGTTCAATAATCAAATATTATATATATATCAAAAAAAAATGTATGATAATTTTTCCCAAGTCCAGACACAATAATAAATAAATAAATATATATATATATATATATATATATCAAGAAATGGAACAAATTAAATGCAATCACTCATGGTTTCTTGGCAAAATGGAGTTGAGATGTGATGAGGTGGCAGAAGGGAAAGGAAGGCAGGAGGTGATCTGGAATTCTGGCATGGAAGCAGCGAGCACGTGCTGAGTCAAGATTGCTATCTCTGACATGTGGGACCTACACTTCACTTTTCAGGGTGATAGTGGCCGTTGAAAGTCGAGGTTAAAAAGATTGTAACTTTGGAAGTGCAAATGGTCGGCGGCCTTGAGAATTGAGATTCATCATCTCATCTCCCGTTAGATCACTAATGGATATGTCCATTGACGTGTTTTGGTGCAAACGGTTAGCTTCCTTTTGAGAAGAAATGGAGGGGAGAAAAAGGTAAACTCTAGCTCTGTTTCTTCTTTTTCTTTTTCCACCTTTTTTTTTCTCTCTTCTAATTATTATTTAAAGGTGGTTTAATGATATTTGTACTTGGAAGAATCAATCTCCTGCGTTGCCTTTCTCTGTGGCATAAAATTGTCAGCAATTAATTAATTTGTTAATTGCTTAAATGTGGATTCCGAGCCTTTTATGCCAGCTCCAGTATAAATTGTCAGCATTTTTTTTTTTTATGTTTTCACAAGTCTAATTATTGAACCCCTTGGAATCTATCAGAATGTAAAAGCAGTGAAAGTTGGGGGAATGTGTATACATATATATATATATACATATATACATTATATATGTATACATATATACATATATACATATATACATATACATATATGTATTGGACGGCAGAGATGAAGAGGTTTTTGTGTGTGTGTATATATATGTATGTATATCGGGGGATTCACATCTGCTGTCATATTTTTTTCCTATGGTATAATTGTGTTATAGTTTTTTTGAATCTATGATATGTGAGACCCATTAAAAATATAAATAAAAAAATATCTTTTTTAAATTAAATTTGAGCCATTTAAATCAAATCGGATCGTTTTAAATCCGTGATATATTTGCTGCCATAGATTCTAATGACATCGGACGGGGATAGAATTAATAAAGTTTTAACTAATTAAGTTTAATAATTTTATATACAAAATGTATATAATTATATATATTTTGTATACATAATGATTACTCCTTCTTACTAGTTAACAATAATGTATTTTTAATTAATTAACAGATATATAATTAACGTTAACAAATAAATAATAAACAGATATACAAACAGTAAAAAAGTGGACTTGACGACCACTAGTTGGGATTGAAATAACATGTATTAATATTTATTTCATTATTCATATTGTATAATGTATTACAATATATATCCGGTTTCTCAGTAGTTTTATTAGGTTTAATTAAATATAAAAAAAAGTCAAGTTCGACTGCAGTATAATTTATTTTATTGAGTTTAATTATGCATACAAAAAAAAAATCATAACAATATAAGACTCCAATTTGGAATTATTAATTAAATATATAACCACGCATTACCACCTACTCTAATTGTAATTCTGTACAACTTAATTTTACATAGGCACCTAATCAATTTTAATTTATTTTTAATACTGTAAAATCTGAGGTCCATTTTGTGAAGTACCTCCAAAATAAAACAAAAAATCAAGGCCAATTTTGATAAATTCTTGGAATATTTATGTGTGACCTCTAGGTATATATTTTGGGCACATACTTGGTTTTGTTTCTTTACATGATGGTTGGTTTCAATATGCTTTTGGCTAATTAGTGATTATATATCATGGTTTCCAAATTACAAGATCTGATTAATCAACATAGTTTTCTTATTTATGTTCAGTATCTTGATAATAAACTTTTAAATAATAAACGTATTGTTTAACTTTTAGATTGATTGTATTTCAAATTTTATTCAATTTAAATGTCATTTGTTATTCCATCAAAGACCATAAAAATTTCATGACATTTACAAATGTTTATATCTAACGGTCTTTGATGAAATATTAATTAACACTTAAATTGCACGAAACTTGAAAAACAATCAATCTATAAGTTCAAAAATATATTTTTTTTTATTTTTAAGAATATTTAAAAATTATTTCAAAATTATTTAAAAATTTGTTATTAGAATTCTCAAACTTTTAGTTGTCTAAGGATACCTCTACCCCTTATATAATCTGCTGACCTCAACTGTTTCTTTTGGTCGAATACCTTTCTTTTTTATATCTCTGATTAAATCGAATATAATATTTTTCGTTCTATGGCCAGGAAATGTCATTGACATTGACACTGACACCATATACTTTTTGTTCTATTCGTAGATCATTCATATATATATATTTATAAAAGTTAAAATACAATGTATTATATGGATAGATTCGTGTAACAGCTTTAAATTTCAAATTTATAGCTAAAAATTACCATTAGAACTGCTTAATATAATTTCTATATTAAAATCTTATAAAATACTAACTTTTATATTTTTAAAAATTTTTTTGCTATTTTTTTTGAATGGGGAGAAAATTAAAACACAATGCATTATATGGATAGATTCGTATAACAGCTGTAAACTTCAAATTTGTAGCTAAAAATTACCGTTAAAGCCGTTTAATATAATTTTCATATCAAAATATTATAAAATATCAACTTTTACATTTTTAAAATTTTTTTTGCTATTTTTTTTGGATGGGGAGAAAATTATTATTATTGAATGATTCGGAATCCTCAAATTAATTCTTACCCAAAAAAATAGTATAAAAATTCTAAAAAGTATAAAATTTAATTTTCTACAAGATTTTGACATAGAGATTACAATTAACTGTTTGGATTGGTCGTTTGTAGCTTGAAATTTAAAATTTGAAATAATTATATAGATCTATGTATATAACGCATTGCATTTTAGATTTCCTCCGAACATATACATATATACCCGCTTTGATATATTTTGAATTTTCTCAACACACATTAACAGATCAAATTTGCTTGCATACTATGCTAGAATCATATACAACCTAACCCAAAATAGGAAACAAATCAACAAATAATTAGAAAAATTAAAAGATAAAATAAAGATACAGTCCTCCTTTAGAAAATTACAAGTCCAGTTCTCTTTTGCTGATATGGGATGCACAAAAACAATTATCTTATTTTCAAAAAAAAAAGAAAAAAAAAGAAAACATCAACACTAACAGAATTCTAAAGAACAAGCATGTCTTTTGCATTTTGAGCAAATCAAAGAACAAATCCTGGACCATTTAAGTAAAAAAATGAAAACACCAAAAAAGGTTCTACTAATTGTCTAATTGATCAGATAAATATGCTCAAGCACCTTAATTAAGGTGGTTGATCACAAAATAAATTAAACTACCAAATATTACAAGAGCACAAATGATATGACACATATTAATAACAAAGATAGTTGAACCACATATTTAGCATAGTGATGATAGGTAAAGAGATACAGTTTTAATTTTCATAAAAAACATTTGAAATAGAATAAATGTCAGAACTAACAGCCTTTATTTCAAAAAAAAGAAGAAGATAGTTCGCAATGCGAGCAACAAAAACAGTTCATTCAACGAGCGTAAGGACATCACAAGCTTCAAACCTCAGAATCCTGCAAGTAGTTGAATAAAATTAATTTTGATTAGTATTTGTAATATGGTAATATCATATTAGCATATAAATCAAATATAATCTAATTAAGCAGATAGAAAAATGCATAAAGAACTTCATATGTTTGATTTTTATTTCGAGTTAATGAAAGTGTTTAGGTTTCCCAATTTATAATATACCCAGCTGAAATCACTGCTCTCATACGTAAAACATTCTTAATTAAACTATTGAGCTAGATGCGGCTTTTGAAACCTCGCATTTTCAAATATATAAAGGTCCAAAAAAGTACTAAATAATTACAAAAGTTATAAAACATTGCTACATCAAAAATATATAACATCTACTTATTTTGTTGATATATATGATGAACTTATAATTAAATAGTGCAGCATATATAAATACCTCTTAAAAAACATATGCATCATGTGATATATGGTATTAATTAGAAGTTTAGAACCAACGAAAACAATGCCAAAGTTCTTAAGCAAAAAGGGTTGAAACCATTTCAGCCCAATACATAATATACGCTTGTTCAAAGTTTTGATTAGTAATTCATGTAGTATGTATGCACAATACCAAAACATAAGATGGACATTTTTTTGCTGTTAGATTATGAAAATTCAGATGTATTGGTTGAAATATTTGGCAAGATTGTAAATACCATTATGCTAAAACAGCAATAACAAAATTCTTTGGTTTGTACATAAGAAAGTTACCTGGGGATGAAATAGACTTTTTTGGGATGTGAGAAATCTTGTGCCAATTCGGATGACTTGCATCCTTGCAACTCCTTGTGAACTCGGCATTGCAGCGATAGATACAAATTTTCTGGATTGATGGCGGAAGTTCTGACAGAGAAGTTAGGTTTTGGCAATGACTGATATCAATGTTCTCGACTGATGATGGAAGTTCTGACAGAGAAGTTAGGTTGTGACAATCATAGATTTTAAATTCTTTGAGAGAATGAAGGGACAGCAAATTGGGCAGAGATTGCATTTTACAAAATTGGAAGTTAATTTTTTCAAGGGAAGAGAGATGAGAAAGCATCTCGCATTCCTCTTGAGTAAAATCCTCTTGCGGTGCCACATCAAGCGTCAGCGAAACCAAAGAAGAAAGCCCTTCTATGGAGATAAGTTGAAGCACTGATAATTTGCTGATGGCAAGCTCTCTCACTCGAGGCAGCTTACCAGCATCAAAAGAGCATTGGAGCTTGTGACACCCAACCACGCTCAGATATTGAAGATTGTTCAACTCTTTTAATCCCCGCAACGAGACAAGGTTTACACAATTTTCTACATGTAAGGAAGAGAGTGACTTTGAAAGACCGAAATGAGGAGATTCTATGGTCGGACAGTTATAAACCCATAAAGTTTTCATGAAGTTTAGAGCCTGAAACACATCATCAGGAGGCATACAGAAGCTGATTGTAACATCCTTTAGAGAGTTGCTTTTGTTAGAATATTACCTGTGATCTTCTAGTGAATTCTTAATTAACATAAAATTACCTTGATCCATGCTGTCGGTTTTCTGGAGAGACACAACTCCGTTGATCACCGGATTCCTTAAGTCTTCGCGGTGATCCTTCTCTTCTCCGATGGAGAGACGAAGAGAATCGGTCTGACGGTTTTCTTCTCTTTTCAGAAAACCCGAATTTGTTTTAGAGAGAGAAAGTTTGTTGGTTAATTCCTTATTACGGTAATGGAAAAAGACGGTTCTTGATCCCTATATAATGGGTGTCAATAACCGAAAGGTTGACAAATCACTGGTTATGCCTTAGCGGATCCATACCAGATCCAATTTCTCTCTTAACGGGTTTACTTTCAAAATCAGAAAACTGCCTATTAGTTGTATTCTCCAGGGACCAATAACTTAATTGTATTATTACTAAACTTTATATAATTTAGATCATCACTAAATCATAAAGTTATTAATACGTATTCTACACATTAAGGGCCCCACTTCTCATGACACATATTGAAACCTGATAAATAATACTTAATTTGATCACTTCATAACGGGTCTAATTAAATATTTGATAGTCTATTATTCAATATATATTTATATTACATATAAGCCCATATAATTTTGTAATTAATAAAAATTAATTCCAACAACATACATACATACATACATACATACATACATACATACATACATACATACATACATACATACATACATACATATATACATATATACACACACACATAAGTATATATATATAGAGTAAAGCTAGGTACTTTCATAAGTATTTCGGTCAGAAATATTTACAAGTCAAATTTCAAAATTTCATGTTTGAAACATCGATCCAAGTGCCTCAATAAATTTTTCATATCAAAATCTTATAGAATATCAAACTTTATCATTCTTAGAGTTTTTAAACATCCATCTAACAACATCATCCTTAAAAGTTCATCACTATCAATTTTAATCTCACTAGCATAGCAGCTCCTTATTAGTTGTTCCAATCCTGCTGTTGCACGTAAGTAATCTCTCATCTTCTTCTTAGGGTTTGATTTAAGAATATATCTCCAGGACTCCCATTTTCTCCTTTCCATTTCCAGCGTAGCCTGAGTTTTATGATGATATGCCTGATGAAGACAACATCTTTATCTGCATCACAAGGCATTCATTTAATTTTTTGAATCAAGGGAAATTCCGCCTTCTTTTCATCGTTTACACGTAAGCATCCAGGTTTAGGTTTATTTGTCATCGAAATGATCAAATCGTGTACTTCAATTTCATGAGCACCTTCCATGTCGCTTCCTATTATGATTTATGTGTTAAGAATAAAGAGTAAACAGTTAGCTTCTGTTTCTAATCTCATGGAGGAAGAGCCTTAGAATTTCATCCATGAACTTACAATATTTATCTTAATGATCATCAACTTAGAATTTCATACTGTGGTTCCTCTGTTTTGACACAAAGTTCTCTGTTTTCAGGGCATAGAAAACGAGTCAATTACAACATATTTTTAATGATCTTATCCCAAGATATGATACGTCTCATAAATATTTAAACTAAAA
This sequence comes from x Bolboschoenoplectus mariqueter, assembly GCA_037678475.1. Classification (NCBI taxonomy): domain Eukaryota; kingdom Viridiplantae; phylum Streptophyta; class Magnoliopsida; order Poales; family Cyperaceae; genus x Bolboschoenoplectus; species x Bolboschoenoplectus mariqueter. The sequence goes on from CM075271.1 coordinate 2,968,505, forward strand.
CAAATTAATGGGATACTAATCAAATAAGCAATGTACTTTTTTATATGCCTTTTTCACATATTTCTTGTTAAAAATCATATTAAGTAAACACATTTTATTTTCCATTTAGATTGTTCTCTTAACTGAAGAAGCAATTTGTGTATTGTACAACTGATCAAATATGTATTTGTGGGAAGTGAAAACTATGATTTAAATGCTATATGCAAATGTATGATTTCTATACAATACTAAAGGACTCAACTAAACTTAACAGGAAAGCTAGAGAGACATATGAAGAAGAGTCCTGTTCTTAACAAAATTAAAAAGGTACAACTGAGGAACGAAGGCTGACCCTATAAGATACTCTTGACTTCCTTGATTAATTAGGTGTATCAAATATTCATTTTTTTCGTCTTAAGTTGAATCTGATATTCACTTCTAGGACTGGAGGATATGTTAAAAGCAATACAAAAGCAAAGAAGATGAATGAACTGTTGTGATCCAGAATAAATTAAAAAAACCAAGCTTGACAACAATGCCTCATAAGACGCTCACGAGATTAATCATTCTCTTCATTGTTTCGGAAATGCTTATTGGTCCGATGGGAGCTGCTGTCACAACTGAAGAAACTAGTCATGTGTTAGTTAGTAAGCTAGCCAATTGTCAAGCTCTTCTTTCATTTGAGTCATTGTTAATTTGTTTTTTTTTTCCTTTTATTGGTTTGATGGAGGTAACATTTTTGTGATATAGGAGTGAAAGGAGATACTAACAAGGAAGAGAAGCTAATCATTGCAGCAAGCAGGCCCGTCTTTGGCTATCCCCTCTCAAACCAACACCTTCCAAGGCAAGAAAAATTCAGAAAAATGAGACCTGTGCATAACTTTATGAAGTACCTCTTTGGAAGGGCTGCGCGGGATTGGTTGGTTCAGGGGCAAATATTGCACCAATGCATGTTCCTAACTAATTCAATTAAATTTATTGTGTTGTTTTTTTAGTAACTACATAACTTATTTATCAATACCCAATCAATGCATACTTAGTCACACTAAAAACATGGAACTAGATTCAGGATCGTGATATTGTTCGGTGAATCGGAATTAGATACTAGAATCAAATTCAGCCAACTCAGACCAAAAAAATCAAATTCTTTTCAAGAAAATTTGTCTATGAATATAGAATAATGTTGAAAAATTGAAGAAGACATGCTGTTTGTAAGTTAGCAAGTTGAGAATTACACTCTACAGATATTGTAAAAATGAATCGTTTTAGTGGATCTCAATATAAAGGTACCTTGTACGGAGCTTCTGCTTGTAGTTTCATTCCAATCAATAAGGTATGATTGCAGAAAACCTCGAAGCATCACTCCCAATTTCTTGAACACATAGAACGTAGATTGACTGTATTTTAAATTTCATCCAACCTAAGTATTACTTGATATTCCATCAAATATCATTAAATATGAACTATTTTAATTTTCATGCAACTTAAGAATATGTCTATAAATTTTGCTATTTTAAAATTTTTTCAAATTTCTTTAAAATATCCTTATTAGAATTGTCAAGTTAACTATTCTCAATAAATATCCTCATCCATATATGAATGCCTCTACGACTCTATTTTTGATGTAAAGTTTTTGTTGAAGAGAATGTAGTTGTTGTGGTGTCACTTCCAGTACGAGAAAAATAAACCAAATTGCATCCTGTTTTTCTAGAAGTTCTGGAACACAATAATTGTTGTAACCATTTAGAAGATGTCTATTATAGGATAATCCAAAAACCAAGGACCATACATTGTGACGAAGTCCTCAAATTTACAATGACCATAATGGATGCAAATAACTAAAATTGCATTGAATTTGTCTACAGTTGTTATCAAGTGTACAAAAAGGCAAGAATAAAAGTTGTAGGACTATTGATACAGAGAACTGACTTAAAAAATCATTTTCTCGACGAAAGAGTAAGTCTTGTTCCATTTTGCTCTTTCAGTAGCCACACTCCTCTGGTGATGATCTTCTACGAAACTGATTAGCTTTACTTTCATGAGGCCAACCAGATAATTTTGAACCAATCGACCCCAACCATTCCCGCCATCTTGGTCTCTGCATTTGATAGTGCACTTCCATTTCATGGCATATATGCTTGAGGTAATGATCACCGCTGAAGTGTAAATTGATACCTTTGGCAAGCATCTTGAAAAGGTCAGAGACCTCAGCATCACTATCTAGCTGATGCATAATTATGCCACACTTCATCAATAAATTAACATCTTCCGGCATACTAAGGAATCGAGACAACAATACAACATAAGTGGTGATGTAGTTCCCAATTTCGGGACTTGTTTCCTCAAATGCAAGTAAGTTTCGAAATAGGCAATGTGTGTTTGGATCGATTGTTAAACAAGGAATTTCAATGACACCTTCGCAAAATCCAATGTCAAGTAATGAATGAGGGTTTTCAGTGCAAAATTCCCGTTTCTTAAACTCAACCCCGACTTTATGGTATTGTGATGATTGACGCCATCCAAGTAACTGTTGCCTTGCAATTAAGATCTCTGCCTCATCATTGTATGCATTACTGGCACCGAAATTGCTCTTAACTCGTACAAGGTTAGGCTTGAAATATACATGGCACAAATGAAGTAAATGGTGAAATCCTTTCGGCTGATCAAATTTAAGAATTGCTTTTGGATACGAGTGGAGTAGCTCTTCCATGAACCTTGCAACATTTTCCATTAGCATTGTGACAGAGCTGTTACCATTGGTGACAAGTTGAAATATCTTAACAACAACGAAAAAAGGAATTTGGTTTTCTAGTAGTACGAGATCTCGTGTGGAAAAACTAGTATACCACTGTTTTGTATAGTACATATCTTCAAAACTGTCATTATGATCTTTATCATTGCTACTAATTTGTTGTTTAGCATCATTTCTAGTGCTAATGGCATTCTGTGATCCTAGACTTCTCTCATTCACAATACTCAGCATATTCAAATTTGAAATGGGCCGTGTATGTCCTTTTGTCCCAAAAAGAATGCAAAGTATAAAACATCCATCTAGCAACATCATTTTTAAAAGTTGATCGCTATTAATATTAATCGCATTAGCATAACAGCTCCTTATTTGTTCTTCTAGTCCTGCTATTGCCTCCAGATAATCTCTCATCTTCTTCTCAGGATTCAATCCAAGAATATAACCAATGGATTCCCATTTTGTTTTTTCCATTTCTAGTGTGCCATCTCTCTTATGGTGATATGGTCCAATGGAGACAACGTTTGGCTCGTAGATGTCATTGTCTACATTAAAAGGCATTCGTCCAATTTTATGAAGCAAGGGAAATTCGGTCTTCTTTGCATTTCTCTTACTTATCATTGAAACGACCAAATTATTTACTTCAATTACATGAGCTCCCTCCATCTTTCTTCCAAATATTCTCTGTTATGATAACATTAGTTAGATTTCTTCCTGATCTTCTCAGGATAGAACCTACTATAGGACTCGATAAAGAAAAAGTATTTCTTCAATATTATTTGGGGGGGGGGGGGGTTCATGTAAGGACAAAAACAGAAAAATAATATAAATAAAGGGATAGAACAAAGAAGAAATAGTGCTAAACTTTAGCAAAACATACAAATAATGAATAAAAAAAATCATAGAAACAGATATGGATTGTAGCTAATAGACCACAAAATAAAATTAGCACCACAGAAAAATAATTGTTCTAAATTAAAAAAGGAAAAAAGAAGAAATCGAACCGGTTGGAAGCGGAAGCAGCTAGAACAACCAATAACATATGCAAATGTTCTGAGTTTAAGATACTTTTAATTTCTTTCAATTTTTTTTGCAGCTGCAGCGAAGAGAAATTCTTTTTGAATTTTGGCAACTTAAAAAAATCAATTTGTTGTTACAGTTCTATATATATGTAAGTCTATATATACCAAGCCAGACTTTGGAAAAAAAATTGTGGTAGACATCATGAAAAGTTGATAAGAATAAGCAATGCTTGATTGTTAGATTTGAGCGTTGATTTTTTGTGGACGAAAATCTAGCACTGAATCACTGGTCAGTCAATTAATTAATGAATTATTTTGTAAATTAAAATATCTTTAGAATTTAATACCACCGAATTGAGTTGTTGAGTAACCTGTGAACATATCATTGGCCGAAAGATAAATCTTGAAGGAGGGGAGGGGGGGGCTAGTTAATGCATTGTTTGAGTACTAAGGAATAAATTTGCTAGTTTTCAAAAAAAAGCAACATAGTACATTAAATTGAATTAGTTAGGAACATACACTGGTGCACTGTTTTCCCCCAAACCCATGCAGCCCTTTCAAAAGAGTACTCAATAAAGTTATCCACCTCCTAATTAAGAGCATATAACTATATTAAGAATTCTGATTTCCATTTTGTACAGATCTCATTTTCTGAATTTTTGTTGCCCTGGAGGGTATTGGTTTCAGAGGGGGTGGCCAAAAGATAGGCCTTGCTGCTATGATTACCTTCTCTTCCTTGTTAGTGTCTCCTTCACCTCCTATATCACAAAAATGATACCTCCATCAAACCCGTAAAAAGGAAAAAAATAAGAAATTAAGAATGACCCAAATGGAAGAAGAGCTTGACAATTAGCTGGCTTACTGATTGACACATGACTAGTTTCTTCAGTTATGATGACAGCTCCCATCGGAGTGATAAGCATTCCCAAAACAACGAAAATAATGATTAACCTCATAAGCACTCTATGAGGCATTGTTGTGAAGCTTGATTTCTTTAATTTATTCCAGATCACAACAATTCATTCATCTTCTTTGCTTTTATATTGCTTTTAACATATCCAACAGTCCTAGATGCGAATAGCAGACTTACGACAAGAAAAATGAATATCTGATAGGCCACTAATCAAGGCCTAGAATATCTTATAGGAGCAGCCTTTTTTCCTGGGCTGCAACTTGAGCAAAACCTCAGCTCAATGGGAATTGATAAATGTCGATTAGAATACAACTCTTATGTTTCCACATGAAATTTCTTTTACTCTTTCAGTCTTATACAGAAATCATACATTTGGATATAGCAATTAAATTTTTAGTTCACACAAATATAATTTTAGTCATGTATACACAATCACTTCATGTAGGATAACAATCTAAATTAAAATAAAATATGGAATAAAAAATTATATGAAGAAATATAGTACTTCTTTTAATAATGTTCAATTAATTTAGGTTAGTTTATAGATTTCTTTTAGACTTATTTTTTTATTTTGTAATGAGATCATTATGTAGAAATTAACACTTCTCCAGTGATGATCTTCTACATAACTAATCAGGTTTATTTTCATAAAGCCAACTGGGTAATTTTGCGCCCATCGATCCAAGCCATTCACTCCATCTTGGTCTCCGCCTTTGGTAGTGCAGTTCCATTTCATGGCAAATATGCTTGAGGTAATGGCCACTACTGAAGTCAAGATTGACACCTTCGGCAAGCATCTCGAAAAGGTCAGAGACCTCAGCATCATTATCTAGTTGATGCATAATTATGCCTCGCTTCGTCAAAAAGGAGACATAATCTGGCATACTGATGAATTGAAACAAGAATACAACGTAAGCAGTGGTGTAATTTCTAAATTGGGGGCATGTTTCCTCAAATGCAAGTAAGTTTTGAAATAGGCACTAGGTGACTACATCGATCGTTAAACAAGGAATTCATAACACCTTCACAAAAATCAACATCATGTAATGAATGAGGCTTTTCAATGCAAAATTTTCGTTTCTTAAACTCGACCCCTGCTTTATGGTATTGTGATGACTGACGCTATCCAAGTAATTATTGCCTTGCAATTAAGCTCTGTGCCTCATCATCATATGAAGTACTGACACTGGGATTGCTCTTAACTTGTACAAGATTAGACTTGAAATATACATGGTACAAATGAAGTAAATGGTGAAATCCTTTCGGCTGATCAAATTTAAGAATGGCTTTTGGATACGAGTGGAATATATCTTCCATGAACCTTACAATATTTTCCATTAACATTGTAATAGAGCTATTACCATTGGTGACAAGTTCAAATATTTTAACAACAACGAAAAAAGAAATTTGGTTTTCTAGGAGTAGCAGATCTCATGCGAAAAAACTAGTATGCCACTGTTTTGTATAATATATGTCTTCGAAACTATCATCACGATCTTCATTATTACTACTAATTCGTTGTCTAGCATCAATGCTAGTGCAAATCGGCATTCTGTTGTGATCCTAGACTTCTCTCATTCGCAATACTCGACATATTCAAATTTGAAATCGGTTGTATAGGTCCTTTTGTCCCAAAAAGAATGCAAAGTATAAAATATCCATCTGGCAACATCATCTTTAAAAATTCATCGCTATTAATATTAATCGTATGAGCATAACAGCCCCTTGTCTAAAATACATTTAAACAGTTCAAACGGAGCTTTTTAAAAGCTTGGAAAGACTCCATAGTTTCTATTTTTAATTTTTTTTCTATAATTGATTAATTTTGTAAGAAATGATTTTAAATAACAGTAGAAATTGGCAAAAGAATACTGAATTTCAATTGGCAGTAGGCTCCAAAATCTGTCTAAATTATTTCTTTTTCAATGGATACATGACCTGGCAGCTAGATAAGTTCAATTAATTAATTAAATAATACTCTCTCAACCATATATTAATTGAAAGATTATGAGGTACGTTTCGTCCTCCATGCTGCTTATAACTAAACATATATCTACATCTATATCTATATATTATATGAAATAAATCAAATATGAATGTATGATGTGCTGGATGAAGCAAGATTGATTCTGTCAGCTCTTAGAGATGCATCTGGTATTGTTCTAGAAATATGCTAACAACCATGATCTCAAAATCCTTATATATGATTATTATAATTGATAATTAGTAATTAATTCAATAGTGTATGGAATTACATGACATGATATGACATGTTGGTCATTAATTTATGGGTACATGCACTGGACCCATTTCTAAATTAAAACAAGTAAAATATAAAGAATTGATCCTTAAATTCAATTCATGTTGGAATTTGAAATTGGGTATACACCATTGCTGACTAGAAAGATAATATCATTATTGTTAAATTTGTAGCTTGAATGACATTTGATAATTTTTATAAAATAAACTGTATTTTGTTAAATGTTAATGCATGTAAAATAAGTTTGCAAGTCTTTTCATTCAATCAAAAAAAGATACCAATTTACTAATTAGTTAGCGAAATAATCATGTGATATGGAAAATCCTGATCTGTGATAATTCAACTTTTTTAGAAGGTCAAATTACTACTACCATATATTTTATATATATAAAGGTTACAACGGAAGCTTTTTTTTTTTATTAATTTGGGAAATGTTAGCTAGCTAGAGAGATATCATTAAATTCTCTAACTGATCCCAACTGAAGCATAAAACACAATTTAGCAATTAAGTTTTCATTATATTATAATGCATCATAAAATAATTTCATAATATAATTAGCATGCTCTTTTTAGAAAATATTTTTAAGAGATGAACTAAATTAATATCTACAAATATGAGCATCATATCAACACAAACTATATTTTAATTGGATGTACCAAAAATCATTAATTTACAACTGCCAGCTTGTTACTTACTTAATGTTTTTGCTGTTTTATTAACTAAATACAACAAAAACATGGGGCATGCAAAAGACCAGGTCCAAGCAAATTGTAGTTCCCATCACAATTAATGTCACGCCACGTGTCAAGATCCAATTGGAAGCAACTCAGCACAAGATGCACATGCAAAGCCCATGCTCTCCTCATGTTCCCATCCCAAATCAACGGTCCAGATTTCAGGATGCATTTAATAGATGCTCCTCCTGTCAATAACAGCATTTAATTTCTCATATATACAATTCAAATCAAACCGAACTGGAATTGATTGGAGAGATCAATATCGGATGGGTTTTGAAAGAATCCGATCCAACAGCATCCCGTAACTTCACATCCAAACCCGCTTTGTGATTGAATTCCACGGATCCTCTCCGGTACTCTGCATTGAATCAGGCGCAAAAACTGGAGAAGATGGCGACAGCGCATTAATTGCGCACAATACTGATTGTGACACGAATTGATAGTTCTCACATCCACTTGACAGTCAAAGCCACTTCTCTCTCTCTCTCTCTCTCTCTCTCTTCTCTTCTCTGATAAATTCGCCAGTGCTCTCTCTCATTCTAACAAGCAATCATAGAATTAGAACAACACGGAATAAAGAGAGAAACCCTCGGAAGAGAACAGCCATGGCGAATGCCAAGATTTTCAGAGGCGGTATCAAGGGATACTGGAGGAAGCGCGCCTCTCACTACTCCCGCCTCCGTCGCGCGCCACCTTCTACCGTCGTTCTCGGATCCGCTCCAGACGGTGACTCCGCTGCCTTAGCCACCGTCTCCGCCTCGCGCCGCCGCCGTTTCTGGCGGATCCCTCGTCGGATCCGATTTCTCAGGCGGATCGGATCGCCTAAACGCTGGCTCGCTCGTTTGCGCGATGCGTACGTGCGCATGATGCTCCGCCTCGCCAGCTCAGGGCCAATCGGGTACGGGTACGGAGGAGGTGACGTGGCGTTCGGGCCTCAGAAATGGAAGGAGTACGACGAGAAAATGCTGGTGGAGATTTACAAGCAGTTGCTTTCTCAAGGGGCGATCGTCACGGCTGAGGCTGGTGTCGCTGGCTGTCAGATCGCAATCAAGCAGTAGAAATCTGATCTCATTGATCGTCTTGTAAGATCTCAGTTTCTATTTATCGGATTCTCAGTGAATTTGTATCCAAAATTGCAATTCATTTTTTTGAAATTACTGAATCTGTTCTTTCTTAGATTAAAATAATAAATTAGATCTTACAAAAGAAAGGAAAGAACATGTATTGTGGACAGATTTTATTTTCCTGTCAATTTAAAGAGAGTAAATGAAATGTATATTCTGTAATAAGATGTGAAAGTTGGTGGTAGGAAAGGGTATGTACATAATTTTCCATTTATAAGGTATTGAATTGCAAAAATAGCCATGCTCAGTTCATATCATTTTCAGCATTATGGGAGTTAGTTAATGAGCCTTGAATTTTATAAGTGGTAGAATATTTGAGGAATGTATCGGATGGAAATGGATTGTAATTGTCGTCTATTGTTGTTGTTGTTGTTGTTGTCAAAGAGCATTTTGGTTGGAGTCGCCATCATCAAGGTGAGATTACCTTACAAAAACAAACTGCTTTGACTACAATAATTGAACCTCAAAAGTGAGAAGAAAAAAGAAAAAAAAGGAGGTTGAGAGGTGTTTTGATTTTGTTATACATAGAATTTAATTAAATTGGCTATTGGATACTGATGTAGTAAGTCTGCATTAAAATTCATTGCTATTTGTTAATGCATGAGGAGACTTTATTTCTATTTTGGTCTTATGCTTTTACTTATTTACTCAGCTCTTTATTTTTTTTTGCCTTTTATGAAATAGGTCAACTATATCTGGTCTATAATGTTTATAGTTATTAATTGTTAGAATAATGCTCCAGAGTTCAATTGATACATAACATTCTATGAGAGAAAATTCAGTAATTAATTTTGATCATCCAATGAAATATGAATAAATAGGAAATATTTGCTTTGCATTTAAGGCTAATTCTTACTAAGAAGATCTTCACTAATAAATATGAATTATGATAAAATTAGTTTTATATCCTTTTCATTTGATTTAAAAAAAAAACCCTCACTAATAAATATACATCTGTACTCTTGTAATATCTTGCTTCAGTATTGAAACAGGCTCTTAGCCTCTCTTTGGTTTTTGAAAGAAATATCATCCAATTTATATATGATTTGGTGTACAGAGCAATTTTTCAATTTTTATTTATTTAACATTTTCTGCCATATGGCAATTGCACTATAGACAATTTTACTCGAACCCTCAAATTAATTTTCAGAGTAAAGAACATAATAATAATTTGCAAAATTAAGAAAGAAACAGTATTGTATTATTTGTATTAGTATGTTACAAGGAATGCCTGAGCATTGACAAGTCATGCAAATTTTGAGAGGGAGCTTATATACATATATCATCATTGATATCATCATCGGTACGATTTTATTATTCAAATTAAATGAGTTATTATTCATATGAGCAATTTCATTATACAATTTATTTGTATAATATTTTTATTATTCAACTTAAATGAGTTATTATTCAGATTAAAGTGTTTTTTTTATATAAATGTTTCCATTAATTTCGGCATTTATTTCTTTTCAAATATCTCTTACGGAATTTGAACTTGCGTCTTTTCATAGAAAAATAAGACCTATCATCACTGTGTTAGGTCTACGGTTTTTAATTCGTATTATATAAGTTGAATAATAATATACTATACAAAATAAATTATATAATAAAATCGTCAGCATAAATAATAAAATCAGTATCAATTATAAAATTAATCATTATATCTCCCAAATGTTTTTTACATTAAAAATGCATAGTCCGCTGTCAGCTTTCCAAAAAGAAGAAAACAAATGATAGTGTGCATCACCAAGCTTTCGAACAAGAAGAAAACAAATGAAACTGTGCATCACCATCTTCTAGAAGGTCAATAAGTTGTAATGCAATTCACGTATCACCCATTTCCGGGATATGTTAGTTCCCAAAATCATGTCATGTGTTTATTTTCTATATTTTTTGTTTGCACGAATCATGGGGCGGTGTTTGTTATTTGTAGAGGTGTTAATTTTTAATTTGATCCGATTCGATTCAAAATAATTTGAGAGAAAATGAGTTGGATATGGGTCAAGAATTTTTAATCCGTCTCGGATCAAGTCGGGTTCGGATCAACCCGAAATGACTCGAAGAATTGTACTTTTTAGATTTAATTTTGAAGATTTACACTAATTAAAGTTTATTCATATACTAATTAAGATTAAGTTATATTAAATTATTAAATATTTAATCAATTTATTCGAGTCGGATTGAGTCGACCTGTGACCAAAATGAGTTGGATACTGATCAAAGAATTTTGATCCGAATTTAATCGGGTCGGATAAAAAAATAATAGCGACCCGACCCGACTCATTTACACTCTAGTTATTTATGATCAGAACCAAGAATAATAAATAAAAGTACTCTTACGATTTCATGTGATTTTGTGCTGATTTGAAGATCCCCATGCGGACTTGGCAAGGATCCATTGTAAATTAACGACATATCTCTTGTTATTATTTTATTCAAATCCAAACTAAGCAATCGTTTATTTTTTAAATCTCTTCTCGATTTGAAATCATACTTGGTACTAGTCATGATAAAAATTATTTTTCTCTATAACTATTAATTTATTAAAAACCAGATATATTACTTTATTAGCCTTTCTGGAAATTGGAGGTGAAAAAATAAATAAAGAGCAGATTAATTTTTCCTCTTCAAAAAATTAAGTGCTTTTCTTTTTTTGCTTTTTGACGATAAACCTTTTATCTTTTCCAAGTAGCACTTGGAGGATACTTGATCTGGACTAACTTTGGAAATGGAAAATGTGCCAAAAATTTAAAGGGGAGGGATGACTTTACAATAATTATTTTGACAATTTTGATAATGAGATTTTAAATAAACTCAAAAAAGAATCATAATGTTACTTTTTAATTTATATTTCAAAATTGGACATTCAAACTTCGGATCCAAACAAACCGTTGATCTTCTTGATTTTAATGGTAGATATATGCACGTAAATTTTTATGATTTTTGAAATTCATTTTGTACTAAATTAAATGATCACAAAAAATGAATGAATCTAGTTAGTTATGATTTATTACTTTCAATGTATTGATTTTATAACCATTTGATCTAGTATAAAATAAGCTCTAAAAATCATGATATCTATATGCATATATTTTCCATGAAAATTAACAAGATCAATGGTTTGGATTCGGAATTTAAGTGTTAAGTTTTTAAAGATAAATTAAAATGTGAGTTTATGGCATCTTGTGACACGAAATAACTTGTGGCATTGTACCCTCCTCATAAAATTATGTTCAAGAAAAAAATAGTTGTTACTATGTTCCTAGTAGTTTTTGTGGTTTATTTAATTGGATAATTTATAAATTCTTTTTGATATCTGAATATATGCGGAGCATTTAATAGCTAACTAACGCATTTGGTGACCTGCCAATCATGATTCAAATCAAAAGGAGATAAATTTAATTATTTTTTATAAGATTTGAGTTAGTTGGGACACCTATGCACCCAAATCAATTGGTGACACCTGATTTTTGTATTTGATAAAACAATAAATCGAAATTAAGTAACTAGAAAATAAAATTATAATAAACAGATTTCAGAATACAGGATGGTGGTTTTAAAATTCCAATCCCAACCTATTTTATCTGATAAAAACAACTGTAAAGGAAATGAGATTTACTGCAGTACTGTTTCCTAAATTTGAAAAATAATAACATTTTTAACTGGCCAAGGAGAGAAAAGTACTATTGGGGGATTAAAAGAAAAAAAAAGGAAATGTTTGGAAAATACTATCATTGATACCATAGTCGATACCGACTTTATTATTCATATAAAATGAGTTATTATTTATATTAACGACTTTATTATGCGACTTATTTTTTACAAGATTTTTATTATTCAACTAAAATGCCAACTCTACTACATAAAGAATATGATAATAGTGATTAATTAGAAGAATATATATACTTTTCTCCTCCTTCCATGCATCCTTATGACAAGTTCATTGGTTCTACTTTTAAACACATGCGGAATTGAAAAATCAAATGTTATTTTCTACTAAATAATATAGTTGGGTTGATATAAGATATCATGTGTTAATTGAATGATCACCAACGATTCAATGCTAGATCATCATCCTCCACAAAAAAAGATCAATACTCAAAGCCAACATGCCAGCATTGTCTATTTTATGGACCCTTTCAAACTGACATGCTTATTGCAATTTTTGTGTTATCCTCATTTGATAATTGTATATATAAAGAACTTTTGGATCAAATTAGTCTATTGCAGTTATTTTCAAAAAGAAAAAAAAGAAATTAGTCTTTTGTAGTTGTGAAAATTCACAAAAAGAACTCATTTTATTTATTTAAATTTATGTCTACTTTTTTCAATCAATCAGTTTATGTATTTATATATTCGCTTTTTTGTTTGTTTTTTTTATGTCTTTTTGGTCTCTGCTCTTTCTTCGTTTTTTGTCCTTGTTAAAGTCCCTCCAATCATATCAAATAACTTACTCCACATTAAGACCTAAAGTAGATTTTCCCCATCAATGATAATAACTAGAAGCTAATTAATTAAGTACACTTTTCTTAAGACAGGATATCATGATAAGAAGCAAGATGGAGGGAGTGCACATAATTGAAATAAATGTTTTGGTCATTGCTATGACAAGTATAAGAAATGATGAAAAGAAGGCTAAATTTCCTTGGTCGGGCTCGTGAAAGTAAGCCTAATTAGTTTTCTAAAAGATCAACACTAGAGCATTGTGTGTAATGGAAGAGCAAAATGTAACAAGTCTTCTTCTCTATTGGAAAAAAATATTGTAAGTCAGTTATTTGTCAATTGTTATACATCTTTTATCTTTTTCTTCTGTACGTTTGATCCCACTCGAGACAAAATTTTTTGTTAATTTTAATTAATTGCAGCCATTGTATGCACAGTAAATTTGAGGACCTCATCAAATTGTAAGATCTTATGTTATACTTGGATTATCCCTTGAACTTCTTGTAATAGTGACTCTGAGAATTCGGAGACAATCAATTATTGTGTTCGAAGACTTTGTGAAAAAGTGCAGTTTTCATTCTTTTCTGATACACGACAAGAACATAACTCATATCTAGGATGCCAATTTTGTTCTATTCTTTGAAGATATATTTCTTACAAAATACCAAGATGTTTCAAAATTTGCAACGAAAAATCCCTATAGTTACTTTAAACACTTTTACAAAATAGAGCATCGATAAAAGGCTTATGCATTGACATATATATAGTACTTGATGTTGTTGGAAGAGATGAAGACATAGACTTAGCCGGGATAAAATCTTTCTTATAATTTGGGAAATGTTTGGATTCAATTCAAAACTGACATACCACAAAAATAATATGAGCTGTCATGTGCCTAGCACGTATAGAGGGCTAACTTTCAGTTGATCTCAACGTTTTTGCAAGAGGTATTTTTTTACATAAAAATGGGATTAAGACATCAATTGCAATTTTAATTAACTATCAGGGTTATGTGACTATGGAGTAGATTGATTACTAAAAAACAATTTTAGTCAGTTATGGAAAGTTGCAACACAATCCAATAAATTGCACGACAAACATGCGGTCATCACCATCTTCCCGCAATGCTCTCTCAAATGTGCAATCCATGGAATTTATGCACCTGCTAAATAAGAACATAACATTAAATTAAAAGTTTAGATTTTTGTTTTGCATGAGATACATTTGCTAAACATTTATTATCTTTGACGGTGGCAGTCTAATAGGGGGTGGCCAAAATATGGGCCATCTCACCGCTATGTATGGCTTCTCTTTCTTGTTAATGTCTCCTTTCAATCCTACATCACAACATGATACCTCCATCAAACGAGTAAAAAGGACAAAAAGAGAAATTAAGAATAACCGAATGAAAGAATTGGTTTGCAAGTGCCTCACTTACCAATTGACATATGGCTATTTTCTTTAGTTGTGACGACAGCTCCGTTAGAAGCAATAAGCATTCCGGAAACAATGAAGAGAATAATTAACCTCATCACTACCTTATGAGGCATTGTTGCCCAACTTTAGTTTCTTTAATATATCTGGATCACAATAGTGCATTGATCTTCTTTGCTTTTATTTATATTATTTCTAACATATCTACTAGTCTAGGAAGTGAATAGCATGTTCAAATAAGAACAAGAGAAAACTAAATATCTCATAGGTCCCTCTTTAAGAAAGGCAACAATATCTCATAGCAGCAGCTAGCCTTTGTTCATAGGTTGTAGCTTGTTTAAATCTGTTCTCAATGGGAATCGATACATGTCGATTAGAACACAACTCTTATGTTTCCACATGAAATTTGATTTACTCTTTCAGTCTTGTACAGAAATCGTACATTTGCATATAGCATTTAAATATTAGTTCAAAAAAATATAATTTTAATCATGTATACACAATTATTTCTTCATGTAGGATAACAATCTAAATTAAAAGAAAATATCGAATGAAAAATATGGAAAGACATCAAGTACTATGTGTATGTCAATGCATATGCCTTTTATCAATGCTATGTTTTTTGGCATCCAGTACTCTTGAAAAAGAGTGAAAGTGAACTATGGGGATCTTTCATTATATGCTTTTAGACCTCTTTGTATTTTGTAAGAAATATATACTTTAAAGAAAAGAAAAAAAAATGGCATCCTAGATACATGTTGTGCTCTTATCGTGTATCAAAAAAGAATTGAAACATTATTTTTGTGGTATAATCTCGTTGTCTCTAAGTTCTCGAGAGTCACTATAACAGGAAGATTCAAGGGAAAATCCAAGGAAAAAATAAGATCTTACAATTTGATAAAGTCCTCCAATTTACAGTGACAACAATGGCTGCAATTAATTAATATTAAGGCAAAATTGTCTCGAAAAAGATAAAAGTTGTATAACAATTGACATAAATAACTGTCTTAAAATAATTTTTCTCCAGCCAAGAAGAAGACTTGTTACTTTTTGCTCATCTAGTAGACACAATGCTCTGGTGACGATCTTCTAGGAAACTGATTAGGCTTACTTTCATGAGCCCAACCAGGTAATTTTGAGCCGATCGATCGACCCTAGCCATTCCCTCCATCCTGATCTCCTGATTTGATAGTGTATCTCCATTGCATGGCAAATATGCTTGAGGTAATGTTCGCCATTGAAGTCAAAAGTAACACCTTGCGCAAGCATGCTGAAGAGGTTAGAAACAGCAGCACCACCGTCTAGCTGGTTGATAATTATGCCTCTCTTTGTCAGTAAAGAGACATCCTCCGGCATAGTTATGAGTTGAGACAAGAATACAACATAGGTGGTGATGTAGTTTCCAAATTGGGGACACGTTTCCTCAAATGCCATTAAGTTTCGAAATAGGCAGTGGGTGTTTGGATCAATTGTCAAACAAGGGATTTCCATAACACCATCATGAAATGATATATCGAGTAAAGAATGTGGATTCCCAATGCAAATAGCTCGTTTCTTAAACTCGACTCTTGCTTTATGATATTCTGATGCGTGATGCCATCCAAGTAATTGTTTCCCTGCAATTATGCTCTGTGCCTCATCATCAAAGAAAGTGCTGATATTTGAATTGATCTTTACATGTATTGGGTTAGGCTTGAAATATAGATGACACAAATGAAGTAAATGGTGAAGTTCTTTCGGCCGGTCAATTTTAAGAATTGCTTTCGGATATGAGTGGAGTAGATCTTCCGTGAATCTTGCAACATTCTCCAGCAGTATTGGAACTAATGTTTTTCCATCTGTGACCAGTTGAAATATTTCCATGATCACAAAAAATGGAATTTGATTTTCTAGGAGTACTAGATCTTGTATGGAGAAACTAGTATACCATTGATTTAGATAATTTGTGTTATCAAGACTATCGTCATACTCCGTATTACTGCTACTGATTTGTTGGCTGGCATCAGCTTCAATGCTAATAGCTGGTTCGTTTACACTCTGTTCAAAATCTATTTTTCTCTCATCAAGATTCGGTTTGTTGAAATTCAAAATTGGTTCTACAACTCCTTCAATCCCATGAAGAGTGTAAAGCATGAAACATCCATCTAACAACATTAACCTTAAAAGTTCATCACTATCAATTTTAACCTCATCGGCATAGCAGCTCCTTATTTGTCGTTCCAATCCTGCCATTGCATGTAAGTAATCTCTCATTGTTTTGTTCGGGTTCCATTCAAGAATATATCTAAAGGAGTCCCATTTTCTCCTTTCCATTTCCAGCGTAGCCCGAGTTCTATGATGATATGGCCCAATGGAGACAACATTTGGCTCATAGACATCTTTATGTGCATCACAAGGCATTCGTTTAATTTTTCGAATCAAGGGAAATTCAGCCTTTTTTTCATCATTTACATGTAAGCATCCAGGTTTAGGTTTATTTGTCATCGAAATGATCAAATCGTGTACTTCAATTACATGAGCACCATCCATCTTGCTTCCAATTATGATTTCTGTGTTAAAAATAAAGAGTAAACAGTTAACTTCCATTTCTAATCTCATGGAGGAAGAGCCTATTATCACACTCAATAAAGCAAAATATTGATTTGGGGAGTTCAACGAGGGAGACAAAAAGAAAAATGAAAAAGAAATTAAGAAGAATATAGATGCGCTACACAAAATAAATAAATTAATAACAGATAGGTAAATGAATATAAAAGGATAGAATAAAGCAGAAGAAGAACGAAGAAAACCAACCGTAAGAAGCATAAGAAGTCTGATCAAGCAATAAAGGACCAAAACATTTGTGACTGCTAAAGACTAATTTACTTGTAAAAGTTCTATATATATATCATGCCAGGATAACATGAACGGAAATTGTGATGAGCAAGCTCATCAGCGGAAAACAGAAAATAAAACTGATAAGAATAGGCAATGCATGCCTGTTATAGCTTTGAGCATTGATTTTCTGCCGACAAAAATATAGTATTGTATCACTCGCCATTCAATTAGCGTCGGATCTACTAAACAAACATATTTTATTATTTCATAGAATACAGAGTTTCATGTATATCTTTCTAAAAATATGAAATTATGTGTGTATATTCACATCTCCTATTTATATATTACAACAACTCTCACACGTGTATTGGGAAATTAAGATGCATTGATCTGTGTAATTCTACTAAGCCATTAAAACTTTTTTTTTTGAAATAAGGGCTCCCGTTAACTCCAATATTCTTTTTCAAATGTCTTTTACAGGATTTGAACCTATATCTCTTGTAGAGATGACATCCTTTGTGAGGGACGAAGTGGGAGCGGAGGTGTAAATATGGAATATTGTTTCTTTTCATGGGAGAGAATTTTTAACACCAATTTCTAACTTTTAGTAAGAAATATTTCATAATAAGCATGAATTTAACAAATTACTTTTATGTCTTTATTATTTCATTATAGAAGTTATAACATATATAATATAACCATCTGATCAAATGAACATAAACCATCCAATAAGGATGTATTGTTCTGAAGGCTGAAGGAATTCCTAAAAATAATTTGTGTTATGAGTCAGTCGGGTTCAATCGGAGTCATAAATTCTGATCCATTGATTCCAAGCTTGATAAGTATGTGACTAAATATGCATTAATAGAGAAGACTGAACTAATTAGTACTTTAAACGGTTGAAACACAATAGAATTAAA
Source organism: x Bolboschoenoplectus mariqueter (assembly GCA_037678475.1). Lineage (NCBI taxonomy): Eukaryota > Viridiplantae > Streptophyta > Magnoliopsida > Poales > Cyperaceae > x Bolboschoenoplectus > x Bolboschoenoplectus mariqueter. The sequence continues at coordinate 2,986,901 of CM075271.1, forward strand.
TTGCACTAGGAAATGCACTCTGACCTTGGTATGCATTTTTCCCTGCTCTTTGATGAGAGCAGTCTATATATTATGTTTGTGCACCTCCAAATAAGATCATATAATTAACTCAAGAACTCTGATTTCCATTCTATGTAGATTCTTTATCGTGAGTTATGTTGCTCCGGACATTGGTGGTTTCCAAGGAATGTAGGGTGGAAAAAGTAGCGGACGTCTTGCCGCTATGTATGGTTTCTCTTCATCATCGGTATCTCTTTTCACTCCTATATCAAAATATGAAACATGTGATTGAGTAAAAAATATAGCAAAAGAAAACAAAAACAAACAATATAAATGATCAAAATTGGAAGAAACTTAAAGATAGGTGGCTGGTGTACCAATTGTCAAATGGCTAGTTTCTTCAGTTGCAATGACAGCTCTCATCGGAGAGATAAGCACTTCGGAAACAACAAGGAGAAAAATTAACACCACGAGTACCTTATTTGGCATTGTTGCCAAGCTTTGTTTCTTTAATTTATCCTAGACCTCAAAGATTCAATATATCTTCTTTGCTTTTTGTATTGATTTCAAGTTCTCAATGCATCTATCAGCACCGGAAGTGGATAGTAGGTTAAAGTTTGGATCAGAAAAGTATCAATATCTCTTAGATCCTCTACTAAAGGAAAGCAACAAATCTTACAGGAGCAGCCCATATTCCTAGGCTATATGTTGTTAAACCCTCTGTTCCGTGCATATTGATATATTTCTATAAGACCATGAGTACATGACTTTTCTCTAGCTTTCATGTCAATTTTGTTTAACTCCTTTAGTGTTGTTAAAAAAATCATTCATATACATATAGAATTTAAATACTCAGTTCCAACAAATACAATTTTGATCGGGCATACCCAATTTCTATTGAACAAACTAAATGAGAATGAAATATGTTTACTTGTATGATTTCAAACAAAAAAATAAATGAAAAAAATTGAGCATATGAAGACAATACAGTGCATCTTTGATTAGTACTCAATTAATTAAAGTTAGTTTAAAGATTTTTTAAACCTTATTTTATTTTGTAATAAAATCATTAAATATATATTGCAGTTCATTTTTTTTCTCTGCTCTGAACACAGAAAAGTTTGTGTCAAAACGGAGGAACCGCATATGAAATTCCAGTTCCTACTGATCATTAGGACAAATATTATAACTTTCAAGGATGATGCTAGAAAGTTAATTTTCTGAGCTGTAATTCGGTTGGGATATGAGGGATTAGGGAGAGATTCATGAGGTGGATGTAGTGAAGTTGGCAAAGAAAAAATGGTGCCAGACAAACTAGTCGACGAAAGAAAGATTTATCAAAACAAAAAAAAGAATGAGAAAGAGCGAAATACTATTTAGATCAGGTTGAACTATGGGGATTTTTCATTATACGTTTTTAGACCTCTTTGTATTTTGTAAGAAATATATACTTTAAAGAAAAGAAAAAAAAATGTAATCCTAGATATAGGTTGTGCTCTTGTCGAGTATCAAAAGAGAATTGAAAGATTAATTTTGTGGTATAATCTTGTTGTCTCTGAGTTCTCGAGAGTCACTATAATAAAAAGATTCAAGGGATAATCCAAGGATACAATAAGATCCTACAATTTGATAAAGTCCTCCAATTTACTGTTCCTACAATGGTTGCAATTAATTAAAATGAAGGAAAATTTTTGTCTCAAGTGGGGATCGGGCGTACAAAAGAAAAAGATAAAAGTTGTATGACAATTGACATAAATAACTTACTTAAACTAATTTTTCTCCAACGAAGAAGAAGAATTGTTACTTTTTGCTCTTCTATTATACACAATGCTCTGGTGATGATCTTCTAGGAAACTGATTAGGTTTACCTTCATGAGCCCAACCAGTTAATTTTGAGCCAATCGATTGACCCTAGCCAATCCCTCCATCTCGATCTGCTGATTTGATAGTGCATCTCCATTGCGTGACAAATATGCTTGAGGTAATGTTCGCCATTGAAGTCAAAAGTAATACCTTGCGCAAGCATCCTGAAGAGGTTAGAAACGATAGCACCACCGTCTAGCTGGTCGACAATTATGCCTCCCTTTGTCAGTAAAGAGACATCCTCCGGCATAGTTATGAGTTGAGACAAGAACACAACATAAGTGGTGATGTAGTTTCCGAATTGGGGACACGTTTCCTCGAATGCAATTAAGTTTCGAAATAGGCCATAGGTGTTTGGATCAATTGTCAAACAAGGGATTTCCATGACACCATCATGAAATGATATATCGAGCAAAGAATGTGGATTCTCAATGCAAATTTTTCGTTTCTTAAACTCAACCCCTGCTTTATGATATTCTGATGCCTGATGCCATCCAAGTAATTGTTTCGTTGCAATTATGCTTTGTGCCTCATCATTATAGAAAGTACTGATATTTGAATTGCTCTTCACATGTATTGGGTTAGGCTCGAAATATAGATGACACAAATGAAGTAAATGGTGAATTTTTTTTGGCCGGTCAAATTTAAGAATTGCTTTTGGATACGAGTGGAGTAGATCTTCCATGAACCTTGCAACATTTTTCAGTAGCACAGTGACTAATGTTTTTCCATCTGTGACTAGTTGAAATATTTCCATGATCACAAAAAATGGAATTTGATTTTCTATGAGTACCACATCATGTATGAAGAAACTAGTATACCATTTGTTTAGATAATTTGTGTTTTCAAGACTATCGTCATACTCCATATTACTGTTGCTGCTTTGTTGGCTGGCACCGGCTTCAATGCTAAAATCTGGTTCAATGACACTCTGTTCGAACCCTATTTTTCTCTCATCAGGATGCGACATGTTGAAATTCAAAATTGGCTCTATAACTCCTTCAATCCCATTAAGAATGTAAAGCATGAAACATCCATCTAACAACATCATCCTTAGAAGTTCATCACTATCAATTTTAACCTCACTAGCATAGCAGCTTCTTATTTGTTGTTCTAGTCCCGCCATTACATGTAAGTAATCTTTCATCGTTTTGTCAGGGTTCGATTCAAGAATGTATCTAAAGGGAGTCCATTTTGTCCTTTCCATTTCCAGTGTAGCCTGAGTGTTATGATGATATGGCCCAATGGAGACAACACTTGGCTCATAGACATCTTTATCTGCGTCACAAGGCATTCATTTAATTTTTTGAATCATGGGAAATTCCGTCTTCTTTTCATCGTTTACACATAAGCACCTAGGTTTAGGTTTATTTGTCATCGAAATGATTAAATCTTGTACTTCAATTACATGAGCACCTTCCATCCTGCATCCAATAATTATTTGTGTTAAGAATAAATAGTGGATAGTTAGCTTCCATTTCTAATCTCATGGAGGAAGAGCCTATTACCGCAATCAGTAAAGCAAAAATTGATTTGGGGGAGTTTGACGATCAAGGAAGACAAAGAGAAAAGTAAAAAAGAAAGAAGAACACAGATGTCCTAAACAAACTAAATAGATTAAATGATTAATAATAGATAAATAAATGAATATACAAGCTAAAATAAAGTACTGTTCTTAGTTAAAGACAGATAGAAGAAAGAAGAAATCCAACCGTATGACGTCGGAGAAGTCCGATCAACCAATAAAGGACCACAACATTTGCAATCGTTTTGCAACTGCTGAGAAAGAGTTTGCTTTGAATTTAGATTTAATTTTGTGACAGCTGAGGACTAATTTAGTTGCAAAAGTTCTATATATATCATGCCAGGATAACATGAATGGAAATTGTGATGAGCAAGCTCATCAACGCAAAACAGCAAATAAAACTGATAAGAATAGGCAATGCATGCCTGTTATAGCTTTGAGCATTGATCTTCATCCGACAAAAATCTAGCATAGTATCACTTACCATTCAATTAGTTGTAGGATCTACTAAATAAACATATTTTATTATTTCATAAAAATACATAATTTCAAGCATATCCTTCTAAAAGCTTAAAAAAATGTGTGTATTTTTCTCCACCAAAATTCAAATCTCCTATATATATATTACAACAACTCTCACATATATCGGAAAGATACGGTGATTTGTGTAATTCTACTTTAGGCAGCAATAAGCCATTATAACTTGAGGACATCCTTTGCAAGGGATGCAGTGTGAGTGGAGGTGTAATATGGAATTTTTATTTTGATGAGAGAAAATTTTAACGACTGATTTCTAACGTTTAGTAAGAAACATTATTTCATAGTAAGTATGAATTTAACAAATTACTTTTATATCTTTATTATTTCTTATTAGAAGTTATAACATAATATAACCATCCGATCAAATGAACATATATGAGCCATCCAACAAGAATGTATTGCTCTGAAGGCCAAAGGAATTACAAAAAATAATTCGAGTTTTCGGTATGAGTCAATCGGGTGCAATTGGAGTCGTTTATTCTGATCCATTGAATGACATGCCACTTTCAATTTTTATTCCAAGCTTGAAGAGTATGTGACTAAATATGCATTAAATTGCACTAGGAAATGCACTCACACTCTGTATGTAATTTCCCCTGCTCGTTGACGAGAGCAGTCTATATATTCTGTTCGTGCACCTCCAAATAAGATCATATAAAGAACTCAAGAAATCTGATTTCCATCTTGTATAGATTCTTTATTGTGAAATTCTGTTGCTCCGGATGTTGGTGGTTTCCAAGGAAAGTTGGGTGGCAAAAGTATAGGACGTCTCGCTGCTATGTATGGTTTCTCTTCTTCATCGGCATCTCTTTTCACTCCTATATCAAAATATGATACATTTGATCGAGTAAAAAATAGACCAAAAGAAATAAAAAACAGTATAAATGATCAAAATGGAAGAAAATTAAAGACAGGTGGGCGGCGTACCAATTGTCACATGGCTAGTTTCTTCAGTTACAATGACAGCTCTCATCGGGGAGATAAGTACTCCGGAAACTTCAAGGAGAAAGATTAACACCAGGAGTATCTTATGTGGCATTGTTGCAAGGCTTTGTTTCCTTAATTTATTCTGGATCTCAAAGATTCAATTTATCTTCTTTGCTTTTTATATTGATTTCAAGTTCTCAATGCATCTATCAGTACCAGAAGTGGATAGCAGGTTAAAATTTAGATCAGAAAAGTATGAATATCTCTTAGACCTTCTACTAAAGGAAAGCAACAAATCTTCTAGGAGCAGCCCATGTTCCTAGGCTGAAGCTTGTTTAACCCTCTGTTCCGTTCATATTGATATATTTCTATAAGACGAAAGTACATGATTCCTATATTTCTCTAGCTTTCATGTTAATTTTCTTTAATTCCTTAGTGTTGTTCAGAAATCGTACATGTGCGTATAGAATCTAAATCTCAGTTCCAACAAATACAATTTTAATCAGGTATACCCAATTACTTCTTCAGAGAGCATAACGATCTACATGAAAATAAATCTACGTTTACTCGAATGATTTCAGACAAAAAGTACATGAAAAAATAATATGAAGACAATACAGTGCATCTTTCATTAATACTCAATTAATTAATGTTAGTTTAAATATTTTTTAAACCTTATTTTTATTTTGTAATAAGATCATTAAATATATATTGCAGTTCATTCTTTTCTCTGCTCTGACAACAGAAAAGTCTTGTCAAAACGGAGGAACTGCATATGAAATTCCAGTTCCTATTGATCATTAGGACAAATATGGTAACTTTCAAGGATGATGCCAGAAAGCTAATTTTCTGTGCTGTAATTGAGTTGGCATATGAGGGATTAGGGAGAGAGTTATGAGGTGGATGTAGTGAAGTTGGCAAAGAAAAATGGAGCCAGACAAACCAGTCAACGAAAGAAGGATTTATCGAAAAAAAAAAATCAATGAGAAATAGTGAAATACTAAAGTCCATATAGAATACCGGTTATCTGATCGGTTAATTATGATGAGTTATGAATGTCTAAATCAGTTGGAAAGACTAAATAAGCATGTAATATAGACACAAAACCTTGCTAGATTTTCATCCACAAAGGATCAGTGCTCAAATCTAATAGTCATGCATTGCCTATTCTTTTCAACTTTTCATGATATCTTGCCCACCACAACTTTTTTCTGAACCCTAGCTTGGTATATATATATAGTCATGCTTGTATATATACGTAGGACTTTAGCAGCACATTGATCTTTTAAAGTTGCCAAAAATTCACAAAGATTTTCTTTCTCTGCAGCTGCAAAAACAATCAAAAAAACAAAAATATCTTAAATTCAGGACTTTTGCATAAGTTGTAGTCCTTTATTGGTTGTTCTGGCTGCTTCCATTTCCAACCACTTCGATTTCTTCTTTGTTGGTTCTTTAATTTAGAGCAACTCTTTTTCTGTGATGTTGATTTTCTTTAATTAGATCTATTCTATTTTCTTTTGTGGTCTATTGGCTATGATCCATATCAGTTTATCTAATTTTTTATTTTTTATTTGTATATTTTGCTAAATGTTTATCCCTATTTTCTTCTTTGTTCTATCCCTTTATTTAAATTCTTTCTCTGTTTTTGTCCTTACTGAAGTCCCCCCCCAAATGATTTTTTTTCTTTATTGAGTCCTATAGTAGGTTCTACCCTGACAAGATAAGAAAGAAATCTAACTACTGTGATCTTAATTCTTATCAGAGAATAACTGCAAGAAAGATCGAGGGAGCACATGTAATTGATGTAAATAAATTGGTCATTTCTATGACAAGCAAGAGAAATGTAGAGAAGACAGAATTTCCCTTGCTTTGAAAAATTGGACAAATGCCTTTTAATGTAGATAATGACATCTACGAGCCAAAAGCTGTCTCCATTGGACCTTATCACTGTAAGAGTAATGCCATGCTGGAAATGGAAAAAATAAAATGGGAGTCATTTGGTTATATTCTTGGACCGAATCCTGAGAAGAACGTGAGAGATTATCTAGAGGCAATAGTAGGACTGGAAGAACAAATAAAGAGCTGTTATGCTCATCGGATTAATACTGATAGCAGCAACCTTTTAAAGATGATTGCTAATAAAAACAGTGGTATACTAGTTTTTTGAAACGATATCTTGAACTCCTAGAAAACCAAATCCCTTTTTTCTTTGTTGTTAATATATTTGAACTTGCCACTAATGGTAATAGCTCTGTTACAATGATGGAAAATGTTGCAAGGTTCATCGAAGATCTGCCCCGACCTTATCCAAAAGCAATTCTAAAATTTGATCAGCTGAAAGAATTTCACCATTTACTCCACTTGTGTCATCTATATTTCAAGCCTAACCTTGTACAAGTTAAGAGCAATCCGAGTGCCACTACTTCATACCATGATGAAGCACAAAGCTTAATTGCAGGACAACAATTACTTGGATGGCATCAGTCATCACAATACCATAAAGCAGGGGTCAAGTTTAAGAAACGAGAAATTTGTATTCAAAACCCACATTCGTTACTTGACATTGGATTTTGCGAAGGTGTCATTGAAATTCCTTGTTTAACAATCGATCCAAACACATATTGCCTATTTCGAAACTTACTTGCATTTGAGGACACATGTCCCGAAATTGGGAACTACATCATCACTTATGTTGTATTCTTGCTTCAATTCATCAGTAGGCCAAAAGATGTCTCTTTGCTGACGAAGCGAGGTATAATTGTGTACTAACTAGACAGTGATGCTGAGGTCTCTGACCTTTTCAAGATGCTTGTCAAAGGTGTCAATTTTGACTTCAGCAGTGATCATTACTTCGAGCATATATGTCATGAGAGACGAAGAGGGAGGGAATGGTTGGGGTCGATTGGTTCAAAATTACTTGGTCGGCCTCATGAAAGTAAAGCTAATTATTTTTGTAGAAGATCATCACTGGAGGAGTGTGTCTAATGAAAGAGCAAAATGGAACAAGGCTTACCCTTTTGATCGAGAAAATGATTTTTTAATTCGGTTCTCTGTATCAATAGTTCTACATATTTTATTTTTGCCTTTTGTACACTTGATTACAACTCTAGACAAATTCAATACAATTTTAATTATTTGCATCCATTATGGTCATTGTGAATTTGAGGACTTCGTCAAAATGTATGGTCCTTTTTTTATCCTTTGGATTATCCTATAACAATGTGTCTTCTAAAAGGTTACAACAATTATTGTGTTCCAAAAATTCTAAGAAAAAAATAATGCAATTTAGTTTATTTTTCTCGTACTCGAAGTGACACCACAACAATTACATTCTCTTCCACAGAAACTTTACATCTGAAATAGAGTTGCAGAGGCATTCATATGTGGATAGAATATTTATTGAGAATAATTAACTTGACAATTTTCATGTGGGTGAGGTCTCATTTTCTGAATTTTTGTTGCCTTGGAAGGTGTTGGTTTGAGGGGGGGTGGCCAAAAGAAAGGCCTTCCCGCAATGATTACCTTCTCTTGCTTGTTACTGTCTCCTTTCATTCCTACATCGAACAAGTGTTAGGAAAAAATAAGAATTTAAGAATGGCCAAAATTAAAAAAGAGCTTGAAAAAACCCACAGGCCTACACAGTAGTAATAGGCCTCACCTCTCTACGGAGAGATGCAGGTTCAAGTCCCACAAAAAATATTTAAAAAATAATAAATACAAGGGTTAACTGTAGCCCTTATATCAAAAAAAAGAAGAAGAAGTGCTTGACAATAAGCTAGCTTACTGATTGACACATGACTAGTATCTTCGGTTGTGACGGCAGCTCCTATCGGACCAATAAGCATTCCGGAAATAATGTTGAGAATTATTAACATCATGACTACCTTATGAGGCATTGTTGCCAAGTTTGGTTTCTTTAATTTATTCCAGATCACAACAGTTCATTCTTCTTCTTTGCTTTTATATTGTTTTTTTAGATATCCATTGGTCCTAGAAGTGAATATCAGTTTCAACTTAAGACGAGAAAAATGAAGATCATATAGGCCCCTTGTCAATCAAGGAAGTCAATAATATCTTCTAGGAGCAGCCTTTATTCCTAGGCTGTACCTTTTTAATCATGTTTAGAATATGATTCTTACGTTTCTCTATCTTTCGTGTTAAGTTTGTTTTAAATCCTTTAGTATTGTATATAAATCAAACATTTACATGCATTTAAATCATAGTTCCCACAAATACATATTTGGTCAAGTACATAGTACACAAATTGCTTCCTGAGGTAAGAGAACAATCTAAATGAAAAATATAATATGCTTACTTAATATAACTTTTGACAAGAAATACATGTAAAAAACATATGAAGAAAATACAATGCTCATTTGATTAATATTCTATTAATTTATGTTTGTCTAAATATTTTTGAGACCAATCATATTTTGTGAAACATGTTAGTTAACTCTGTGTCAAAACAAAGGAACTGCCATTTGAAATTCTAGGTTGATGATCATTAAGACAAATATTGGAAGTGCAAGGATGATGTCAAAAGGCTAAATGCAGAGCTGAAGTTCAGTTAGCATATGAGGGATTAGGGGGGATCATGAGTTGGATCTTCTATATTGACTAGGTTACATTTTCTAGAGCATTTATTTAAGCTTGAAGCAATATTTTATCTAGACTGGGGATCAAACGTACAAAAGAGAAAGACATAATTTGTATAATAATTGATACAAAGAACAAACTCTAAATTAATTTTCTCGACCAGAGAAGAAGACATGTTCCATTTTGCTCTTTCATTAGACACACTCCTCTGGTGATGGTCTTCTACCTAACTGATTAGGTTTATTTTCATGAGGCCAACTGGGTAATTTTGAGCCAATCGATCCAAGCCATTCCCTCCATCTTGGTCTCTGCATCTGATAGTGCACTTCCATTTTATGGCAAATATGCTTGAGGTAATGATCACTATTGAAGTCAAGACTGACGCCTTCAACAAGCATCTTGAAAAGGTCGGAGACCTCAGCATCACTGTCTAGTTAGTACACAATTATACCTCGCTTCGTCAGCAAAGAGACATCTTTTGGCCTACTGATGAATTGAAGCAAGAATACAACATAAGTGATGATGTAGTTCCCAATTTCGGGACATGTGTCCTCAAATGCAAGTAAGTTTCGAAATAGGCAATATGTGTTTGGATTGATTGTTAAACAAGGAATTTCAATGACACCTTCGCAAAATCCAATGTCAAGTAACGAATGTGGATTTTCAATACAAATTTCTCGTTTCTTAAACTCGACCCCTGCTTTATGGTATTGTGATGACTGACGCCATCCAAGTAATTGTTGTCTTGCAATTAAGCTTTGTGCTTCATCATCATATGAAGTAGTGGCACTGGGATTGCTCTTAACTTGTACAAGGTTAGGCTTGAAATATAGATGGCACAAGTGGAGTAAATGGTGAAATTCTTTGGGCCGATCAAATTTTAGAATTGCTTTTGGATAGGGTTGCAGCAGATCTTCCATGAACCTTGCAGCATTTTCTATCATTGTAACAAAGCTATTACTATTAGTGACAAGTTCAAATATATTAACAACAATGAAAAAAGGGATTTGGTTTTCTAGTAGTAGGATATCTCGTTTGGAAAATCTAATATACCATTGTTTTTTATAGTATGCGTCTTCAAAACTGTCATCATGATCTTTATTGCTGATATTAATTTGTTGTCCAGCATCATTTCTAGTGCTAATGACATTCTGTTCTGATCCTAGATATCTCCCAATCACAGCACTCGACATATTCAGATTTGAAATTGGTTGTGTAGGTCCTTCTGTCCCATAAAGAGTGCAAAGTATTAAACATCCATCTAGCAACATCATCTTTAAAAGTTCATCGCTATCAGTATTAATCGGATTAGCATAACAACTCCTTATTTGTTCTTCCAGTCCTGCTATTGCCTCCAGATAATCTCTCATCTTCTTCTCAGGATTCAATCCAAGAATATAACCAAATGATTCCCATTTTGTTTTTTCCATTTCTAGTGTGCCATCTCTCTTATGGTGATAAGGTCCAATGGAGACAACACTTGGCTCGTAGATATCATTATCTACATTAAAAGGCATTCGTCTAATTTTATGAAGCAAGGGAAATTCAGTCTTCTTTGCATTTCTCTTACTTGTCATTGAAATGACCAAATTATTTACTTCAATTACATGAGCTCCCTCCATCTCTCTTCCAATTATTCTCTGTTAAGATAACATTAGTTAGATTTCTTTTTGATCTCCTATCAGGATAGAACCTACTATAGGACTCGATAAAGAAAAAAGATTTCTTAAATACCATTTGGGGAAATTTCAGTAAGGGCAAAAACAGAGAAATAATATAATTAAAGGGATAGAACAAAAAAGAAAATAAGGATAACATTTCACAAAATATACAAATAATAAATAAAAAATCATATAAATAGATATGGATCATAGCCAATCGACCACAAAAGAAACTATAAATCTAATAAAAGAAAATTAGCTTCACAGAAAAATAGTTGTTCTAAATTAAAGAAGGAAAAAAGAAGAAATCGAACCAGTTGGAAGCGGAATCAGCCAGAACAACCAATGGCATATGCAAATGTTCTGAATTTAAGACATTTTTGTTTCCTTTCGATTGTTTTTGCAGCTGCAGTGAAAAAATTCTTTTTGAATTTTGGCAACTTAAAAAAATCAATTTGTTGTTCAAGTTCTATATATATACATGTATGTCTATATATACCAAGCGAGGGTTCAGAAAAAGATTGTGGTGGGCAAGACATCATGAAAAATTGATAAGAATAGGCAATGCATGACTGTTAGATTTGAGCATTGATCTTTTGTGGATGAAAATCTAGCACTGGATCATTGTTCTATCAATTAATGCATGATTTCATAAATTAAAATATCTTTAGGATTTTTTTAAGTAAAGACTTCTGTTAGCCCCAATATTTATTTATTTTTAAATATATTTTGCAGAATTTGAACCTATGTCTCTCCTTACAGAGACGATACCTATCACCATTGTGTATAATATTTGATTTTCAACTCCGCAAAGTATTTGTGGATGCAATACCATTGTGTCTTGTTGAATAATCTATGAACATATGCAATACCATTGGTGGGTTAGGCGCTGTGATGAGTATTGCTATATTGGAAATTCAATTAGGTAATTCCAACCCAATAATCTATCGCAATGCAAATGAAATCGGGAGAGTGATGCATCAAGGTTGTCTGCAATCCCACTTTTGTGTAATTTTAACATTATATGTGTGTTGTTTTGTAAATTATACAAACAATAGAATGCAAGTGGACCTGAACCCTCTTTTTCGATCTTTCTCTCTCTCTCCCTCTTTTTTTTTCTTGATAAGCTTTGCAAAGGCTGCCAAGACAGATAATTAATTAAAAACAAAAAACATCCTTACAACATTAGATTTCCTCACATCTCAAGAGCAACACAACAAAGAGAATTACACAACAGGAAAAAATTAGACGAATCATCCTAGCTAACAATATTTCAAACTAACTTCAGACTCCATGATGATTTTGTCCTGAACAACCACTGGTGGCGCGGCCTTTCCAATGAAATTTCTTGCGTTGTGCTCTTTCCAAAGATAAGCATCATTATGATGGAGTATGTTCACCATCTTTGAATGTCATTGTGGGCAGCCGAATGGGAGTCGATGTAAGTGTGTAGATATTAAGGCCCATATATGCACTGTAAATGGGCATAGAAGGAAGAGATGTCTTGCATCCTCCGCAGTATAGTTGTTGTAGAGTACACATCCTAGCTGGATGGCTATTTTTCTTCTCCTTAGTACATCCTGCATGAGCAGCTTGTTATGTAATAGTAAGTATTAGAAAATGTGACACATGAATTTAACCTTTGTTGGTGCGGTTGTTTCTTCTCCTTAGTACATCCTGCGTGAGGTACTGGTGTCGAAGTGCGCCCTTCTTGCGCAAGTCATTTGCATACTATGCTTTCCATAGCTTGACCACCTTAGTTCCAGTCTTTGCTTATTCACTGATCGTACAAGAGCTTAGCAATCTGCTTTTTCATCTCTTTCTCCGAGGAGCAAGCACAATAGACTGAGCTTGTGGTACTAACAAAGGAGTATACCTTCCGTGTCACTCTTTGATTTAGTAAGGCTCTATGTGGTTGTTTCGTAATAACTTATGTTAGTTAGCATGAAAGGTAAGTGACTCGACTAAGCAAGATAATAGGTCCGTATCCAGCATTCCAGGAGGCAGCAAGCAGTGTCGAAGGTCCGGATATGATGGTCGGCAAGCAAGGACACATCAAAAGGCTGATGGGGGCAGTGTGGAATTGTTAACCTGCTTCTTACTTAACAAGCGTGTGTATAGATGCAAGTGATAGAGGTGAGGTTAGCAGTGCAGAATTTCTGGAATTGGTATTAATGAGATTGATTTAGGATATGTGATGGATTTGAGCTTGGAGATGACTTGAGAAGGATGTACTGGAATGTATTGAGGTTGAATTGAAGTTGTAATCAATGGCTCAGATATGTTCTTCTCACCAAGAACGTCCCATATGCAGTGATTCAAATAGTGGCCATAGCGGCCCAATAGCGGGAAGATTTGTTAGGCGCTATTGTGTAAAATAAAATTGAGCATTTTAGCAGATTTTACCTAGCAGTCCATATAGCGGGATAGTGGAGAAATAGTAGGTAAATAGCGGATAGCAGTGTATTATTGGGTATATGGTGGCTTTGTAAGGTTTTCATCAGACCTTTCTCTTTTTATTTTGTTTCTTTTGTATTGTTTGGTGATTTCTTTCAACAAATTCAAGAAGGCTCTTTCTGTAGAATAAAAGAAGAAGAAAAGATAAATAGCAATCATCACTTAAGTCAGGTCAGGGGAATTCTTTGCCATCAAAGGAGGAGAGGGAAGAAAGGCTTCTCTATCATGTAATATTTTTTCGTACTACTATGTTCTTGAAATTTGAGTTCACTTTCTTTTTTTTTGGTTTATCTACGTTCCATAATCAACGTATAATGGTACCAATAACTTGAAAATTAAGAACATCTAATGCATATTAGATGCTCGAAGAAATGCTTGAAAGAACAAAATCATAAACGAGCTAGTAAACTAGTAAACTACCATTATTAGATGCTAGTTTGCAAGGATACAATATGTTGTTTGTTACTTATCAATTAATTTATGAATTGTTGCTTTTATAGATAATAATTATATACCGTTAGAATTAAGAAGAAAGCATCAAAGACACTAGACCTGCTAGAATCAAGAAGAAAATAATATGTTATATGTCATATAAATAAAAAATTATTGGTTGAAAATTTTCATCCACTATGAATCGATATCATCCACTAAATTTCCGCTATCCGCTATCTGCTATAAAAAATGTCCATTGCTATGGATCCTCTATCCGCTATCTAAACCTTTGCCTGTATGCTATCCATCTCTGGATAATTGTGTCAGCAATGTGGTCTCCTTCCTCTCCTCCGTCAATTGCAAGTGCTGTGAAAAGGTTGTGGTGAACAGATGTAGCGGTCGAGGAACCTAACACCCTTTTCGGTAGATTATTGTACCATAAAAGTGCCGTAGTCCTCCTTCCATTCCATAAAGATGCCACCACTGCATCAGTAGGAGGCCGATGTTGTGCAACTTCAGATTCTTTACACCAAGTCCCCCATTCTCTTTTGCCAAGCAAACCATTTTCCACTTGAGTATGTGGACCCCACGCTTTTCCCTGTCATTTTGTGACCAAAGGAAGTCACGCCGAATCTTATTTAGCCTATCAATCACCTAGATTGGTAGTTTACAACATGACATGAAATATAGCGGCATCGTTGAATTAACTGTAACTTGTTAAAAATTGATAAAGAAACACAACTCTTTAGGTGAAGAGAAGACAAGGATAACAAATAAAGTTTTGTTTATTATAAACTCTTAATATTTTTCCCTTATATAGCAACAAAATATAACTCCTTTTATAACTTTAAACATAAAAAAAACTCTAGAAATTCATATAACAGAAAAATAAAATTCTAAACATCACAGTAAATATTAACACCCTTTCACTAAAACAATCATAACTTTTCATTGGGACGTCCAATGGACTTGACACTTTAACCATTGAAATCTACACTTAGATTTAAATCCAGGGCTCATTCATCCAGAACAAACCGCGTTTGGCCTTCAAAATTCCCTTGAACTTAATTATTTCTTTCTTGCTTCCTTAACAATTTCTTGACAATATCTCACCTAGCATTCTTCATGACTTGTCTCTATATCAACACTAAGTTTCATATATTTTGCAATGGATCATCTTCTCCTTTCATAGACGGCTTCTCTTATTGACTCCTTGAGTTAGCCTGTTCGCTCCTTGCTTGGTCGCAAAATCGATAATCATTCTAAGTTATGGCTTTTCTCCTCTCCTACCATTCTATTGCCTAACACTTCATCAGGTCATGTATTTGTGAGCTCCATTCCCACAATGCGGCTTCACATTGCTTCTTCTCATGTGGGTCCACACCACACTTCTCATGGTCTTCAACACTTTTCTAGCAACCTCCTCATTGTGTCACTGGTTTTCTTCTCCTAGCACACATTGCTTAAGCTCTTTCTCATATGAGACAATGCTCACATCGGTTTCACACACTTGTTTTTTTCTAAACAACATCCACTGCTTGATATCTCTCATCATTGACAAGCTTTTTTAGATGTCATCACTTTCTAATACATTTTTTTATTATGAAGTTCCTGAACCATCATGCCATTTTTTTCTTCTTTTTTCTTCTTTTTCCTATTTTTTTCTTTTTCTTCTTCACCATGATTGGTCCACTTGATCGCCTAACGCTCTGATCACACTTTGTTAAAAATTAATAAAGAAACACAACTCTTTAGATGAAGAAAAAAGAAGAATAATAAATAAAGTTCTTTTTATTATAAGCTCTTAATATTTTTCTCTTACAATATAACATAAACAACTTATTTTATAGCCCAAAATACCAAAAAAAATGCTAGAAATTTATATAACATTAAATAGAAAAATAAAATTTTAAAGAGCACAGTAAATACCGACACCCCTTTACTAAAATAGCCAAACTTTCTATTGGAGAATCCAATGGACTTAACATTTCAACCATCAAAAAGTAAATTTTAAAAGCTTTAAATCCATAGTTCGTTCACCTAGAACAAAGCATATTTGTCCTTCCAAATTTTCTCATTAATCAACCTCAAATTATGTCCATTGTAGAATCCAAAAAGTTCTATCATATTTCCCAATAAATCTAAATTTATTATAAATAATTAAGTTTATATTTTCAACATACCCCCCCCCCCCCCCCCCAAAGAAGTTTTCCTTTCCATCCTGCTAGGGGCTTCTCCATTTTCTAAATCAAAGGCAAGTACAATGATCTTTTTTGTTTCCTTGCGATAAGCAGCAAGCCCAAATAGGCAATTGTAAATGTTTTCAGGCTGCACTGAAGGATTTGTGCTATTGCATGTTGTGCCTGTGGTTGCACATTGAAGGTACAAAACATAATTTATGAAAGTTGATATGTAGCCCTGAAATCTTTGAGAAGAAGTGCAACATGAGCTTGAGTATCGTTACCGTATTCCCCATTCTTGATGCAATTAGGATTGTGCAATCCACATATTGTAATGTAATTACTGCTTAATCGATCTTTGTGAAAGGATTGTGTGTTATAGGATAAATATATACATAAAATTTCATATTTATCATAAGAATAAATATTTGTATTGTTGTCAATTAAAAAAAATAAAAATTACTTTTGCTACACAACACATAAAATAAAACCAACACTTTGGTGTTGACATGTATGTCAACGCCATGTTGATCTCTTGAATCATGCGTTGTAGAGCATCCACCGCAATGATGAATAACATGAAGGATAGAGGGTTCCCTTGGTGCAACCCTCATTTATGGCATAATGGTGCAGTGGGGCTGCCGTTTACCATGATGATTGATGTAGATGTTGTGAGAAGGTGTTGAGTCCAACTGATAAAGTGTGTGGGGAAACCTCTTTGGTGCATGATAGCTAGTAAGAAACCCCAATAATCTTTACCACTGTAGCCAATTGTCATGAACTATCAACGTGGTGCAGTAATTGTTAGAGAGTAATTGAAACTCAAGGGGCATTTTGGTCAGAGTTAAGTTTATTTGTTATTTTAAGTGTTGTTTTTTATTTACGGTTGTTAGGCAGATATCTAAGTTTCAATGAAGGGCCAGGAGTAATTTTAGGCGGGAATTGAAAGGGTGGAAGTTATTTTGCTTTATGCTCAGTTCTATATATATGTAATAATCGATTCTGACTATTTTTATCTTGTGGACAAGCAAGTTTTACCAGAAAAACATTCTTGTGTTTACTTGATCATTAATTTATCAAATTGTGAGAGTTTTAAATCTGAGACTCAATCCAACATTTGGTATCAGAGCGAGGTGAGGATTGAAGGCGGCAACAATGAGTTCCAGTCAAGTGTCAATGCCTATGTTCAATGGCGACAACTACGATTTCTGGAAAATTAAAATGCAAACTGTCCTGAAATCGCAAGGATTGTGGGAATTGGTGTCAACAGGCACACCAAACCCAAATCCAAACCCTGAGGAGACTACCAAGAAGGACGCCAAAGCAATGATGTTAATTCAGCAAGGAATTGAAGACACCATTTTTCTGAAAATTGCATCATGGAGCAATTCGAAGGAGGCCTGGGATGTACTGCAGACTTCATTCCAAGGGACTGCAAGGGTGATGGCTGTCAAATTGCAAGGATTACGCAGGGAATTTGAAACCTTGCAAATGAAAAAGGATGAAAAGGTAACAAATTTTCTGACAAAGGTGCAAGGCATTGTGAACCAGATGAACATTTATGACAAGTAACAGACCAGACAGTAGTCTCTAAAGTTCTAAGAAGCCTAAGTTCCAAGTTTGATCATATAGTGGCTGCTATAGAAGAATCTAAGGATCTTACTACCTATACCCTAAATGAATTGATGGGATCTCTTCAAAGCCATGAAAGCAGGTTGTCAAGAGAGGAGGACAGAACTGAGTTGACTGACAAAGCCTTTTACGCACAAGGTCAGTCATCTAATGTTAGAGGAAGGAGTAGGGGCAGAGGAAGAACAAGCAGCAGTGTAAGAGGGAGAGGAAGAACATCTGGTGGCAGAACCTCTGAGTCATCAGGTTATGAATCAATGGAGGAAAGTGGTAGAAAAGTGAGATGCTAT